>OZ037746.1:6000000-6527500 GCA_964035475.1 Salix caprea
GTTGCCCATTAATTTACCATGATCACAAAGCAATATATATCAAATAATTATACATTCAGCATTGCTGGAGCTAGTTCCTAATGCTTAAAGCATACCTGTATCATGTAGCTTGTTGTTAGATCATCTGCCTCCATTTGAGATCCTTGTTGTGACATCATGACATTCATAACCCATCACAAACCAACAAATACTAAGGCCAATATTGCTCAATGAAACTTGAAAAATTGTCAAGTCCATGACAATTTGAAGTATCAACAAGAAAAAATATAAATCCATAAGCACTAATCTAGAACAAGGAAAAACATATAAGCATGTCCAGTGATGTTCAGTATATAAGAATGAGTTAGCTCAGTATATTTTAAGTCTTCAATGGGTGTGGCGTGATGACACAGGGTTTGAGCTCTACATTGCAGGTCTCGAGTTCGAGTCATGGCGTGTATACTTTATAAGAGTCTCGGACAACCGAGGTTTTACTAGCTTTCTCGGGCCCGTAAAGTATGCCTATATGGTAGGGTTTCCTCGCATATTTATTGCTTATTGAGTCTGAATATTATAATTAGAGTGCGTTGCGAAGGCTATTGACTCTGATTTGTTGATTTTAGTTCCTAAATAACCAAAAGAAAGCAAGTTGTGAGGTAAAAGACGTAATGAGCTTATTAAAGTGAAAAACCTTGATTTTTTTATGTGATACACGAGTGGTATAAGGATATATTTTATGTTACTAACCAAATTTTACAGATTCAAAGGATATCTTAAAATAATAAATCAGCGACACAAAACGCTTCCATAACTTTCCAATTGCGAGCCACAGGCCAGCAACTCGAGTTGTTGTCTAGGACGTACAAGGATCTAGAAGATGAGGTGAATTCGATAAAGCAACAAAATAGTGGGGCTGGTCACCAAGGAAATACGGTCCATGTAACCATACGAAATAACACATCTGAGTTTGAAGAGTATGTTGATGGAAACACATATATGGGTGAAAATGATTATGATTTTGCATCTACTAGCCAAGGAATCTGGTCTGCACCGAACACAGCTAGGAGAAATGTGAATTTTCATGGCAATGGGAATTATGAAGATATGGATGGGGACTTTGACACCATTAAGTTGTAAATTCCTAACTCTTAAGGTAAAAATGATCCCGAGGCTTATTTGAAGTAGGAGAAAAAGGTTGATTGGATTTTTTATTTCATAACTATTCTGAAAAAAAAAAAGTGAAATTGGTGAAAATTGAGTTTATGGAATATGCATTGATTTAGTGGGATCGGACTGTAATCAATAGGAGGAATGGGGAGTGACCCATTCAGACTTAGGGGGAGATGAAAGTCTTAATGAAAAGAAGATTTGTACTGAACCACTATTATAGAGACTTATAATTGAAGCTCTAGGTTCTGAATCAAAGCTATAAGACAGTAGATAAATATCACAAAGAGATGGAGATAGCAATGATTCAAGTCAATGTTGTTGAGGATAAAGATGCCACCATGGCTAGATTTCTTAATGGGTTGAATCAGGACATTGCCAATATGGCTAAGTTACAACACTATATGGAGCTAGAGGACATGGTTCACATGGCTACAAAGGTGGAGAGACAACTTAGGAAGTGATATGTTCGGCCAGCATTTAATTCAGGTTCTTCATCATCTTGGAAGATGAATCTAAAGAGAAAGGGTATTGTTCGGCCGATATCCTTAGTTCCTTCTAAAACTGAACCACAAAATGCTAAAGTTGATGTCCCTACTAGTGCCAAAGATAAATATGAAACTCAACCTAAACGTTCTCGTGATGTTAAATATTTCAGGTGTCAAGGGCACAGACATTATGCTTCGGAGTGTCCAAACAAGAGATTCATGATGATTAGAGATGATGGTGATATGGAATCTGAAAGTCAGATCTGATTGTGAAGGCATGCCACCATTGGAGGATAGTGATGGAGATGAGTTAACATTACTAGTTGCAGAGTCCTTAGTTATAAGGCTCACAATTCAGGTTCAGGTAAAGGAAGATGAAACTAATCAGCAAAGGTAGATCTTCCATACACGTTGTTATGTACAAAGCAAGGTGTGTGGTTTAATTATAGATAGTGGAAGTTGTGTTAATATTTGTAGTATCATCCTTGTTAGTAAACTGAATTTGATTATTGTTAAGCATGCTAAACCTTCTAGATTGCAATGGTTGAATGATATTGGTGAAGTGAAAGTGACTAAACAGGTTGTGGTTTCATTTTCAATTGGGAAATATGTTGATGAAGTTTTGTGCGATGTGATACCAATGCCAGCAAGTCACATCTTGTTGGAAAGACCATGGCAATATGATAGGAAGGCAATTCATGATGGGTTTAAAATAGGTATATAATTGTAAAAGATGGAAAAACCATCATTACTATACCTCTTACACCCAAACAATGTATGATGATGAAATAAAGCTAAAAAGTGAGCATGAGAAAATCAAGGTGAGAATTAAGGGGAGAGAAGTCCATCAGATTCGGCTACAACCCAAACCACTACAACCCATTTTCCCACCAATCCAAACACAAAAAAATATTCAGACAACACTCCAAACAAATCAGACCATTTGATCATAGCTCCAAAACACCCAAATCTGGCCGAGAGTGGAGGTAAGACTAGAGGAGTGAAGAAAGTCAAGAAGAGTGGTGAGAATTGTGTGGGAAAACTAAAAAACAACCCAATTTTTATGTTAGAGAGAGTGAGGTTAGATCTACATATTTCACTAACAAACCAATGATTTTACTTGTGTACAAAGAGGCTTACTTTAATACTAATAATCTTGATCATATTGTGCCTAGTGTTGCTTTTTTTTTTGCAGGAGTTTGATGATGTGTTCCCCGACGATACTCCAAGTGGATTACCACCATTGAGGGGGATAAAGTATTAGATTGATTTCATACCCGAAGCTTTAATTCTTAATCGACCAGCCTATAGAAACAGTCTAGAGGAGATGAAGGAGCTTCAAAGGCAAGTTGATGAGCTGATGGAAAAGGGCTACATTCGTGAGAGTATGAGCCTGTGTGTTGTACCTGTGCTACTTATACTTAAGAAGGATGAAACATGAAGGATGTGTTTTGATTGTCGAGCCATCAACAACATAACTGTAAAGTATAGACACCTTATTCCTAGGTTTGATGACATGTTAGATGAGTTACATGGATCTTGTATTTTCTCTGAAATTAACTTGAAAAGTGGGTGCCATCAGATTAGAATGCAAGAGGATGAGGAGTGGAAAAGTGCATTTAAGACTAAGCATGATTTGTATGAATGGTTAGTAATGCTGTTTGGACTTACAAATGCACTTAGTACATTTATGCATTTGATGGATCATGTGTTGCATGCTTTCAAAGGTAAGTTTGTGGTTGTGTATTTTGATGACATGATCTATAGAAAGAACTTGAGCATCTTGATCATTTCCATAATGTACTTAGTATGTTGCGTAGTGAAAAATTATATGCTAATATTAAAAAATGTGCCTTGTCCATGGAGAAAATTGTGTTTCTTGGCTATGATGTAACTGCACAGGGTATCAAGATGGATGAGGAGAAAGTTAAGGCCATCCAGGATTGGCCTACACCCAAATCGATAAAGAATATGAAAAGTTGGGAGGAATATTTGCCTTTTGTTGAGTTTGCCTCTAATAGAACCATGCATTCGACTACTGGTTTTTGTCCTTTTGAAATTGTATATGGTTTTAATCCAATAACTCCTATGGACTTAATTCCTTTACCTTTTGAAGAAATGATAAGTTTAGATGCTCAAAAGAAGACAAAGATGGAGAGACAACTCCATGAGGGAGTTTGGCTGCAAATAGAGAAAAAGAACAGGCTTTACTCTTCTAAAGCAAATAAATGATGTAAACTGCTTGCTGTCCAACCTAATGATTAGGTTTGGGTGCACATATGGAAGAAATGATTTCCTAACCAAAAAAATCAAAATTACAGTCTCGTGATAATGGTCCATTTCAGGTTTTAGAGAAAATAAATGACAACGCATACAAAATTGATCTTCCAGACGAGTATAGTGTTGCGAATCTTACGTTGTTTGACACAAACTTTGATTCGAGGACAAATCCTTTCGAGGAGAGAGGGGATGATGTGGACAAGCCCAGGCATACCAGCAAAGACCCATTATATGTTCAAAATGGTCGAATGACTCAGTCTAAGACATTGAAAGATGCATTGAATGCATTGGTTTTGAAGGTTTCAACCAAGTTAGAATTGCAAGGTCCATTAGAATATCAAAAGGAGATCCTAGTACATCTTATCGATGTGTAAGAGGGTTCCAATACAACCTTATTTGCACCATGAAGTGAGGGCAGCAAGGAAAACAAAAGAATTTTACTACAATTTGTAAATAACATGGGTGACTACCTTTTCCTTTTGTTTCTAGAATTAAGTGGCTACATGGAAGAATATAAATAAGTTTTGAATCAACTCTATAATATTTTACTTTCTTCTCTTCTCATGGCAAAACATTAATTTAATATTATAGGCTTATTTTATTTTGCTAGCTACAACCCAAGTCTTGTTTGGGCTTAATTAATATTTATTTTCAGCTAATATCCAAGCCTCATTTGTATTAAGTTATGGGCTTTTCAGTTTAATTTTTGGGTCAGTATTAAGTGGACCTCATTTAAGTCCACATAAGGGGTCTATTAGGGTTAATTTTTCAAGAACTATATAAGCGCATGTAAGCTAAATTTCGGTAGCCTTTGATAAATATTGCTTTTGAATTTTTTGTTTTTAAGTGATTCTTGCATTCTTCTATTCTTGAAGAAACTGAATCTGACTTATCAATGATTAACTAGCTTTGTGGCGTCATTCTACTCATTCCAATAGTGTTGGTGTCTTGGCGCAGATTTCCATTGTGTTACACTCTTATCAGACCTATTTCGGTTATTCAGGACCAGATCTCAATCTTGATTGTGGATTGCATGGCTACGTGATCACGAGCTTCGCATCAACAAAGGCTTACAAATACTACAATAAGGCTTACAAAATCTCTTAACCTATTATTAATATACTGCAATCCCCATTGCTTCCCATCATTCTTATTTCACCACCACCACCTATATAAGTTAGGGTGCAAAATAATTTCTAAATAATCAACCATCCTAAGACTCCTCTAATCCATTTTATAATTCTTATAGGATATCGTGCAATCTTTATTTTGATTCATCTATTCTCGTTCCAAATATTGAATTTCAAAGAATAGATAACACCTCGACTTTTTTTAGTTTATACTTGTTGAAAGACCAAAGTTGTTAATTCTGTTCTATTCCACCCAGAATGGCCGGTACATTTCATTCCTGTTCAAAAAATAGAATAAACCAAAATAAATTTTATCTCACTCGGAATCTCAGTCTATTCTAGAAATTCCACCCCAATTTCGCTCAGCATGTTCCGGTTCTGTTCTGCCCGTTCCATTCCAGCCAAATAATATTTTTTTAATAATGAATAATTTTACAATATCAATCATATCTCTTAATTTGACCATTACATCATAGTTATCAGTTTGGCTTCGGTTTGCGTTTCGTTTTTTTCTATTAGTACGGAATGTTTTGGTTTCGAAGTGTTTCGGCGCGTCGTTTTGCAGTTGTACTATTCATATATAATTAATTAATTATATATATGAAAAAATTAGAAAGAAAAAAATATATAATTTTTACTTTTTATAAAATGAAAGTTGACGAAACAATTTTATTTTTTTTATAATATATATTTTTTAATTTATTTTTTTGATTTTGGTTCTTATATATATATATAAACAATGACAACAATTTGTGCGGGAGATGAAAAGCAAAGTGACAAGTGGCAACAATTTGTGCGGGAGATGAAAAGCAATTAAGTCAGGTAAGGCGGGAGATGATTTTATTTCTGTATCCGAAACGACATAGACAAAGGAATATCGGCTCGTTTCGGTCGGTATTTGGCCGAAAAATCCGGAACGGGCCAAAATTTAAATCGAGGTAAAAACGACGTCGTTTTGTCTTCTTTTTTAACTAGTACGAAACATTTCGGCATGATGATGGTATTCTTGTAATATTGTTCAGGTTCATAATTTTGCTTAGAAAAATCATTTTATTGTATCTTTTTTTTAGATTTTTTTTTTCAATTTCATAATTCAACAACACCAAAATACTTCAAAACCAAAACATTTTATTTCAATTAAAAAAATAAAACATCATCCAAACGGAATTCACAACCTTTCTCAAGACTCGAGAAATTGACACTTACAAAAACCAAAGTTCGAAGATGTCCAAGAATATGGGCGTTGCTGGGCTAGAGGGTCAGAAGCAGGGCCCTACCAATTCGGCTCGAAACTGAACACATGTACTCCAAACTTATCCATGCGAGTTTAACTTGATCTAAACTAATTGGGGTCACATACTAGATCCCGCCGCCCATCCCTATACCATTTACGACCAGTCCACGTCGGAACTTTCCACTTCCTTTACCTTCACAACCCTTCGATTGTTCTTGTTCTTGTCAGAAAACAAGATCACTGTATTAAATCAGGAGTCAAAATAACATCGTTTCTGATGAGGAATCCATCCTCAACCACTTCAACAAGGAGCAAGATTACTGTACCTACACCATGTTGCAGCAAGGTGGGCATAAAGAAGGGGCCATGGACACCAGAAGAGGATGAGCTCCTGGCAAACTACGTCAAGAAAGAAGGTGAAGGGCGATGGCGCACGCTCCCAAATCGAGCTGGACTTGCTAGGTGTGGCAAGAGCTGCCGCCTCCGCTGGATGAACTACCTCAGGCCTTCTGTCAAGAGAGGGCATATTGCCCCAGATGAGGAAGATCTCATTCTTAGGCTTCACAGATTGCTTGGTAACAGGTATCTGTAATATTCTCTGTGTGATAATCGGATTTTATGGTCTCGGGATTGCTGATTCTTTTCTCTCTATTATCATCGGCTGGGCTGGGACATCTATAATTGGGTTGATTTGGATCGCTTTCTTGTTTTTAATTTATTCTGTTCTCTTAGGGTTTTGTCATGCTCCTCCTTCCTCAAAAACTAGAAGCTTGACTCTCGATTAAACTTTTAAATTGTCTCAAAAACATAATTGTTGGCCTTTAACTTAAAAGGGTTTTCCGTTGTTTTTTTCTTTTACCTTTCGCTTAGCAATCTGATCAGGTTCATGATGATCAATCTTACTTATGTTTGGCTTTCCTTTTTGGAGCAGGTGGTCTTTGATAGCTGGGAGGATACCAGGGCGAACAGATAATGAGATTAAGAATTACTGGAATACCAGTCTCAGCAAGAAGCTCATTAGCCAAGGAATAGACCCTAGGACTCACAGGCCATTAAAACCTAACCCCGACTCCTCAGAAATGGCAAATGTTCCAGTCCAAAATCGTAACCCTAAATCTCCTCCAGTACTGGAAGAGAATGGGAGGGTCTATCGAACTGTAGCCACTAGAGTAGGTGAAAACTTTACAGCACCGCCTAACCTGGATGATCAGTTTCCTAGCCAGGTTGCTGCAGATGCTACAGAATATTGGCCAAATCGTGATGGTTTTAATATGGGATCATTACAAAGTGGTTATGATCAAGGAAAAACTGACGAAGATCTCATTGAAGATATTGGAAATGAGGACACTTTGTCTTCTTTTCTGGATTCCTTGCTCAATGATAATGTGTTCGTGTATCAACAACGACAACAGTTACAGCAGCAAAATATGTTTGGACTTTCTTCTAAGCTTGTGGTTTCTTCTTCACAAATGCTTAGTCACGGAAACATTTGGGAAGCTCAAGTCTCACCTCCAATGGCAGCCTTCGGTGACAAATCTGTGGGCGGGGCTCCTTCAAATAGTCTTCCAGTTTTAACTCATCAACCTGCACCACTACATGTGCATAAAGAAAATCAAACAGATGTGATTAACGGTATGTACTAATGTTGTATTACGTTGTTGCAGTAATTCTTGTTGTAACAATTACTACGTGTGTTTATAAAAGTCTTGTTGTAAGAAATTCTAGGTGTGATGATTGTATAAGGTAAAATATGTACTCGTACTATATGCCATGCTGTATTTAAACTTCGTAATTCCCTAGCTACTAGCTAGCCAAGGTCAAATTAAGTGTTCTAAGTCCTGCAAATTATGAAATGTCTGAGGTTCAATCTCCCTTCCTCTCTCACTCACAAACCCTAATTTTATTTGGAAAGTCTGTGGATCAGGCTCCAATTATAAGCCTCTTATGACATCTAATTCGTATCCGATGTTAGTGAAAAGGTGATGGGAGATAATAATTTTGACTACATGTGATAATATCAAAACACAAAATGTGTCATGAAAATACATGATTTTAAAATATATAAAAAATAATGAAGGGATGAAAATTGGGTCAAAAAAGCCTATTTTTAACCTTTAAAAGGAATAAATACAGGGGGGTAAAGAGCAAAAGGATGCTTTTTTTCTACTTGGAAAATGATACTGCATTATGTAGCCCTAGTTCATGCATGTAGTTTCTCACTATTCATTAACACAACATTAACACTCTCTACCAAGTTTATCACTAGTAAAAAACATGTATTTTTTATGAGATGTGCAGCACAACACACCTAATAAATAAACATGTGTGTGTAAAACAGTGAAGATGTACAAGTCACCTACATAACATTAATTTGATGCTTTTTAAGAGGACAAGCAATTTGTAGAAATTGACGCATATTTCTGTAAATTTCTATTTGTATTTGTATAAAAAGAAATCTTTAATTTAAGATGGAAACTAACCTTAGTGAAGGGTAACCATATATACCATTACCATTGCTCTGCTGTGCCTTCGATTCCTTGGTGTATTAGTTGGGTAAGCTTTATAGACCAAGGTTCAAGGAACTTTTTGTTTTTAGATATGAGGAAACATTACTCTCTAACAAATGCACTTTGTAAGTCCAAGTGAGCAAATAAAACCCTGATTGTCCCAGACTGTTACAAAGGTTGCACTCCCTGATTCGAATTCTAGACTTTTTATTCAGATCACGAGTCATTTGTCATCACGTCATGCGTTTTGGGGACTGAAGGTTCAAGTAACCGTTCAAGCCTGAAACTGTAAACACCCCATATATAGTACGACCCAAAATATTAACGTAAAAACAATCTCTTAGGGATATATATAAAGAGGGATTTATGGTTTCTTGTAAATCAAGAGGGTTTATAGGATTGAGAAATAACAAGAAACCATATCTATCCTAGTCCTAGATAGAAAGATCATGAATATCTTTCAGGTTAAGTATCGAGCTTGATGAATCTTACACACACTCAAACTTGGTCCATTAAGATCTTGATTAGATGATCAGGAGCATTCACGATATTGTAAGTTATGATTCACAATGCAAGGAACTGTTATATGCTTGCATTAATGTGCAAGCATGCATCCAAAAATTTAATTTATTGCCATTAAAAAAAAGAGAAAGCAAAAGGACTGGAATTTAATTTAAAGTACAAGCATGCATCCAATAATTTAGAGGAATCATTAAAGTAATCTGAAAGTGTTTTAAGACTAAAATAATCTGAAAACAGTTTTTTAAATAAAAAAAACTCACTTCCTGATTTATCAAATCAGTTTACGGTGGTCAAATTTTAGAAAATACAAACCTCGCATGTCTCTCTTTATTACTTTTTATAATTGAAGGTCCCTCAAGTCCATCATAAGAAAAGAAAAAAAAAAAACCGGCTGGTCTGGCTAGTAACCCCACATGCCTGCTTTTTCAATGGGTTAGGTGCATTTTCCTAGCCAATCCCAATAAATATATTTTACTGATTACCAGTGATTTTTGAATGTCAGAAGAATGTCTTACGCAAGGAAGAAGACATGGATGATATTTGTGCACTCACTAGTTGCAGAGACAGAATCTTATAGTTCTTACAAAAAAAAAAAAAAAAATAGGAGGTGCTTGTCCTGTTTTTGGGTTACAGCAGCAACGTAGGTTAGGAGTGTTTTATCCTCTTCGACAACACTCCATGAAAGGTAGATGGAATCTTACTACGCATGTGAGGTTGATAAAGTTCATATATATTTGACTCGTGGGTGGACTTTATTTAGGTCGATGCATGCTTTTTCATTCAACGTAGCTAGCTCCACAAATCAGTCCATGAAATCCAATGGAGCTACGTAGTAGTTCCACAAATCATTCTCTATCTACCCCTCTCTTTTTTCTATATTAATTCTTCTTCATCGCATGGAAAAATGGAGAAAAGCTGATAATACAACAGGATCGAACCCACAGATCATATTAATTTTCAGCTCTACTTAGCTATCTAACAAGAAATTCGTTCATGTTTTCATGATCAAGCAAGAGATCACGAGCATGGAAAGAGAGAGTATTTTATCTAACAATTCAAGAGCTTGGAGAAAATTTAAGGATCGGAGATGAATTTTCATTGCCAGCAGACACGCAAACACATGGAATCATATAAACTAAGTAATGATCAAGAACAATATCAATGGAGGTGGGCGTTAAACTCACTGCAAACTCACCCGAAACTCGACACACATGAAGCTCTGATCAGCCACCAGCTCGATCGTCAGGGTGTAAGGCAGCAAGCATAGTACAGCCATTGTTGTTTCTCCGTGGCCCTGCTATCAACGAATTAAACTAAAAATACGAATTTTTGGAAGGGGAGAGAGGAGATCTTCTGGGAAGCCGAAACTTGTGGAAACGTACAGGGAAAAGTCTGAGGTAGAGCCAGACATGAAAGTTAGGGAAAGATCAAAAGGTCATTTCATGTAGTCACGTGGAACATAATTAATAATATGTACGCTGCTTTCTGAGTGATGAGAGAGAGGGACCAAACATTCTGACATGAAAATAAACGTTCGTATGCCTACGAGAAAAACCTACCCATCTTTGAGCTTTTTACTTAACCTTTGTTTTGCTTTTATATGCTTTTTAATAATAATAATGATTTTAATTTTAAAAAGTATTAAGTTAGTTATCTTTTAGTGTTTTTCTACGTTTTTGATATGTTAATGAAAATAATATATATAATTAATTTCAATTGAATGACAAAACTGTAATAAATAAAAATTTTGGGATCGAAAAACAATAAAGAGATTTTAAAAACAAAATGCAGTATAACCAATATAAATTAAAATTTCATAACATAACCGAATAAAAATAAAACCCCAACAAAAAGTAAAACGAAAAAAATTAAAAACAAAAACTAAAAACATAAATACATAAATATGAATGAAAAATAAACATTGTCCAAGAAGGACAAAAAAACCAAAGGAATTAATACCAAATAAAAAATTTAAAAAATAAGTGCCAAAATAAAAAAATAAAATATATAATCAATTCCAATTGAAGGACAAAAATGAAATAAATCAAAACTTTTGAATTAAGAGTCCGAATTGACTTTGGTCAATTGGTACTCTCTTAGAATTCATAGGCCTTTCACATTCTGCATTTATCTCAAATTTGCCATTTATGGCAAATTTAATGTTTTATGTCCTTTCCTTTTCTGTATTGAATTAGGCTAAGGTTTTCTCCTTAAGTATGTTTGTAAACCCTGCAGCCGACTTTAACTATGATATTATTGAATAAACTTTGAGTTTGATTGAGATTTAATCTCGTTTCTTTAATTTTACGGAATATTGACGTTGGTCGTATTCCCGCGTGATTTTCTGCTGCGTCACTAGTTCATGCATGTAGTTTCTCACTATTCATTAACACTCTATACCATATATGTGTTTGGTAATTTAATGTAGCATGTGTTTGTTTACCAAGTGTATCACTAGTAAAAAAACATGTATTTTTTATGAGATGTGTCGCACAACACACCTAGTAAATAAACATGTGTGTGTAAAACAGTGAAGATGAACACGTCACCTACAAAACATTAATTTGATGCTTTTTAAGAGGACAAGCAATTTGTAAGAAAAAAGAAAGAAATTGACGCATATTTGTGTAAATTTCTATTTGTATTTGTATAAAAAGAAATCTTTAATTTAAGATGGAAACTAACCTTAGTGAAGGGTAACCATATACCATTACCATTGCTCATCTGTGCCTTCGATTCCTTGGTGTATTAGTTGGGTAAGCTTTATAGACCAAGGTTCAAGGAACTTTTTTTTTAGTACGAGGAAACTTTACCTTCTGAAAAATGTATTTTGTAAGTTTAAATGAGCAAATAAAACTTCGATTGTTCCAGACTGTTACAAAGATTGCACACCATGACTCGAACTGTAGACTTTTTGTGCAAATCACAAGTTATTTGTCATCACGTCATGCTCCTTGGGGACTGAAGGTTAAAGGAACAGTTCATCAAGCCTGAAACTGTAAACACCCCATATATATTGCGACCCAAAATATTAATGTAAAAACAATCTCTAAGGGATATATATAAAGACATATAGCACCTGGATTCAATATTCCCTTAGGAATTTGACGAAGATAAGGTATTAATTCATGCATGCCGAAGAGGGATTTATGGTTTCTTGTAAATCACGAGGGTTTATGGGATTGAGAAATAACAAGAAAGATCCTAGCTAGAAAGATTTAAAAGAGAGAACATGATCATATAGGCCAAGATCGTTATACTTACGATCGAGAACATGATACAATATAATTGTTGGATTTACTTGTAGTTATCTCCTAAATTATTCTTCAAACACTGCAAGACTTAACATCTAATAACTAGAAAAAAATGTTTTTGTCACCTTATTAGACAGCTGGATCGATAAGTTAGTCTAACTGGATCATGAATATCTTTCAGGTTAAGTCGAGCTTGATGAATCTTACACACACACACAAACTTGGTCCATTAAGATCTTGATTAGATGATCAGGAGCATTCACGATATTGTAAGTTATGATTCACGATGCAAGGAACTGTTATATGCTTACATTAATGTGCAAGCACGCATCCAATAATTTAATTAATTATCATTAAAAAAGAGAGAGCAAAAGGACTGGAATTTAATTTAAAGTACAAGCATGCGTCCAATGATTTAGAGGAAAAATCATTAAAGTAATCTGAAAGTGTTTTAAAACTAAAATAATCTGAAAACAGTTTTTTAAATTAAAAAACTCACTTCCTGATTTATCAAATCAGTTTACGGTGGTCAAATTTCAGAAAATACAAACCTCGCATGTCTGTCTTTATTATTTTTTTTATAATTGAAGGTCCCTTTAGTCCATGATAAAAAATAAAAAATAAAAACCGGCTGGCCTGTCTAGTAACCCCACATGCCTGCTTTTTAATGGGTTAGTTGCATTTTCCTAGCCAATCCCAATAAATATATTTTACTGATTACCAGTGATCTTTGAATGTCAGAAGAATGTCTTTCGCAAGGAAGAAGGCATGGATGATATTTGTGCACTCACTAATCGCAGAGACAGATCTTATGGTTCTTACAAGAAAAAAAGACATGGATGATTACAAGTTTTCTTATGTTTTAAAATCCAGAAAAAAATTATAAAATGATTTTGTTACAACTTCTTTTTTCTTTTTGACAAAGAAATTAACTTGTTACAACCTTGATCCAAAGTGAAATTAAGAAGAAAATTACCATTGAAGATATTTAATGTTGGAGAGATTGAGTCACTACTAAAAAAGAGAGGAGGTAACTTCGGCAACCGGGGGTGATTTCAGGATCTAATATTGTTGTTCTTGGTGCTAGTAGACCTTGGTAATTTGGTGAATAATTGCAGCTTTACAAAGCTTTACAAAGGTATAATAGAGCTTTACAAAGCTCAGCAATAGAAATTTTGTTGCCGAAGATTACTCAGCAACAAAAATTAGCAACGGATCTTTTGTTGTTGCAGATAAATTAGCAATAATAAATTTATATCAAATAGTTTTTTATACAAATTCTATTGCTAATACTATTTAGCAATGGATTCTCTTATTATCTACATTGGATTAAAGGGTTGGTTATGTATTATTTTTTTAGTAGTGAGTGTCAAGGACAAAGCAGGTATGGTATGGCTTTTTGTTACAGAGAAAAGAACAAGGGTAATCACTTTTAAAAAATCTTAAAAATTTATATTTTAATTTTTACTTTAAATTAAATGTTTTTTGTTATTTTTAGATCATTTTCATGTATTAATGTCAATTTTAAATATTTTATTATATTTTAAATAATTTTTTTTGAAAAAAACAACCGAAGTCACAATACTCGCAATCATACACTAGGAGCTGCTTGTCCTGTTTTGTTAGAGAATAATATAAATCATATTATGGAGTCTCACTTACAAGGTTAAGCTTTTAGGTGAGATGGTTCCTTAACATATTTTTGGCTTACAGCAGCAACGTAGGTTAAGAGTGTTTTGTCCTCTTCGACAACACTCCATGAAAGGTAGATGGAATCTTACTACGCATGTGAGGTTGATACAAGTTCATATATATTTGACTCGTGGGTGGACTTTATTTAGGTCGATGCATGCTTTTTCATTCAACGTAGCTAGCTCCACAAATCAGTCTATGAAATCCAATGGAGCTACGTAGTAGCTCCACAAATCATTCTCTATCTACCCCTCTCTCTTTTCTATATTAATTCTTCTTCATCGCATGGAAAAATGGAGAAAAGCTGATAATACAACAGGATCGAACCCACAGATCATATTAATTTTCATCTCTACTTAGCTATCTAGCAAGAAATTCGTTCATGTTTTCATGATCAAGCAAGAGATCATGAGCATGGAAAGAGAGAGTATTTTATCTAACAATTCAAGAACTTGGAGAAAATTTAAGGATCAGAGATGAATTTTCATTGCCAGCAGACACGCAAACACATGGAATCATATAAACTAAGTAATGATCAAGAACAATATCAATGGAGGTGGGCGTTAAACTCACCTCAAACTCACCCGAAACTCGACACACATGAAGCTCTGATCAGCCACCAGCTCGATCGTCAGGTTGTAAGGCAGCAAGCATAGTACAGGCATTGTTGTTTCTCCGTGGCTCTGCTATCAACAAATTAAACTAAAAATACGAAACTTGAGGAAACGTACAGGGAAAAATCTGAGGTAGAGCCAGACATGAAAGTTAGGGAAAGATCAAAAGGTCATTTCTTGTAGTCACGTGGAACATAATTAATAATATGTACGCTGCTTTCTGAGTGATGAGAGAGAGGGACCAAACATTCTGACATGAAAATAAACGCTTATATGCCTACAAGAAAAACCTACCCATCTTTGAGCTTTTTACTTAACCTTTGTTTTGCTTTTATATGCTTTTTAATAATGATTTTAATTTTAAAAAGTATTAAGTTAGTTATCTTTTAGAGTTTTTCTACGTTTTTGATATGTTAATGAAAAATAATATATATAATTAATTTCAATTGAATGACAAAACTCTAACAAATAAAAATTTTGGGATCGAAAAACAATAAAGAGATTTTAAAAACAAAATGCAGTATAACCAATATAAATTAAAATTTCATAACAGAACCGAATAAAAATAAAACCCCAACAAAAAGTAAAACGAAAAAAATTAAAAACAAAAATTAAAAACATAAATACATAAATATGGATGAAAAATAAACATTGTCCAAGAAGGACAAAAAAACCAAAGGAATTAATATCAACTAAAAAATTAAAACAATAAGTGTCAAAATAAAAAATAAAATATATAATCAATTCCAATTGAAGGACAAAAATGAAATAAATCAAAACATTGGGACTGAAATAATAAAGGGATTTAAAAAAAATTGTTGAAAAAATTATAAGAATAAAGACCGAAATGAAAAGTAGCATATATGACTAATTTCAATTGGAGGATCCAATTTGAACAAGTTAACACTTGCATACCAAAATTATTATTGGAACAAAAAAAAATCAAAAAAGTAAGGGATTGAAATGAAACACACCATATATAATCAATTTCAGTTGAAGGGTATAATTGAAAATAATTGAAATTTCCATTGAAAGATCAATAAGAAAAGCAAATCCAAAGATCAGGGACTGAAATGGAACTACTACAAATATTTAGGATCGCCACATACTTCCTGCAGCAGGAGAGAGAAACGGGCGGGGGGAAAGAAACCCGTTCACCGGCGATTCTACGGATCGATTCATCGAGCATGCGCCATGACGGGAGACAAATGACATGGCAGCGCACCCATTGAAACGATAGAAGACCAGTTTCTACGAGAGGAATAAGCCCCACGCGCCTCCCGAAAGATGCAGGCGGTTGTAAAAAAATAATAAAAAATTGGTCAATTACCCATACACCCCTACACGCAGCAATATCTACGAAAAAACCAGGGCTGAAAGTACTTCAATACCCTCGGTTACAGGTGTTTATTTTTGTCATTTTTAGGGGTTATTTTCGTAGTTTTACTGTGCAATAAATTCGAAAATACCATCCATGTCCCCTGAAAATTTCTAAAATACCCCTGGTCCCGGGGGTTAAAAATTTTCAACCATGTGGGCAAAATGGTAAAGTTACTGTAACAATCCATAGTGAATTGTGTTTAGGTGAACAATGGAGAAATGTGCAGTAAGAACCCTACACCTCTTATATTTTAGTTAATGCGTGACGTTGATCCATAACTAAATCCACCTTTTAAGGGGTGTTGGAAGCGTCTAGTCATCCTTTAGCGAGTAAATGATGTCCACACCTATTAGATGATCTATGTGATGTTTTCCCCCAACTAAATGCCACCTTTTAAGGTGGTGTTGGAAGCGCCTAATCATCCTTTTAGTATTGCGCCATGGTTTATAATAGTGTCATTTAATTTGTTTTTTGTTTTTAATTTGATCCTCATTCATTTTATTGCAATTTAATTTATATCTTGTTTTTTCCCTTTAATCTTGGTCATCATCATATGGCTTTATTTTGAGTTTTTATTAATTTGGTTTTCATTCTTTTGATTGATGTTTTTTTAATCCTTTTTCCTAATTGATTTTAATTTTCAATTTCACCTCTTAACATTTATGGTGCAATCATCATTAAAATATTAAATTATCCATTAAGAGTGTTCATTGGGTCTATTCTAAGGTCTAAAACAAAGTGGGTCTAAAAAGAGTTCGATGGGCTAAGTCAAGAGGTTTAAGTTAAAAAAAATCAAATTTATCAGTGTAGACCTTTGTCTACTTTTCAGATCATATATGAAGCTACAAAACAAGTTTAGATATTAATTTAACTAGGTTGAAAACTAGATATCTTTAACTTTTTAATTATATGGTAGACTTGCTAATTTATCTAGACAATAGAGAACGTGTTACAAGTTGGGCCAAGAATTTGCCAGCAAAGTGTGAGAACTAAAAAGACATTGTTTCCTTAAGAGTTATGGATTTCATTTACTACAAGAAGTCATTAATGTTATTGGAAACTTATGTGGTAACCTTTGGCTTACTTGTTTTACTAGGATTCCATGTCAAACAAGAGGAATTAATTAGTTAGAAATTAATTCTTATTTTACAAGTCATTAGACTTTTGTTCAGCAAGGATTCTTCAATAATGAGTTATCACAGACATATTTATTATGATTTATCCTATAATACCAAGGTTCACTCTCAAATTTTATTGAAAAAGGTGTTGTATCCTAGTTCCTGAATATCCAAGGAGTAACTATTATGAGTTGATCTACTTGGAGGTAGAATCTAGTGGCATAAATGTTTAAGACTTAGTAAAGAAGATTAAAACCCTCAAATTAAAAATGAGATATTATCGATAAATATTAAGCTTAAAGGATTGAAATTATAAGATAAGTACATGTTTTGAAAACATAAAGGAGACTAATGTGTGACTACTCATTAGCATTTTAAGATAACAACTCATTATGAGTTTACTTATCTTTAAAACTATGGATTAATAACAAAATATGTTTTACATGATTTTTAAAACAAAAGGTATTTTTAAAAAGGCTTTTGGAATGTCGACCTCAATGAGTTTAATATACATGTTATAAGAACCTAGTATGAAAACATGCAATATAGTAAATATTCTTTTGTTTTTTTATATATAAATAAGGTCAAGAATATGCAAAATTAAAATAATAAAATGACACAATGATTTTGGTCCTTGTATGAGTATTAACTAGATACAAAAATATTTTAATGTGAAAGAGTTCGGGACAAAATTCATGGAATTTAAAACAATATCTTATAAGAGTATGAAATCAAGGACCACCATTATGAACATAAAAGAGTAAACCTTAAATAAAAACCTAAACCCTAGAATAAAGGATTTCAACCTTACTCATACCCATCCATGCATCATCTAGGAAAACAATAACATGTCCATAATCCATAATTTCACATTTTATAGAAAATAAGGACATAAAATATAAAGTTTAAAATAAGCAAAGAAATAATACAACTTTGAAATTAAAATAAATGAATATCAAAGAATTAAACTTTAAATTTGAATATATTTATTGGAAAATTAACATTATGTCTCATAAAAAAACATGTTTAGGCTTTAATGGTTTTTAACATTTAGCACCTAACCATTATCCAAAAAACATTTTTCTAACATGTTCTCATAATATAAACAAACATGTTTGGTATTCATAGAAATGATCTCTTAACCTTAGAGGGAGTTTATTCTTAAGAAGATAGAGTCCTGAATATATCGTAGCACTACCAACCCTCTTCCTCAAAGCTAAATCCTGAAATACACGGAAGTTAGGGAAAAATTTAGCAACACGGTATAGATCACGTGTCAGTTTACTAATTGAAAGTAAGTTACAGTCCAGATTAGGAACATAAAGAACAGATTTTACATGCATGTCCTTTGAAATTTGGTTAAGGCCGATTCCTTCAATTTTGATAAAGTTCCATTAGCAATTCTTACTACATAGTCTTCCTTGCACTGGCTATATTCATAGAGAACAATTTCATCTTCTCTCATGTGATTAGATGCTCCATAGTCAATAATCCAAGGCTCTAAGTGGTTTTGTTTACATCATAGGCAATGTATTTTTGTATTGTCATGCCAAACCCTGAGATTGAAGGGTTGGCTAAGGAATTTTGGCTAAACAACTTCTGTAGGACCTCAAGTTGTTCTTTGGTGAAGAATTTATTGGTGTGTTGTTGATCTTCTGTCGATTGTCATCTGAGGTTGCAGCAACATAGGTTCAACCTTCTTTGTCAGTGGATGGTCATGATGGTTTCCAATCACTACGTTTGCCATGAATTTTCAAGCAAGTTTCTCTGGTGTGTTCTGGTTTGTGAAAGTGCTCACACCATGGTCTTCCCTTTTTCTGTCTACTATCCCAACTGGAGGTTCGAGAGACCAGGGCAGATCCTCCATTGATGGTCTTGAGTTATGAGATCACATCATAACTTTCTTTCTACTTTCTTCATGTCTCTAAGAATGCTTCTCTAATGTTTGGAATAGGTTTGGTGCCCATTATTCTTCCTCTATCTTTATCTAGGGTTTTATTGAGTCCTAAAAGAAATTTGAATGTCCTCTTTTATTCCACAATTTTCCTAAACAAGGATGTATCTCCAGGGCAGTTCCATTTGTAGATTTCAACCATACTAAGGTGCTGCCAATGTCAAGACAGTGTGTTGAAATATTGAGTGACAGTGAGCTCTCCTTAGCGTAGATCATGTAGTGTTGCTTCAATATCAAATAATTCTAATGTGTTATAAGAACTTGAGTATGTTTCCCTAGCTGCATCCCATATTTCCTTTGTTGTTCCATAAAGGAGAATATTTTCTCCTATTTCATTAGTCATTGAGTTGATTAAACTTGACATTACCATGTGATTTTCTATATTCCATGTTCGAAACTGTGGGTCACTTTTCTTTAGTATTAATACTTTATCTGTGAGATAATCATTTTTGCCCTCCCACAGATGAACATCATGACTAATGAGGACCATTGAAGGTAACTGTACCCATTGAGTTTGTGACATGTGATGAGAAGATATGAGTTTTCAGTTCTTCTAGGGCTAACTGTGTTTGTTGGCTTTCCAAATCTTCATATGACGTCAGAGGTTGAGCTCTGCCTTTCGGTAGCCATGTTGTATGTTTTGGTTTAGGTTTCAGAACCTAACTCTGATACCATGTAATATTTTGAGAGAGAGAGAGAGAGAGAGAGATTTTCTCTTCTTATTATTCTGCATGCTACATCCTTATCTATCTATATATGTAATATTAGAGTATAAATAGAAAATAACTAAACTAGGAAAACATCACAATCTTCCTAAACTAGTAAAGTGTAATTTGCCAGATTTCCAATACTAATATTTACTAGGAATATCTTAGTAAATCCTTGACTTTGAGCCTGATTTCAACACCTTCAAAATATATAATCAGTTTCCCATTAATTTACCATGATCACAAAGCAAGATATATCAAATAATTATACATTCAGCATTGCTGGAGCTAGTTCCTAATAATTAAAGCATACTTGTAACATGTAGCTTGTTATTAGATCATCTGCCTCCATTTGAGATCCTTGATGTGACATCATGACATTCATAACCTATCACAAACCAACAAATACTACGGCCAATGTTGCTCAATGAAACTTGAAAAATTGTCAAGTCCATGACAATCTGAAGTATCAGCAAGAAAAAAATATAAATGCATAAGCACTAATCTAGAAGAAGGAAAAACATATAAGCATGTCTAGTGATGTTCAACATATAAGAATGAGTGAGCACAAAGGAATGAGGAAAAGAGAGGAAAAAATAATACTTAATCATCACAAACAAAAGAAATTCTTAAAACCCTTTGTTGTGTGGTTTAAGATCATCACAAACAAAATCACACTTGTTGTCATTATCGTCAATATCAACATCTGAATCAACAGATGCAATGGTAACATCAGGCTTAAGTTTGGCAGACTAAAGCAGAGGAGGCATGACAACACTCATGTAAGGAAGAAAATCATGTCCAAGGCACTTGCAAAGTCTGATCCAAGACTTGAAAATATGTAATTAGTTGCTGTTGTGATGTCGCGGTCACACAAATTAATTACCCTAGCTTAAAACAAATCAAACAATATAGTATGGAGCAAGCAAGGGTTGATCCCACGAGGACGATTTAGGTCAGATTTTCATGCTATATGTTATGCAATTGGGGGGGTTGGAAGTTGTCTAGGCTAGGCTAAAGGAAACTGAGCGAAAATTACATAAAACTGAAATTTATCAATAAAGCAAACCTTGGTCGCAAGTCAACATCCACCTACAGAAATCAGAACTGATCATGGAAATGACACATCAATTTATATTCTGAATATTTATCTCTTTTTAAAATTGGTTCATTAATGGATCCACCATATAACTTACCCTAACCATCAAACAACCACAGTGTTCGCACTAGTAATTTGATTCAATGGCAGCATTAAAAACTAGATAAATTGATCAATTAAGAAACATTATTGTCCACAATATATATTTAGTTTGATTGAATAATCTCCCTAAGATTAATAACATAGATCCGCTACAATTATTAACTTAGTTGCTTCACAAGTTCATATATCACAACTGCGGTTTTGATATCAAACTTAGCAATAGATTGTCTACAATAATAACTTTGAGTCTGCTCTTACCAATTAAATAAACAATCACAGGAAAATAAGCATAGGAGAACAAACATATTAATCATATAAACTGAAAAATTGAGGTAAAAATAGATCTCACAGCTCTTGAAATCTGAAGGTTTCCGTGTCCTTGCAACCAAGCAAAAGAGTCTAGCCTTGCATGTTTATTGAACAGCTAAAATAAAAAGATGGAAGAAAACATGATTTAGGATTTGGATGAGGAAGATTTATGTTTTCTTTGTTGTTGGCCGAAACTTCCTTGCTCCTCTCCTCCTTTATATATGCTTAGAAACCCTAGTATCTATTTTACAAAATAGTCCCTCTTTAAGTTGACAAAATTTAGTTGTCCCTTGTAAAATTAATATCTCATTTATAATACATCTTTTTGAGCTGGAATTTGGAGCGTTTATAGGTATTTGAGTCTTGAATCCAAAAAAAATAGGTTGACACCAATAGGACTTCTTTAGCTAAAGATATTGAAGTTGGAATGGACAAAGGTCGACATCGGCAGATTGCAAGATTTGACTTTGAAGGCTGTGATTTCCATGTTCTTCCTTATTTTATTTCTTTTGCCTTAGCTTTTCAGAAATTTATAGATGTTATCCTTTTGAATTCCACTGGAATCACTTCATTTTGATCTCTAGAGCTTCTGCTCTGCACAAAACATCGACTGAAGGTCAAATCTGTCAATTAGCTCCTTTTTGCATCTTTCATCCAAAAATGCCTTCAAAATATAAAACAAAGAATATCAAGACATTTTATACACAAAACATATGCAAAATACTAGGTAAATATGAATGAAACTATCAAATAATATGGTCACATCAGTTGCCCATTAATTTACCATGATCACTCACATAGCAAGATATATCAGGTAATTATACATTTAGCATTACTGGAGCTAGCTCCTAATGTTTAAAGTATACATGTAACATGTAGCTTATTGTTTGATCATCTGCCTCCATTTAAGATCCTTGTAGTGACATCATGACATCCATAACCTATCACAAACCAACAAACACCAAGGCCATTGTTGTTCAATGAAACTTGAAAAATTGCCAAGTCTATGATAATCTGAAGTATTAGTAGAAAAAAATTACATATAACTCCATAAGCACTGCTCTAGAAGCAAGTAAGAATATATTAGTATGTCCAGTAATGTTCAGTGTACAAGAATGAGTTAGCACAAAGGAATGAGGAATCACATATTATAACAGCTTGTTTATTCATATCTTATTCTTATCAAATACAAAAATAAGTATTTATTCAATTCAAAGAACAATAATTGATGGACAAAATAGTCATATATCCTATTTTTATTAAATCTAACCAAATTATAGATTTTGAAATTAGGCATTCCATGCTATACCAGTAGCTTGGGCGTGGACTAGCATACAAGAGAGAAAGGAATAAGATAGGTACATGCAAAAAATACCATTTTTTCTTTGTGAAAAGAGAGACAAAAATGATTTTTATCCTTGCTTCTATTAAGAAATGAGCCAACTTCAAGTTTTTTATTTAGAAATAAATCAAAATAATATATTTTATATTTTTTAAAATTTACTTTTGATATCAGCATATTAAAACGATCTGAACGCACACAAAAAATTAATTTTAAGCAAAAAGATAAAAAAAAAAAAAAAAAAACTATATATGTATTTTTATATTGAATGAGATAGCATGATATGATATGTTGATTTGAGACTTTAAATAAAAAGCCTTAGATTAATTTTTTGAATTAATTTATTATTTATAAATGATTTTTGCGCTTAGATTTTTCTATATGATATTTTAAGTCTTCAATGGGTGTGGCGTGATGACAAAGGATTTGAGCTCTGCATTGCAAGACTCGGGTTCAAGTCAGGGCGTGCATACTTTATAAGAGTCTCGGACAACCGAGGTTTTACTAGCTTTCTCGGGCCCGTAAAGCATGCCTTTATGGTAGGGTTTCCTCGCATATTTATTGTTTATTGAGTCTGAAAATTATAATTAGAGTGCGTTGCGAAGGCTATTGACTTTGATTTGTTGATTTTAGTTCCTAAAGAACCAAAAGAAAGCAAGTTGTGAGGTAAAAGACATAATGAGCTTATTAGAGTGAAAAAACTTGATTTTTTTATGTGATACACGAGTGGTGTAAGGATATATTTTGTGTTACTAACCAAATTTTACAGATTCAAAGGATATCTTAAGACAATAAATCAGCGACACAAAACGCTTACATAGCTTTCCAATTGCGAGCCATAGGCCAGCAACTCGAGTTGTTGTCTAGGACGTACAAGGATCTGAAAGATGAGATGAATTCGATAAAACAACAAAATAGTGGGGCTGATCGCCGAGAAAATACGGTCCGTATAACCATACGAAATAACACATCTGAGTTTGAAGTATGTTGATGGAAACACATATATGGGTGAAAATGATTATGAAACATTTGATGATCCACCAACAAGAGGCACTCGATCACTTGAGGATGTCTATCAAAGGAGCAATGTAGCCCTCTGTGAACCAGAAGGCTATGAAGAAGCTAAACAAAGTCCAGAATGGCAGAAAGCAATGCAGGAGGAGATATCAATGATTGAGAAGAATTGCACATGGGAACTTGTTGACAGACCACCTAGAAAAAACATCATTGGCGTGAAGTGGATATTCAGGACTAAACTGAATGCTGACAGCACCATCAACAAGTATAAAGCTAGGCTGGTGGTCAAAGGGTATGCACAAATTTATAGTGTTGATTATTCAGATACTTTTGCACCTATAGCGAGAATAGACACCATTAGACTTTTACTTACTGTTGTTGCTCAAAAGAACTGGAAAGTATTCCAGTTAGATGTCAAATCTGCCTTCCTCAATGGCATATTGGAAGAAGAAATTTACGTTGAGCAGCCTGCTGGTTTTGAAATTCAAGGGAAGGAAGACAAAGTGTATTTACTAAAAAAAGCTCTCTATGGGTTAAAGCAAGCACCTAGGGCATGGTATGGTCGGATTGATGATTATTTGACAGGTGCTGGTTTTCATAAGAGCTTGTCTGAAGCAACTCTTTATATGAAGAGCATCAACAATGATGTGATTATAATTTCATTCTATGTTGATGATCTCTTGGTGACAGGGAGCAACACAGAGCAGGTTGAACATTTCAAGCTGAATATGATGGAAGTTTTTGAGATGACTGATCTCAGTCTAATGAGCTTCTTCCTGGGAATGGAAATCTTACAGGGCAAGGATGAAATCTTCATTTGTCAAAAGCATTATTCAATGGAAATTTGAAGAAATTCCATATGGAAAGTTGCAAACCAACAGCTACCCCCAATGAACCAAGAGGACAAATTCAGCAAAGAAGATGGCACTGCCAAGGTGGATGAAGAGAAATTCAGAAGCTTGATTGGGTGTTTGCTGTATTTAACAGCAACTAGACCCGACATACTTCATGCAACAAGTTTACTATCTCGGTTTATGCATTGTCCGAGTGAAATTCACATGAGAGATGCCAAAAGAATCCTAAGGTTTATCAAAGGGACCTGCAGCTATGGAGTCAAATTTTAGAAGTGTCAGGAATTAAAACTACATGGATTTTCTGACAGTGATTGGGGAGGATCCATTGATGACATGAAGAGCACCTCTGGTTTTTGTTTCAACCTAGGGTCAGCTATATTTTCATGGTCATCCAAAAAGCAAGACACGGTGGCTCAATCTACAGCAGAGGCAGAATTCATTGCTGCCACAGCAGCTGTAAACCAAGCTCTTTGGCTCCAAAAATTGCTACGTGATTTACATATGGAAGGAGAGGAAGCAACTGAAATTTTAGTTGACAATCAAGCAGCTATAGCAATCTCACATAATTCTGTGTTTCATGGGAAAACAAAGCACTTTAACATCAAGATTTATTTTTTACATGAGGTGCAGAAAAATGGTGATGTCAGGTTGATATATTGCAAGTCTGAAGAACAATTAGCGGATTTGTTTACTAAACCACTTCCAGTAAAAAGATTTGAATTTTTAAGACAAAAGATTTCAGTTTACAGCTCCTAAAGCAAGGAGGAGTGTTGGAAGATTGCTTCATGAGCTGGCAAAGAACTAGTCAAAGAAGAAGTAGTCAAAGATTTATTTATGCTCTGTATTTCCTGTTTTCATGCATATAATTAACTGCGTCCTAGTCTCTAAGAATTAGGTGATCTGTTAGTATGTTAACAGATTGTAGCAGGATTTTTATGCTTTATTGTAGCATTTATGTTTTGTTTTGCAGTATAAATATCTGTAAAGATTGCAACATAAAGTGCAATCGTATTCTTCAATTCTCAGCTAATAAAATAGTAAAAACTTCTACTGTACAGATCAAGATTTCTGGCAATTCTCAAAACTGTCCATAAACATCAAAACTGTCCATAAACATCAAAACTGTCCATTATTTCTAAGTTTCACTTTTCCTTTCTAAACACTGTCAATGTAACAAGGATTTTCTCCATAATTCTGCAATCAGCAAAGTCTGTGCCCAACAATCTCACCTTGTTGACAATTCCAAGCAATTTTTCTGAGTACTCTTTAGCCAAGGAATCTAGTTTGCATCGAACAAAGCTAGGAGGAATGTGAATTTTCATGGCATGGGGAATTATAAAGATATGGATGGGGACTTTGACACCATTAAGTTGAAAATTCCTAACTCTTAAGGTAAAAATGATCCCGAGGCTTATTTGGAGTGGGAGAAAAAGGTTGATTGGATTTTTTATTGTCATAACTATTCTGAACAAAAAAAAGTGAAGTTGGTGAAAATTGAGTTTATGGAATGTGCATTGATTTGGTGGGATCAGACTATAATCAGTAGGAGGAATGGGGAGTGACCCACTCAGACTTGGGGGAGATGAAAGTCTTAATGAAGAGAAGATTTGTGACGAACCACTATTATAGAGACTTATAATTGAAGCTCTAAGGTCTGAATCAAGGCTATAAGACAGTTGATGAATATCACAAAGAGATGGAGATAGCAATGATTCAAGTCAATGTTGTTGAGGATAAAGATGTCACCATGGCTAGATTTCTTAATGGGTTGAATCAGAACATTGCCAATGTAGTTGAGTTACAGCAATATGTGGAGTTAGACGACATGGTTCACATAGCTACAAAGGTGGAGAGATAACTTAGGAAGGGATATGTTCGGCCAGCGTTTAATTTGGGTTCCTTCTAAAATTGAACCACCAAATGTTAAAGTTGATGTGCCTACTAGTGCCAAAGATAAATAAACTCAACCTAAATGTTCTTGTGATGTTTAATGTTTCAGGTGTCAAGGGCACAGACATTATGTTTCAGAGTGTCCAAACAAGAGATTCGTGATGATTTGAGATGATGGTGATATGGAATCTGAAAGTCAGATCTGATTGTGAAGGTATGCCACCATTGGAGGATAGTGATGGAGATGAGTTAACATTACTAGTTGCGGAGTCCTTGGTTATAAGGCTCACAATTCAGGTTCAGGTAAAGAAAGGTGAAACTAATCAGCAAAAGGAGATCTTCCATACACTCTGTTATGTACAAAGCAAGGTGTGTGGTTTAATTATAGATAGTGGAAGTTGTGTTAATATTTATAGTATCATCCTTGTTAGTAAACTGAATTTGATTATTGTTAAGCATGCTAAACCTTCTAGATTGCAATGGTTGAATGATAGTGGTGAAGTGAAAGTGACTAAACAGGTTGTGGTTTCATTTTCAATTGGAAAATATGTTGATGAAGTTTTGTGCGATGTGATACCAATGCAAGCAAGTCACATCTTGTTGGGGAGACCATGACAATATGATAGGAAGGCAATTCATGATGGGGTTAAAAATAGGTATACAATTGTAAAAGATGGAAAAATCATCACTATTATACCTTTTACACCCAAACAGTATATGATGATCAAATAAAGCTAAAAAGTGAGCATGAGGTGATGGAGAGAAAATCAAGGTGAGGATTAAGGGGAGAGAAGACCATCAAATTCGGCTAGAACCCAAACACTACAGACCATTTTCCCACCAATCCAAACACAGACAAATATTCGGACAACACTCCAAACAAATCAAACCAATCGATCATAGCTCAAAAACAACCCAATTTTGGCCGAGAGTGGAGGTAATACTAGAGGAGTGAAGAAAGTCAGGAAGAGTGATGAGAATTGTGTGGGAAAACTAAAAAACAACCCAATTTTTATGCTAGAGAGGGTGAGTTAGATCTGCATATTTCACTAACAAACTAATGATTTTACTTGTATACAAAAAAGCTTACTTTAATACTAATAATCTTGATCGTATTGTGCCTAGTGTTGCTATTTCTTTGTTGTAGGAGTTTGATGATGTGTCCCCAACGATACTCCAAGTGGATTACCACCATTGAGGGGGATAGAGTATCAGATTCATTTCATACCCGGAGCTTTAATTCTTAATCGACCAGCCTGTAGAAGCAATCTAGAGGAGATGAAGGAGCTTCAAAGGCAAGTTGATAAGCTAATGGAAAAGGGCTACATTCATGAGATTATGAGCCTGTGTGTTGTACCCGTGCTACTTGTACCTAAGAAGGATGAAACATGAAGGATGTGTGTTAATTGTCGAGCCATCAACAACATAACAGTAAAGTATAGACACCTTATTCCTAGGTTTGATGACATGTTAAATGAGTTACATGGATCTTGTATTTTCTCTGAAATTAACTTGAAAAGTGGGTGCCATTAGATTAGAATACAAGAGAATGAGGAGTGGAAAACTGCATTTAAGACTAAGCATGATTTGTATAAATGGTTAGTAATGTCGTTTGGACTTACAAATGCACCTAGTACATTTATGCATTTGATGGATCATGTGTTGCATGCTTTCAAAGGTAAGTTTGTGGTTGTGTATTTTGATGACATGATCTATAGAAAGAACTTGAGCATCTTGATCATTTCCATAATATACTTAGTATGTTGCGTAGTAAGAAATTATATGCTAATCTTAAAAAATATGCCTTTTCCATGGAGAAAATTGTGTTTCTTGGCTATGATGTAAATGCACAGGGTATCAAGATAGATGAGGAGAAAGTTAAGGCCATCCAGGATTGGCCTACACCCAAATCGATAAAGAATATGAAAAGTTGGGAAGAATATATGCCTTTTGTTGAGTTTGCCTCTAATAGAACTATGCATTCGACCACTGATTTTTCTCCTTTTGAAATTATATATGGTTTTAATCTAATAACTCCTATGGACTTAATTCCTTTACCTTTTGAAGAAATGATAAGTTTAGATGGTCAAAAGAAGACAAAGATGGAGAGACAACTCCATGAGGGAGTTCGGCTGCAAATAGAGAAAAAGAACAGGCTTTACTCTTCTAAAGCACATAAAGGATGTAAACTGCTTGTTGTCCAACCTAATGATTGGGTTTGGGTGCACATGCGGAAGAAACGATTTCCTAAAAAAAAAAATCAAAATTACAGCCTCGTGATAATGGTCCATTTCAGGTTTTAGAGAAAATAAATGACAACGCATACAAAATTGATCTTCCAAACGAGTATAGTGTTAATGTTACCTTTAATGTTGCAGATCTTACGTTGTTTGACACAAACTTTGATTCGAGGACAAATCCTTTTGAGGAGAGAGGGGATGATATGGACAAGCCCAGGAACACCAGCAAAGACCCATTATATGTTCAAAATGGTCGAATGACTCAGTCTAAGACATTGAAAGATGCATTGAATGCATTGGTTTTGAAGGTTTCAACCAAGTCAGAATTGCAATGTCCATTAGAATATCAAAAGGAGATCCTAGTACATCTTATCGATGTGTAAGAGGGGTCCAATACAACCTTATTTGCACCATGAAGTGAGGGCAGCAAGGGAAACAAAAGAATTTTACTACAACTTGAAAACAACATGGGTGACTACCTTTTCCTTTTGTTTCTAGGATTAAGTGACTACATGGAAAACTATAAATAAGTCTTGAATCAGCTCTATAATATTTTACTTCTCTTCTCATGGCTGAACATTGATTTAATATTATAGGCTTATTTTATTTTGTTAGCTACAACCCAAGTCTTGTTTGGGCTTAATTAATATTTATTTTCAACTAATATCCAAGGCTCGTTTGTATTAAGTTATGGGCTTTTCAGTTTAATTTTTGGGTCAGTATTGAGTGGACCTCATTTAAGTCCACATAAGGGGTCCATTAGGGTTAATTTTTCAAGAACTATATAAGCTCCTGTAAGCTAAATTTTGGTAGCCTGTGATAAATATTACTTTTGAATTTTTCAGTTTTAAGTGATTCTTGCATTCTCCTGTTCGTGAAGGAACTGAATCTAACTTATCAATAATTAACTGGCTTCGTGGCGTCATTCTACTCATTCCAATAGTGTTGGTGCCTTGGGGCAGATTTCCATTGTGTTACACTCTTATCAGACCTATTTCGATTTTTCAGGATCAGATCTCAGTCTTGATTGTGGATTGCATGGCCACGTGATCACGAGGTTCGCATCAACAAAGGCTTACAAATACTACAATAAGGCTTACAAAATCTCTTAACCTATTATTCATTATACTACAATCCCTATTGCTTCCCATCATTCTTATTTCACCACCACCACTTGTATAAGTTAGGGTGCAAAATAATTTCTAAATAAACAACCATCCTAAGACTCCTCTAATCCATTTTATAATTCTTATAGGATATCGTGCAATTTTCATTTTGATTCATCCATTCTCGTTCCAAATATTGAATTTCAGAGAATAGATAACACCTGGACTTTTTTTTGTTTCTACTTGTCAAAAGACCAAAGTTGTTAATTCTGTTCTATTCCACCCAGAATGGACGGTACATTTCATTCCTGTTCAAAAAATAGGATAAACCAAAACAAATTTTATCTCACTCGGAATCTCGGTCTATTCTAGAAATTCCACCCCAATTTCGCTCGGCATGTTCCGGTTTTGTTTTGCCCGTTCCATTTCAGCCAAATAATATTTTTTTAATAATGAATAATTTTGCAATATCAATCATATCTCTTAATTTGACCATTACATCATAGTTGTCAGTTTCGCTTCGGTTCGCGTTTCGTTTTTTCTATTAGTATGGAATGTTTTGGTTTCGAAGTGTTTCGGCGCGTCGTTTTGCAGTTGTACTGTTCATATATAATTAATTAATTATATATATGAAAAAATTAGAAAGAAAAAAATATATAATTTTTACTTTTTATAAAATGAAAGTTGACGCAACAATTTTATTTTTTTATAATATATATTTTGTTAATTTTATTGTTTTGATTTTGGTTCTTATATATATATAAAGAATGACAAGAATTTATGCGGGAGATGAAAAGCAAAGTGACAAGTGGCAACAATTTGTACGGGAGATGAAAAGCAATTAAGTCAAGTAAGGTGGGAGATGATTTTATTTCTGTATCCGAAACGACATAGACGAAGGAATATTGGCTCGTTTCGGCCTGTATTTAGCCGAAAAATCCGGAACGGTCCAAAATTTAAATCGAGGTAAAAACGACGCCGTTTTGTCTTCTTTTTTAACTAGTATGAAACTTTCCGGCATGATGATGGTATTCTTGTAATATTGTTCAGGTTCATAATTTTGCTTAGAAAAATCATTTTATTGTATCTTTTTTAAAAAAAAAATTAAAATTTTATTATTCAACAACACCAAAATATTTTAAAACCAAAATATTTTATTTCAATTAAAAAAATAAAAAACATCATCCAAACGGAATTCACAACCTTTCTCAAGACTCGAGAAATTAACACTTACAAAAACCAAAGTTCGAAGATGTCCAAGAATATGGGCGTTGCTGGGCTAGAGGGTCACAAGCAGGGCCCTACCAATTCGGCTCGAAACTGAACACATGTACTCCAAACTTATCCATACGTACTAGATCCCGCCGCCCATCCCTATACCATTTACGACCAGTCCACGTCGGAACTTTCCACTTCCTTTACCTTCACAACCCTTCGATTGTTCTTGTTCTTGTCAGAAAACAAGATCACTGTATTAAATCAGGAGTCAAAATAATATCGCTTCTGATGAGGAATCCATCCTTAATGAGGAGCAAGATTACTGTACCTACACCATGTTGCAGCAAGGTGGGCATAAAGAAGGGGCCATGGACACCAGAAGAGGATGAGCTCCTGGCAAACTACATCAAGAAAGAAGGTGAAGGGCGATGGCGCACGCTCCCAAATCGAGCTGGACTTGCTAGGTGTGGCAAGAGCTGCCGCCTCCGCTGGATGAACTACCTCAGGCCTTCTGTCAAGAGAGGGCATATTGCCCCAGATGAGGAAGATCTCATTCTTAGGCTTCACAGGTTGCTTGGTAACAGGTATATGTAATATTCTCTGTGTGATAATCTGATTTTATGGTCTCGGGATTGCTGATTCTTTTCTCTCTATTATCATCGGCTGGGCTGGGACATCTATAATTGGGTTGATTTGGATCGCTTTCTTGTTTTTAATTTATTCTGTTCTCTTAGGGTTTTGTCATGCTCCTCCTTCCTCAAAAAACTAGAAGCTTGACTCTCGATTAAACTTTTAAATTGTCTCAAAAACATAATTGTTGGCCTTTAACTTAAAAGGGTTTTCCGTTGTTTTTTTCTTTTACCTTTCGCTTAGCAATCTGATCAGGTTCATGATGATCAATCTTACTTATGTTTGGCTTTCCTTTTTGGAGCAGGTGGTCTTTGATAGCTGGGAGGATACCAGGGCGAACAGATAATGAGATTAAGAATTACTGGAATACCAGTCTCAGCAAGAAGCTCATTAGCCAAGGAATAGACCCTAGGACTCACAGGCCATTAAAACCTTACCCCGACTCCTCAGAAATGGCAAATGTTCCAGTCCAAAATCGTAACCCTAAATCTCCTCCAGTACTGGAAGAGAATGGGAGGGTCTTTCGAACTGTAGCCACTAGAGTAAGTGAAAACTTGACAGCGCCGCCTAACCTGGATGATCAGTTTCCTACCCAGGTTGCTGCAGATGCTACAGAATATTGGCCAAATCATGATGGTTTTAATATGGGATCATTACAAAGTGGCTATGATCAAGGAAAAAATGACGAAGATCACATTGAAGATATTGGAAATGAGGACACTTTGTCTTCTTTTCTGGATTCCTTGCTCAATGATAATGTGTTCGTGTATCAACAACGACAACAGTTACAGCAGCAAAATATGTTTGGACTTTCTTCTAAGCTTGTGGTTTCTTCTTCACAAATTCTTAGCCACGGAAACATTTGGGAAGCTCAAGTCTCACCTCCAATGGCAGCCTTCGGTGACAAATCTGTGGGCGGGGCTCCTTCAAATAGTCTTCCAGTTTTAACTCAACCTGCACCACTGCATGTGCTTAAAGAAAATCAAACAGATGTGATTAACGGTATGTACTAATGTTGTACGTTGTTGCAGTAATTCAGTAGTGTGTTTATAAAAGTCTATGTGTGATGATTGTATAAGGTACAATATGTACTCGTACTATATGCCATGCTGTATTTGAACTTCGAAATTCCCTAGCTACCAGCTAGCCAAGGTCAAATTAAGTGTTCTAAGTCCTGCAAATTATGGAATGTATCGTGAGGTTCAATCTCCCTTCCTCCCTCTCTCACTCACAAACCCTAATTTCTTTTGGAAAGTCTGTGGATCAGGCTCGAATTATAAGCCTCTTGTGACATCTAATTCGTATCCGATGTTAGTGAAAAGGTGATGGGAGAAAATAATTTTGACTACATGTGATAATATAAAAACACAAAATGTGTCATGAAAATACATGATTTTAAAATATATAAACAATAATGATGGGATGAAAATTCGGTCAAAAGCCTATTTTTAACGTTTAAAAGGAATAAATAAAGGGGGGAAAGAGCATAAGGATGGTTTTTTTCTACTTGGAAAATGATTCATCGCAGCCAATAACACGTTTTAAGTATTTAGTACTGTATTTGTAGCCTTAGTGCGTAAAATTTAGCTGAAACATCCATGTCTAAGTATAATGCTGTCTGTAAACAAAATATGATACTGCATTATGTAGCCCTAGTTCATGCATTTACTTTCCTCACGGTTCATTAGCACAACATTAACACTCTATTTACCAAATATGTGTTTGGTAATTTAATGTAGCATGTGTTTGTTTATGGTGTATCACTAGTAAATAATACATGTATTACGTATTTTTTATAAGATGTGCCGCACAACACACCTAGTAAACAAACACGTGTAATATGATGTAAAACAAACACATGTGTAAAACACTGAAGATGAGCAAGTCACCCGATATTGAGATTATTTTTGAAAAAACATGGAGCTTTCCTAATAAAAAAACTGAAGATGAGCAGGTCATCCTATGTTGAGATCATTTTAGAAACAACATGGAGTTTTTTCTATAAAACAAATAGTGAAAATAAACAAATCACCTTATATTGATACCATTTTTAGAAAAAGAGTGAAGTTTTTCTAAAAAACCAATGAGGTGTGCAGCGCGACACACCTTGTAAATAAACACACATATAATGTATTTTTAACATATATCTTTTAATTGAAAATATATCAAAATAGTATTATTTTTTTATTTTGTACACTGATATATTAAACTCATCGAAAAACACCTATAAAACATTAAGTTGATACTTTTTAAGATGACAAACAATTTGTAAAACGAAAATAAAGAAATCGACGCATATGTGTGTAAATTTCTATTTGTGTTTGTGTAAAAAGAAATCTTTAATTTATGATGGAAACTAACCTTAGTAAAGGGTATTCCAGAACCATATAACATGATCAAATAGGCCAAGATCGTTATACTTACGATCGAGAACATGATACAATATAATTGTTGGATTTACTTGTAGTTGTCTCCTAATTTATTCCTCAAACACTTAACATCTAATAACTAGAAGAAATCTTTTGGTCACCAGACAGCTTGATCGATAGGTTAGTCTAACTGGATCATGAATATCTTTCAGGTTAAGTCGATCTTGATGAATCTTACACACACACACACAAACTTGGTCCATTAAGATCTTGATTAGATGATCAGGAGCATTCACGATATTGTAAGTTATGATTCACAATGCAAGGAACTGTTATATGCTTACATTAATGTGCAAGCACGCATCCAATAATTTAATTAATTATCATTAAAAAAGAGAGAGAGCAAAAGGACTGGAATTTAATTTAAAGTACAAGCATTCGTCCAATGATTTAGAGGAAAAATCATTAAAGTAATCTGAAAGTGTTTTAAAACTAAAATAATCTGAAAACAGTTTTTTAAATTAAAAAACTCACTTCCTGATTTATCAAATCAGTTTACGGTGGTCAAATTTTAGAAAATACAAACCTCGCATGTCTGTCTTTATTATTTTTTTATAATTGAAGTTCCCTCTAGTACATGATAAAAAATAAAAAATAAAAACCGGCTGGCCTGTCTAGTAACCCCACATGCCTGCTTTTTCAATGGGTTAGGTGCATTTTCCTAGCCAGTCCCAATAAATATATTTTACTGATTAGCAGTGATTTTTGAATGTCAGAAGAATGTCTTTAGCAAGGAAGAAGACATGGATGATATTTGTGCACTCACTAATCGCAGAGACAGATCTTATGGTTCTTACAAAAAAAAAAAAAAAGACAACAAAGGACGGTCTGCATGCCGACGGGAGAACTTTCCCAAACTGTGAAAGAATGCTATATATGTGTTGTTGTTCTTATTCTTGTAGTCGTCTTCGTCTCCTTGGTTAAATATTGGTGTATATAATTATAAATAGTTTTCCATATTATTCAATCACAGCATAACAAAGTTTTTTTTATATTTTAAAATCCAGAAAATAGTTATAAAACAATTGTGTTACTTTTTTTATCTTTTTGACAAAGAAATTAACTTGTTACAACCTCGATCCAAAGTGAAATTAAGAAGAAAATTACAATTGAAGATATTTATTGTTGGATAGATAGAATCACTACTAAAAGGGGACTATTAGCAATGGAAAAATTTTGTTGTTGCTGTTGCAACAGATCAGCATCGGATTATGTTGAGCAACGAAAAATCTGTTGTTGAACAATAATAAAATATTTCAGAAAAAAAATATTTAACTAATCTGCAATGAAAAATCTGTTGCAGATTCTGTTCCTGACAATAATAAAATATTTTGGAAAAAAATATTTAACGAATCTGCAAAGGATTTTCTGTTGCTAATTAAAATTTATTGCATCAGATTATCCGCTACTGATTAAAATATTGTGTTAAATCTTAGACATTGTTCTAAGCATTAAAATACATATAATTGATTTTCACATTTCAATATAATTGATTTTCACGGAACAATAATAAAATATTTCAGCAAAAAAAAAGTATTTAACGAATCTGCAATGAAAATCTATTGCAGATTCCGTTGCTGACAATAATAAAATATTTTGGAAAAAAATATTTCACGAATATGCAGAGGATTTTTTATTGCTGATTAAAATTTATTGCATTAGATTATCCACTGCTAATTAAAATATTGTGTTAAATCTTAGTCATTGTTCTAAGCATTAAAATACATATAATTGATTTTCACATTTCAATACTACATCGATCCTCCCCTCCCTCAGGTACCAGAGACCACAAAACACAAAATTTCTAACAAATTAAGTTCTTCTTCATCGATCTCTATATTGTTCGGCGTCGATCTTCAATTACCCACTAGACCCATCACCACCACAACGAAGCATCTTTTTTGGCAATTTATATTTATGTGATTGTAACTTTAGGTTAGCGTGACTTTTGGGCATAGGTGATTAGATTCTTTGTTGTGGCATGCTTAATTCTTGATGTGTTTATTCAAATATCTTTTGAAAAACTGATCGTCAAAGGTATAATAGAGCTTTACAAAGCTCAGCAACGAAAATTTTATTACTGAATATTACTCAGCAACGAAAATTAAAGACGACAAATTTACATCGGATAGTTTTCGATGTAAATTCCATTGCTAATGTTTTTTAGCAACGAAATCCCTTTTATCTACGATGGACTAAATGGTTGGTGATGTATCTTTTTTAGCAGTGAGTGTCAAGTACAAAGCAGGTATCGTGTGGCCTTTTGGTGCAGAGAAAAGAAGAAGGGTACAAGATGTTAAGGAACAATCATCTCACCTGAAAGTTTAAGTTATTAAGTGAGACCCTAAAATATGATTTATATTATTCTCTAACACACCACCTCAAGTGAAAGCCCTTTGGACTTGAAACTTGTATAGGCCCACATTACCTTGTGCTTGATTTTTATCAAATAAATGAGGGTAATGAAATTTGAATTCGTGATCGTTGGGTCAATAAGGCTCTGATACCATGTTAAGGAACCATCTCACCTAAAAATTTAAGCTAGTAGGTGAAATCATAAAATATAATTTATATTATTCTCTAATTTATATTATTCTCTAACACAATATATGGTTATGGTTAGTAGGTGATTGTCCTGTTTTTGGGTGACAGCACCATCATAGGTTAGGAGTTTTTTGTCCTCTTCGACAACACTCCATGAAAGGTAGATGAAATCTTACTACGCATGTGAGGTTGATACAAGTTCATATATATTTGACTCGTTGGTGGACTTTATTTAGGTCGATGCATGTTTTTGCATTTAACGTAGCTAGCTCCACAAATCTAGCTTCTTGTATACCATTCTCTATCTACCGCTCTCTTTTTCCTATATTAATTCTTCATCATCGCATGGAAAAATGGAGAAAACCTGATAATATTAATTCTCAACTCTACTTTCCTATCTAGCTAGGTATCCAGACAAGAAACTCGTTCATGTTTTCATGATCAAGCAAGAGATCATGAGCATGGAAAGACAGAGGTTCGATGCATGTTTTCTGGCAAACTAACAATTCAAGAACTCGGAGAAAATTTAAGGATCGGAGATCAATTTTATATGCCAACAGACACGCAAACACATGGAATCATGTAAACTAAGTAATGATCAAGAAGAATATCAATGGAGGTGGGTGTTGAACTCACTGCAAACTCACCTGGAAAACTGGAAACACATGAAGCTCCGATCAGCCACCAGCTCTATCGTCAGGTTGTAAGGCGGAAATCATAATACGGCATTGTTGTTTCTCCGTGGCTCTGCTATCAACAAATCAAACTAAGAAATACAAATTTGTGGAAGGGGAGAGAGGAGATCTTCTGGGAACCCGAAACTTGAGGAAACGTACAGGGAAAAGTCTGAGGTAGAGCCAGACATGAAAGTTAGGGAAAGATCAAAAGGTCATTTCTTGTAGTCACGTACGCTGCTTTCTGAGTGATGAGAGAGAGAGAGAGGGGCCAATCATTCTGACATGGAAATAAACGCTTATATCTTTGAGCTTTTTACTTCACCTATTTTTGGGTTACATATATGCTTTTTTAAAATGATTTTAATTTAAAAGAGTATTAAGTTAGTTATCTTTTTTTTTTCTAAATTTTGTGATATGTTAATATACAAAAATAAAGAATTATTTTAATATATTTTCAAATAAAAAAACTATTTTAGAAAGTACACTACAATTTTAAACACTACCTTTGGTGTTCTATTTCAACCACTCCTCTTGATGTGATTATTCATGCCATTTAACTAAGCAAAACAATATTTTTTTTTATAATTTGACCATCAAATTATATTTTAGTGGAATCTACTTCTTTTTTTCATGTATATTCACCTATCATTACATAAAACATAATCTTAAAAATGCATGGATGACTTATAATACACCTAAACACAAATTATTATAGAAGACTTGGTGCAATTAACATGTAACATATGGGTAAAAGCAAAAATTATATTGCCCTTTAAATAAAAAAAAGAGTTAAACTTACAATTGAAATTTTTTTAATCTTTTCATTATGTTTTTTTTTTAATAAACTAGTTGGCAGGGGTGATTTCATCTTTTGATTAATATATATATTATTAAAAAAAAAACTTGTCTACACATGCAAGCGAGTAGATGATACCCACACCTTTTAAATGAAATGCGTGACGTTGTTCCGCAACTAAATGCCACCTTTAAAGGTGGTGTTTAAAACGCCTAGTCATCCTTTTCTACTGCGTCGTGGTGGTCTATAAAGGTGTCATTTAATTTATTTTCTTGTTACTGATTTGGTCCTTATTTTATTAATTGTTATTTATTTCTTATCTTGTTTTTTTCCCTTTAATATTGGTCATCTTTTGTTTTTTCATTATTATTAAATTTGATTTTCATTGTTTTGATTAATGTTTTTTTAATCCTTTTTCTAATTGATTTTTTTTTCAATTTCACCTCTTAGTATTTATTGTGCAATTAACATTAAAATATTAGATTATACATTATGAGTGTTCATTGGGTTAAGTCAAGAGGTTTAAGTTAAAAAAGTTCAAATTTATCAGTCTAGACCTTTGTGTACTTTTCAGGTCATATATGAAGCCAAAATTCATAGAAATTAAAACAATTCTTATATGAGTATGAAACCAAGGACCACTATTATGAACATAAAAGAGAAAACCTTAAATAAAAACCTAAACCCTTCAATAAAGGATTTCAACCTTACTCATACCCATTCATGCATCATCTAGGAAAACAAAAACATGTCTATAATTCATAATTTCACCCTTTATATTAAATAAGGACATAAAATATAAACTTGAAAATAAGCAAAGAAATAATGCGACTTTGAAATTAAAATAAATGAATATCAAATAATTAAACTTTAAATTTAAATATATTTATTGGAAATTTAAACATTATGTCTCATAAAAAATAAAAATAAAAAAACATGTTTGGGCTTTAATGGTTTTTAACATTTAGCACCTACCCATTATAAAAAAAAAAAAAAAATTACAACATGTTCTCATAATATAAACAAACATGCTTGGTATTTATAGAAATGATCTTTTAACCTTTAACCAAAAATTCTTTAAGAAAGAACTCACTTTTATGATTATTAGTTTCTAAATAACCAATCTTAATAAACTTTATAGATATTTATTTGAACCCTTTTAAATATATGAATTTTTTAGATAGTTATTATTTTAGGTTAGATATGAATATATATATATATATATATATATATATATCATTTAATATAATATGTGTATACATTAAATATATATTTTTTAGTTTATGTTGAATAAATAGATATTCAAAACTCGATGAATAATATATTTTTACTTGGTTAGTAATAAATATAAGAAAAAGCATGGACACGTGAGTAGTTATTGTCATGACAATGAAATATTTTCAAAGTAGGTCATAGATAAATTGATATTAATATTTTCTTTATGATAAAACGTTTCAAGTTTAAACTTATATATATATATATATATATATAATACCTTCTTTTTATTATTTTTTAAAAATAAATTATATATACATAAGTGGTCAATTACAATGAAACTAGATTATGCACAATTCTTTTGGTATGTTTAAATTTGCTTAAGGACTTAACTGGCGGGGTCCTTCACTTGATAAATTCATTTATTAAAATTAATATCATCATTATTATTAATTGATTTATTTCATCGAATTTAAAGGTAAATTTACCTCAATAATTAAATTTCCTTCCACCTTGAAGTGTGGTCATCCGTCTCTCCTTCCTTTTCGTCCTTTGAATTTTCATGTTCCCACCCCATCATTCCTATTTATCATCTACCCGTCCAAACAATGTATTTCAATAATAATAAAAAAAATAAGTGATTTTTTGTTATATAATTAAAAATCAATATCGATTTACTCCTTGATTGGCCCGGAAAAACTAGATCAAAATCCATCATAAAAAAAAAAAAACTAATATTTTTATATACATATAATACTATCATACGAGGCAAAACACCAAGAATGCTTTATAAAAATGATCTCATTGTTTGAAATTGAAATTGTTTTTTAAAGTATTTTTTTATAGAAATGCATCAAAATGATTTGGGAGTTTAATTGAAATTATTTTTTAAAGTGTTTTCATTCAGAAATACATTAAAATAAAATTTTTTATTTTTAAAAACACCAAAAAGAAATAATTTAAAGTATAAAATAAAAAAATTCAATATTTTTCAAAAACAATTTTAAAATACAGTGTAACAATTGGATATCCCAAAGAGTTTTTTTTTTATTATTTTATTTTGGTGAGCACTCAAGAGGGGGAAAAAGAAGTGGAACTCACAATTGTCGGGAGAATATATCAACTTACCACTTAATATGATGAGCACGCACGCACTCACTTCCACCTACACAGGAACTGAAGGTTAGATGTGCATGTGCCTTCTTCTCATCTTCTTCTTTTTTTATCCCATATATTATTTTGAAATTTTAATTTTTCTTTTTTCTCTAAATCAAAGAGAAGTTTTTTTATAATCCAGGGATGTCAAGCATGGATGCTTCGAGTCTCTGCTATGACTGTGTTTGCTGTCTATTTATCAATCTTAAGTGGTTTTCTGGCTAATTATTTTGAGTTATATACCTCTCTTTTATGGATTATTTTGTTAAAAAATAATAAATTACAAACCAGAAGAAGAACAGTTACCTTAACTAGGTAAACTGTTTGAAAATATGGTTGAAATTGTTTTTAAAAGTGTTTTTCATTAAAAAAAATATATTAAAATGATGATTTTTTATTTTTTTTAAAATTATTTTTGATATCAGCACATGAAAATGATCTAAATACACTAATTTTTTTTAATTTCAAATTAAATATAAAAATAAAAAAAATAATAATAATTTTTTTTAATAATGTTCTTAAAACTCAGTGTCAAGTACCCGCTAGAGCTTGACAAATGATCCATGGCCCTGCTACGAATCCTTCTGGGCCCGGCCCACTATGTTAGGATGATCGGGCCACAGCTAGAAGTGTAAGCCAACTTTGTAGGACTCGGTTAGCTTGGAGAGAAATGGAGGGGTGGGCTTGATAAAGATAAACACCATGTCGAGGGATTAAAATTAATAGTTTCTTGATGTAGATAAAATTAAGAAATCATATGAAAAATATGAGGGGGAAAAACCAATATAAATCAAAATCACAGGAGCAAAACTGACCGAAAATTATAAATATAAGGGTGACAATGACCAAAGTATATATATCATATGGACCTACTATATATTTTATCTAATTTAAAAAAAAAAAAAATTATCATTTGGTAAAAGTTAAATGAGATAAAAAATTATCAAAATATAAGAGAATTAATTGGATGATTTTTTTATTCATCTCCTCTTGAAATTATTATTATTATTATTATTATTATTATTATTATTATTTAGTTTAAATTTTGCTTATTTTTGAGATCCAGTCCTACCCTTAATGTTTTTCAGTTTTCACCAAATATCTTCAAAACTTCTCCCTTATGCACTTTTTATACCCTTAATATATAATTTTTAAACCTTATCACCTTATAAGTTTTTCTTTGAAATTTTTATCTCATGCCACACTCTATCAAAAACTATGCTTGGAATGAATTTTGGAGGAGAAGAAATTTTGAGAGTTTATTTCAAGTTAGGTTTCTTTTCAAAGTATTTTTTATTTGAAAATAGATTAAAATAATATAAATTTTTAATATTTATTTTAATATTACCATATCAAAAGATAATTTTCAAAACTAAAAACACAATTATAAGCAAGAGAGAACATGAAAATAAAATTTTATTAAAAACAAAATACTTTTAAAACTTAAAATTTAAATTAAAAAAATAGGATTAAGCGTTACCCTTTGAAAGGGATGAGTAAAGGAGTTTTAAAGTGTTAAAATTCTTGATTTTAGTGTCATTCCCTTTTTTTTTTTTAATTTAAACTTATTTTATGTGAAAGTAGAGTCCCTTAGATTTTAAATCAAAAAACAATATTAATATAATAAATTAATTAATTAATTAATTAATATGTATTAAAGGAATCTAATCATATGTAAGAAAAAGGAAAAATGAGCGGCTCCTCAAAAAAAAAAAAAATGTTTTAGTGTTAAAGAGTTAATGTAATTGGCATTTTATATTTGACCAAATAATTTGTTCTTTCTTTCAACTAGACAAAGACACAAGATTAACAAAAACACTAAAATGCATCAGTGATTCATTGTTCATTACTGTTGCTCAAGACTCATGTGAACTGTGGATGTGCAATTTCACCCGGTGCTTCGCGGGTACACCTCTGCTTTTTTTTTTCGTTTTTTCCAGTGTATTGGCGAAAAAAGCCCCCGAAAAAGACAAAAAACACCGCCAGTTTCAGGGGCTCCGAGGTAATTGGCCATTTCCGGTCTAGTCCGGCCCAGTTAGGCCGGGCGGTTTTTTTTTATTTAATATTTCTCTAAATAGTGCAGTTACCGTTTTAGCCCTCGAAAAGGACAAAATAACGCACAGGGTGGTAGGGGCGGAACGGTAATTAGCCAATTTTTTATTTTTTTCGCTCTGGGTTACTGTTGGCGCATCCCATCACGCGTCGTCCATTTCCGCGCTCACGCGTGTTTCGGGCGGCGCGTGCTACGTCATACGGCGTCCAAAAATGAGCAACCGGCGTCTAGAACGATGTTTCGCCATGCTCTATTCCACACGGAGCGGCGCGTGTATACATGTGGTTCCCAGGTACGTGTCAATGGTCGTATGAATTTCCCCCCCTCATTTCTCTCTCCTCCTGCGCAAGCTAACGTCAGCGAAGCAGTGTTTTTGGCAAAGTTCATTTCAGTCCCTGTACGCCCGAATTTGTTGTCTGACCCTTATTGCAATTATATAAGTTTTGATTTGTTTCAATTGCGTCCTTCAATTCAAAATCATTATAATATATAGTTTCAGTTCGGTCCTCCTACTTTTAATAAAAAAATTGATTAGTAAACCACAATAAAAATTTTAAGTCAAATTTTAAACAATTAAACGACAAGGATAGAATTAAAAAAAAAATCAATTAAAAAAAAAGAAAAAAACAGACAAGCCAACCAAACTCTCTGAATCATGTGAATGAGACAACCTAATAAAAGGCAAACCGAGAAAAAAAATATGAAATTGAAGTCCAAAACAATCCAATATCAAAAACAAAACATGACAAATATAAAGTTTTTAAAACATAATCCCAAGAAATCTTGAGCTAATCTAGGATAACTCGTAATCTAAGTGATGAGACTAAGATAAAATAAAATAGAAATAAGTTAAAGAAAATCAAGAAACTCAATATCAAGAAACTCCAATCTTAAAAGATGAAACTAAGAAAATAATTCTTAACCAATATAATGTTCAAGGATGAAATCATAATAAAAAATATCAATTCTAGGAATTTGGCAAAGTAAATTCAACAAATAAAAAACAAGATAACATTATTTTTTTTTAAATCAGTGAACAACTATATAGAATAAAATAAAAATAATAGAGTCAAATCTCTAATTTAATAAATATTGAAGATGACCTTGAAAAAACATGAACTTAAAAATAAAAAAAAAATCTGGATTAACCTCTTAAACATGTGATAATATTTAAAACTTTCAACCTGTGAAATTCTAGATTCGTGCTCAATCAAAAAACATAATACTCGAAAAATTTAACAATGAATGATGAAATGAGGATCAAAATAATGAGATCCAATTTGTAGGGGAAAAACTTAAGAAGAATGAAATTATATATAAAAAATCAATTTAAAAGATTATCTCAAATTAAATAAATAGCAATCAAAAGAACAAAAGATGAGATTGAAAACGAATTCTAATTTTATAAATTACTCAAAATAAAATAAATAGTAATAAAAAATTACGAACCAAATTTGAAAGAATAACATATTGAAGGACTGTTTTGAATATTTTAAGGGGTAGATGTGAAAATTGAGGAGAAAAAAAAAAGTCGTCGACATTAAAATAATAGTCCATTGATTCTACACGTTGCCTTATCATGAAGGGGACTTTAGGATGATTTAAGTATTTATTGAATTTGAAATGCAAAAATATCTTGAATCATTTGATATTATAAAAAACACTGGAAATGAAAAATAAAATCCTGAAATAAAGTTTAGAGGATTTTGTTTTATTTATTATTTCTTGTTATTATAATTATAATTAATTATAATTATAATTATAATTATATAATTGTAATTATATTCCTGGTCAAAAAAGGTAGGCCCACTCCAAAGAGGGTCCAAAAAGGACCAAACTACTTTCTGTCTCCTCACGGCGATCTCTTGCCATGGCAAACACCACACGGTTTCTCTACTCCTTAACTCACCGCCGGTTCTCACGTTCTTTCAGGTCATTCTTCTTCATCCCCACATCCTTAGCTCTTGTTACTTCTCTCTTCATTCTCTTTTACATTTTCACTACCTCCACTCTCTTCTTTTCCAATCAAAAACCATCCATACTTCACCTAAACCAGCCACTATCCGGCTCATCATCTGTGCCTCAAATCAACATCTACAACAATACTCGAAACCCTTTTGTTCATGCTTCCAATGTCAGTCGCTTGAATGAGAATGACAGGGATGGAAGGGAAAGTCAACGGTCTTTGTGGCCTCAATCTGGCTCCTCTGATGGTAAGTCTACTTTGAATCAATGTTTTTGTTTTGAAATTGTTTGCTGCTTTGGGTTGTCTTTTGGGGCTGGAATTGTTTAGAATTAACATATTTGATTGTTGGAGAAGGGTATTCGAAGAAAAAATGTTTCAAGTTCAAAGCTTGTAGCCTCAAAGGATTGACTTGGTTGACGGAAGAGAATCCTATGCATTAATCAAAGTCTTCCTGATTATAATTTTCAAGTGGGATAATTAGTTCCGCTAAAACATTGAGAGCTGGGATTTTTTTATCGAGATTTAGCTTTATGATTCTTATGATGTGAGATAATATTCCTAGTGCATTTATTGAGTGGAATCTAACAGTAATGGTTACCCTTTTTGGTCATAAAAGCAAAACTGATGGTGGGAGTTAATTTCTAGTATCAAGCTGTTTAAGCATGCAAAACTATGAGCAGACTTGAACACTAAGGGGACTTGAACACTAAGGGGATTCAGTATGATTCAGGCACCAGTATTTTTTCTCTTAAACTTGCACTTTGTTTTACATGATTGGACCTGCGTTTTTTCATAAACTCGGTAAATTAGAAGTTTGAAAGAATTTAGGAACCTAATTTGTAGATGGAGTTTCCAATTTGGTTTATCATTGCTTGGGCTCTTAAATTGTAAAGGCTTTTCTGTGGTTTAGCCTCATTATTTATTATCTAGGAGGTCAAACAACTTGATATGGGTTGGGTTAGTGGGGGAAGTTGAAGAATGTTGCGTTGATCTCTATGAAGTTTTGTTTGGTTTCTATTGTTCAGGTCTCTATGAGAATAACGAGGTGTTCCATGATAAAGATATCTTTCCGGAAGACTATAAACAAATGAACAGGAGCTTTAAGATATATGTTTATCCTCACAGGCGAAATGACCCGTTTGCAAATGTACTTTTGCCGGTTGATTTTGAACCTGGGGGCAATTATGCCAGTGAAAGTTACTTAAAGAAGGTTCTTATGGGAAGTCATTTCATCACAAAAAATCCAGCAAAGGCAGACCTTTTCTTTCTTCCCTTTTCAATTTCAAGGTTGCGGCATGACCCTAGAATTGGTGTAGGAGGTATCCAAGATTTCATCAGAGATTACATCTTAAATATAAGTCGGAAGTACCCATTTTGGAATAGGACAGGTGGAGCTGATCATTTCTATGCTGCTTGTCATTCCGTTGGACGATCAGCAATGGAGAAGTCGTGGGAAGTAAAATATAATGCCATTCAAGTGGTCTGCTCTTCAAGCTATTTCCTTTCTGGATACATTGCTCACAAAGATGCCTGCCTGCCACAAATTTGGCCTAGAAAAGGAGATCCTCCTAATCTTGCATTGGCAAAAAGGTGAAACAACATAAGCTTTCTTCTGGTGGCCTGATTCTGATTTAAAAAGTGTGCATGGACTAGTTGTAGTTGTGAAATTGCCCTTTTAATTAGCAAAGCATGCATGGGAATTTGAATAGCAATTGCAAAAGTACATTGGTGCGATATAATTGCTAGGTTTATTTCCCCAGATGTCACCTAAGTCAGATTGTGAAATGTGATTACAGGAAGAAACTTGCCTTCTTTGCTGGAGCAGTCAACTCCCCAGTCCGTAAAATGCTTCTTCATTCTTGGAGAAACGACTCTGAAATCTTTGCCCACTCTGGTCGGCTCAAAACTCCTTATGCTGATGCGCTACTTGGAAGCAAATTCTGCCTCCATGTCAAAGGCTTTGAAGTAAACACAGCTCGTATTGCAGACTCACTATATTATGGTTGTGTGCCAGTTATCATTGCAAACCACTATGATCTTCCATTTGCTGACATTCTGAATTGGAAGAGCTTCTCAGTTGTTGTTTCCACTATAGATATTCCACTGCTTAAGAAAATTCTTAAAGGAATAAGTTCTGACCAATATCTGATGTTTCAAAAAAATGTACTAGAGGTGCGAAAACATTTCCAGTGGCATCACCCTCCAGTTGATTATGACGCGTTTTACATGGTGATGTATGAACTATGGCTTAGACGGACTTCCGTGAGGGTCCCATTGCCTGCTTCTATGAACCCTAATCATTGATTCAACATTTCTTTGACAGTGATTCAGCAGCTCCCATGGCATTGAGGTAATACATGTCCAATTTCTTTAATTGCTAGAGAAGCTTCCAAGCTCAAGTGGGATATAATGAATTTGCATGATAGTAATCCTGTAATACAGCTTATGCAATCTCATTTGGAATGAAAGAAAAATTCGAAACTTGATTTTCACAGGTTGATTCTGAATAATTTGGTCATATCATGTGCATGAGCTGAAATGCAGAAATATTCAACTAGGACAAAAAATCATATCCTTTAGCTATTGGGTTCTAGTTTTGGAATTAGAATGCAAACACTCACATATAGGATTTTGAACCTCCTCTGACTGGCGCATGATCCTTCCATTATATTTCAAAATATGGCATTAAAAATCAACAAGGTGTTTGCAGTTCTCATTGTGGATTATGGAATGACACTTAGGAAAAGCCTCAAATCCATAAAAAAAAAATCACTCCAAAAAAAAAAAAAACTGTTTATTTGATCCCTTTTCAATCCTATATATAGCATATTAAGAAAATGACTTGTGTATTACCAAAAAAAAAAAAAAAAAAAAAAGAAAATGACTTGTGCTAGGATGCCTTTGGTCAAGATTACATGATTTGTGTAGGTTTTTCATGACTTCCTGCAAAATTCTTAGCATATTTCATAATGCATGAAAGAATCCCTTTTATCATACCGCATTTGCTCTTTCAAAATTCAACCTCCATTTTTTTTATAGCTGGTCAACTCCATGATCACAACATCAGCAACTTAACAGCTTAATTATTATCTGTTCAGGCCACAGCTTTATTCAGAATTGTAGAGAAGAGAAGAGGGATTGCAGGATGAAAGAAAGAATAGAAGAAGAATGTACAGAAAGACTATTTTGTTGATTGCTTGACAGTCAAGCTATAGATTGTTGCCATTATATACAATATATTCTTACATGATTGTTTGTAGAAAAAGAAAGTTGAATTCAAGGACTCAATTCAACACAGTTTATAGACTAAGGACTCAATTCAACACAGTTTATAGACTCCTGTAATATAATTTTTATCTTCACTTTGTTCACATGAAATGAATGTGTGTGTATTAAACAAAAGAATATCATCAAACCAGGAATTGAATATTTGTATCAATACTTTTTTCTTGATGATGTTTTCACATGAATCAAATGGATACCAATACAAAAGGAAAAAAATCTAGGTTTAAGTTATGGATACTACTCTACCATATTTGTTATAGTTTCAATTTTAATTTTTTAATATCAAATTGTTTAACATCAAGATAGTTTTATTTTGCTATATTAAGCATCAATTGAAAATTCCTTTTACTCAAATAAAAGCAATGTCGAATGATCAAAATAAAAAATAAATGTTATTTTTTTCTAATCAAGCAAGTTATTCTAGTGTGTTAGCAAACAAAAGAGATTGAATATTTGTTTAAGCTGAAAATTCAATTCTTAAAAACACCAATATCAAAGTAAAAAAATAAAATTGAAGTATTAAAAAGAAAAGGAAAGGAAAGAAGAAGCAAACACCATTTGAACAATGTTTTGCCCCCATCACAGACTCCGTTTGTTTTTGTGGATGAAAAAGTTTTATAAGAAAATAATTTTTTATTTTGTTTTAAATTTGGTTTTAGTAATTTAAAATTATTTTAATATATTTTTAAATAAAAAAATTCTTTTAAAAAAAATTCTTTTCTAAATCACGATTTGATTATAGGAGGTGTTTGAGAATGCGTTTGAGAAACACTTTTAAAAAAAATGATTTTTTTTTATTTTTTTTATTTTTTTAAATTATTTTCATGAACTGATATAAAAAATAATTTTAAAAAAAATTGATACATTTATAAATAAAAAATATTTTTAAAAATAAACTCAACTACAATTCCAAATATACCATTAATAACTTGTGCTTTTGTTTTAAGAGAATAATAATTAATTATTATTTAATTACCTATGCTTTTGTTTTAAAAGAATAATAATTAATTATTATTATTATTTATTTGGTGATAGAGACAAAGGAGAGAGAAGGAAGGAAGTAGTCGTTTCCGAATCCGAATCCAAATCCAAATCCAAATCCTACTTACTGACTGTCTCTTTCATAACTTTCTTTTTCTGTCTTCTGCCAACCCAAACAGGAACTCTTTTTCTTCTGCCAACACAAAAGTTTTTTTCCATTTAGTTCCTCCGCTTCTAATCTTATATTCAATTCCTACATTACTTCATTCCCTTACCGTATTAGAAAACCACACCTACACACTCTCACTACATAAAGGCAACATCTTTTCGTTGTTTGGATTTGATTTATTCGGAATTGGTGCTGGAGGGGTTTGAAGAATTGCGGGATTCGGATTTTGACAGGAACCGGGCATGAATGAATGAACATGGCGTTCAAATCCAAGATAAAATGGATTGCACTGTTTGTCTTGATACTATCGATGGTGTCTCTAGTGATTCACCTTTTCATCACAAAGCTTTCGGGGCCATATTCACTGCAATCCACTTTAATGCCTGCCATTGGATTTAACCTCACCCCTTCTATCTTCGGCATGCAGGTTTCAATTTTGCGGTCCTCATTGTTTTGTTTTTTTTAGCATTTGTGTGCTCTTTATATGTTTTTTCATCTGGGTTTTCGTGGTTTTGTAGGGTGATAGAGTTGTTAGAAATAAGGGGTCGTGGGGGCATGTGAAGTCTTTGGAGTCACTGCAGCCTTATGCCAACCCGAGAAGAAGTTATCCTGGTAATGGGTATCTCTGAACTTTTCTATGTCTGTTTCCTTATCCGTTTCTTTTATATCCTTTGAGGTTAAACTCTTTGAACTAGTTTTTTTTATTGCTGGCGAGTGTCTTCTGGTTAGTAATTAGCTGCTGTGGAATCTTGAAATATTAAATGGATTTGACCAGTTAAGTTTTGCAGGAGTGTATTCAAATGAACTGTGGATCGGTAAGTTGTTGAAGCTTTCTTTGAAAGTTTATGTAAATTTATAGCTTGTTTGAGGTAATTTCAAGTTGGATACGGTGCCCCATTGAACATGCTTCTGAGGGAGTAATTGATACATCCTTCAGGGAATTTAGTAATCATTCCATTTGGTTGCGTTTCTACTTGTCATTTCCAATCGGATGATCTTGTATATTGCTGAAAGCGGTCAGAGCAGATTGTAGAAAATGGGTTATATAATGCGCACCATTATGTTTATTTGCATGCTTTTACAGCAGAATCTATGTAAAAGCCTGTGAAAATGAAGGTGGCTTATTTGTTTCAGAGTAGATTGTGGAAAATGTTTGTGACTTTTTTATATTTTGGATGAAGGGAAACCCCAATCTGTTTTGTGATTAAGGTTAAAATTCCCGGTGCATTAAAAGCACTCCATTCACTTGTACTGGGGAAAGCTTGGACTTACTTTCATGGGCATGGATAGATAATTCTCAAGGAAGAGTTTGCTCATAATAAGTTTTGAATCATGACCTACCCTTATATGGGCACCTCTTGCCAATTAGTCAACCCTTTGTTGTTTTTTTGGAATTATGTGAACTTTACTTCTGTACAAGACTATATAAAAGCAATATGGTGAAATGGCAGAAAAGAGCATTCTAATTATTTTGATTTCTCATAAATTTTCTTCACCAAAGCTGCAAGCTTTCTTCCCATTTACTTTCATTTCATCAACGAGATACCTTTTTACTTGGTGCACTTTCTGTCTTGCTCATTATATTATGATCTTTATGGGCTTCATTTGAGAATTTCTATGTTGATTTTTATTTTGCGTACATTTTTTCTCTTGGGTTACAGTTCCAAATGAAAAGAACAACGGTTACATATATGCAAAAGTTTTTGGTGGATTTGAGAAGATAAGATCCTCGGTATGATTCATTTGATGTTATAAACTTACTTTAATTTTGATTTATAATGAGAGTTCATAACATTTCTGTTAATTTTCTAGATCTGTGATCTTGTCACCATATCCAGGCTTCTAAATGCTACTCTTGTCATTCCAGAGATTCAAGAAAGTCTTCAATCAAAAGGCATTAGGTAATTTACTTTTGCTAGTTTAATTGTTTGCCAAATAATTCCTTGCACTTGAGAAGCTTACAGATTTTGTTTTTTTCTTTCTAATTTCTGAATTTGGAACAGTTACAAATTCAAGAGTTTTTCATATCTATATGATGAAGAGCAGTTCATAGCATCACTTAAAAATGATGTAATCGTTGTGAACAGCCTGCCTGAGAATTTGAAGGCGGGCAGGAGAAGGAATGAGATCCATACTTATAAGCCCAAAAGTTCTGCTTCTCCAGATTTCTATGTTAATGAAATTTTGCCCGAGTTAAAGAAATCCAAGGTTATTGGACTAGTTCTTCATGATGGAGGATGCCTGCAGGTAGGTGAATATATTGCAATGTAGACCATAAAATGATTTATATTGTTGTGAAAATGCTTGTATCTTATAGCACCACCTTTCTACTCATAATTGATAGTCTCCTCTCATGTCATTTTTTTCTTCTAGGATATGACCTTTGCTTGGATGATAACTGTTAGTTATATTCTTGTGTTTTCTAAACATAGATAGGAGATGCTCATTTCAATTTTCTTTCTTTATTTATTTGCGAAGAATTAATGATTAATAAACAATTGTATGGAACCAGGAAACAAAATTAATCAGATGCCTAATGCAGCATCTTTTCTGAAGTGGAATTCTGAACTTTTACTTTTGAGATGTCAACTGCAATATTAACTAAAAAATCCAGTAGAAATTTGTGGCCCAAAGTGATAATTTTGTTGGTAAAAGAAATATGTAAGGGCATCGTTTTAACTTCATAGCTACTTTGGTTCCCTTTAGTACTTTCAATTTGCAAAGTTTGGTATGCACAAGTATGCAATGGACTACTCAATTTGGGGCATGGAATTTGGATGTACATTTATTTTTTATTCTTGATAATGCTTAGGTAGTAGCGGTTGCTTTTCATAATGTTTTTCATTTGGAAATGCATCAAAATAATATTTTCTAAAAAAAAATTAAAATTATTTTTGACATTAGCACATCAAAACGATACAAAAACCTAAAAATAATAATTTTAAGCACATTTTCTTTTAAAAATTGGTGAAAAGCAGGTTGCACCGCAACCCCAAACAACCCTTTAATCTCAGAAGGTAACTTTCTTTGCAGTCAATTCTTCCTCCGAGCATGTCTGAGTTTCAGAGGCTTAGATGCCGGGTTGCATTCCATGCTCTAAAATTTCGCCCAAAAATTCAGGTGCTTGGTCAGTTGATGGTTCAGAGGTATAGTTGATTACTTTCTTACCTTGCCTTTCCAATAAATTTTAATGCCAATTACCATATTTCAGGATGTGCATAATCTTCATTAGTTTAGCACTCTCTGTAAGAATATGACGGACATTGCAATAATAAATTGCATGCAACTTCACAATATATGAAGCGTTTGTTTGCAGTTCTCAGCACTAAAATTTTTTCCACAGGTTACGGGCATCTGGTCAACCTTTCCTTGCATTTCATCCTGGTTTAGTGAGAAATACCTTGGCATATCATGGTTGTGCGGAATTATATCAGGCTAGTTGTTCAAGCCTTTTCTCATCTATATCATTGTTGTGATCAAAGTTGCATCAATATGTTTAAGTTTGGTTTCATTTAATTTCAGTACTTGTGTTGCTGTTCAATTGGTCAGAAAATTCAGTTGTCGGAATTTTGATATTTGGCTGTCTTCTTTGTGATTTTCTACCTCAAACATAATTGAAGATAGATTATATAAATACCTTGTTAAATTCTCTAATTTTCCTAACCCCATCTTCTAAATCGGCACTTCCTCTAGGATGTTCACACTGAGCTTATACAGTACCGAAGGGCACAGATGATTAAGCAAGGGATTCTTAATGATGATCTAAGTGTAGACTCACATGTCCGAAGATCCAATGGATCATGCCCCCTCATGCCAGAAGAGGTACACAGTTAAGGTGTAACTTTCAAGTCCAAACTACACAATGCATGCTTCTTTTATCTAAACTGGAGTTTGGTTTCTTGCACATTGCTTGGATTATGTTTGCCAAATCATTTGCAGATTTCATTTTAATTCTAGTCCTTAAACTTTCTTGCCTCGTAAAGGGATTTTTTGGTTTTGGATAGAAGAAAGTATCAATAGAAAAGGGAGGAAATGTCCAACAGCACTTTAGAGAACAAGACATCCTCAGCACTTTAGAGAACAAGACATCCTCCAAACAGAGAATTAGAAAAAAACAACAGAATTTCAATATGAAAGATAGTCTAGTCTCACCATAGTAGTCCCAAGCATTGCACTGCAAAGAAGCTAGAAGCACTATCCTATTCCACAGCAATTGTCTTGAGATTGACCTGTCCTAAAACTGTCGACCATTTCTCTCCATCCAAGCTTACCAAATAAGAACCATATCACCACAAGGTCTTATGTTCCTTCCTCCTTCCAAACCCACCATGAACTATCTATCCTACATCTCTCCCATCACCATTGGGCAGCCCAAAGTTGACTGCCTCCTAGCATGGTAGCATATAACACAGATCTCAGGAGGAAGGCTTTTTTACGAGAGCTTTCCTAGCTAGCAGCAAATTATTAGTTTTCATCTTATCAAATGTTACTATCCCAGGAATGACACAACTTTGCGGGGCCCTTTTACTTCTTTGAAACATTTTCAGATTGGTCTTCTCCTTAAAGAGATGGGCTATTCTACTGAAACAATGATATACGTGGCTGGGTCTGAAACTTTTGGTGGTCAACGCATTTTAATCCCTCTGCGTGCGAACTTCTCCAACACTATGGATCGCACTCAGGTGTGCACTAAGCAAGAATTGTCTGATTTGGTTGGTCCTGAAACACCTCTTCCATCGAATCCTTTCCAGCCAACACCTACCAAAAGTGAGGAACAATTAAAAGAAGAGTGGTACAGGGCAGGTCCTCGGCCTCGTCCCCTTCCTCCACCTCCAGACAGACCCATCTATAAACATGAAAAAGAAGGTTGGTATGGTTGGATTGCTGATTCTGACACAGAACCAGACCCTTCATCTGTAGATCTGAGGAATCAAGTTCACAGGTTACTCTGGGATGCTCTTGATTATATTGTCTCAGTGGAAGCAGATGCATTCTTTCCTGGTTTCCATAATGATGGAAGTGGATGGCCAGACTTCTCAAGCTTGGTCATGGGACATCGGCTATACGAGAGTGCTTCTTCTAAAACATATCGGCCAGATAGGTATGATGGGAAAAAAACTCTTATTATGAACTTCAAATTAATACAGCATAAAGGTACTGAATCATTCCATGGAAATTGATTGAAGTACTATATGTTCCAACGCAAAAAAATGGAAGCATAGTGTGGGGAAATCATGTTTAAACCATCAGACCTTACTAAATCCAATGGTTTGTGATTACATTGATTCATTTTCTCAGTATATATGCATCTCATAGTAGGGATTCCTCACTTACACAACTTATACTCATTTGATTTTTAATGTTCTGTAAGGAGCAGCTGACTGTTCACCTTCAATTAAAACACTGCATAGTGCTATGAAGCATTTAAAACTTTTCATACACACACAGAAAGAGGGAAGGATTTTCCAGGAATGTAACAGATGTACTAGATTTCTGGGAAAGGTTATCAACCTGAATTTGCATCTTCACATGATAATATATATATATATATATATATATATAAGTGATGAGTAATGATAAACCCTGATGCTCTTCTAGAGAGTATCAGCTCTCAGTTGACAGCACTTCCCAAATAATAATCATGTTATGCTGAGATAGCCAAGAGAAGTATTGTAGCATGCCAGGAAAAGTGTCTTGTGCTCTTTTATGATCTTTACATTGGTTTCTGCACTGTAGTTTTGTGTTTTTAAGCAAACAAATCATCTTGAATCCATCTCAATTTTCATGTAATCAAATATGTTGTACTGGTTTTATGTGTTTCCTTTTGATTTTTGCACACCTTGTACTTTTGTTCTGGTTTTGGTCAGTCTTGATATATCTTCTGGATGCTCACTTGTATATTATAAATTGAACAAATCATTCTGATGCTTTGTTGGTTCTTCTAACAGGAGGGTTCTTGCAGAACTTTTCAACATTATCCATGACAACTTGTACCACCATAACAATCATACTTGGAAACGTGTAGTAAGGGAACATCTAAACAAAAGCTTGAGTGAAGACGGACTAATCAGGCAATCCCTTCTGTCAAAACCAACCACATTCCTGTCTCACCCACTTCCTGAATGCTCTTGTAGAATTCCTTCTGCTGAAGTTCCAAAACAGGTAAAAAGTAATGATGGCAGATTCCTATATGGAGGAGAGGATGAGTGCCCAAGATGGATGCAGCTTAGTCAGGAAGATGATACTCGTTCAGAGTCAGCAGTAGCGGAAGAAGGTAGTGATGATAATAGCGAGTCAGTATATAAAAATGACGGTGTTGAACAGCAAGAATCTGACGACAGTAGAGGTAGAAGTAGTCTTACTCAAATACCCGTGGATAAGGATGATGAATGGGATCCTAATGACTAGAAGTGGATGTGCTGATGATGACTTCTGCTGGTACTCCACTTTTCAGCAATATCTCCTGGGATGTAGAGTTTTGGGGATGGGACCATGAGTCCAAGGTCTTTTTTCATAGTTCCAGCTTGGTATTTTGAAGGAAATATTCAGATTTATTCTTTCCTAGTAGATTCAAGAAACCCTCATAGAAAAGAAAACCATTTGTATACCCTCATACGACACTGTTTAGATTGATGGTAGTGAGCACGACAGATACCTTCAAGATCAGCTTATTGCAGCGTGTTGCCAAGAACAGAAACTCCCTGTCTTCTGAGAAACATGGAAGATGTTTCAGCACGGAGGAGCTTTGATTTGGGAATGATGGTGTTGGACAGTTTGCAGTTAGTTCCACTTGAACATCTTTTTGGTTTCTGAAACATTAATTTGTTTTCCTTGTACTGAATTTCCTGTCAGAGTTGTAAAGTTGATTCGAACAGAAATCAATGACAATTGTTTTTCCCTTTTTGGGTCATAGCTCTAACAATTCCATCACCCATTGGATGTTAACAAATCAAATCACATGTGCCGATGTTATTGTGCCATCTTCTTTCAAGTTCAATGGCCCACCTGCCCAGATAATGTTGACAAACTCGAAGCGTCTTGGCAAATGCAGTGGGGCTAAGCAAAGTTGGCTGCAGAATACAAGAGTTGGCAGGTATTATTCAGGGTTGTCATTATTGTTTTGGCCGGAATGTTCCGTGCCATTAAAAAAACTGAGATAAAACAATGTCGTTTTTATCTTGATTTTAATTCTGGCATGTTCTGGAAATACCGGTCAAATTCCGGCCGAAACGTCTCGGTACCGTTTCGGGTGTGCCGTTCCGACCTTAAAATCCTTCTTATTTTGATTAATTTGTGATTGTGTTTCTAATTTTGAGATTATGTTTGTTTGACTTTGTGTTTATATTGTATAATTTAAAGTTAATTTTAATTATATTTGTTAAATTAATATTTTAATTTTTTTCATATATATATATATATATATATATATATAATTAATTATATATAAATAGTATAATCCCGAAACGGTACGTCGAAATACTCCAAAACCAAAATGTTTTGTACCAATAGAAAAATCAGAACGGTATTGACAACTTGGTATTAATACAATGTAAATGTGGTCCGTACTCCTTGAATCATGGAGGGGAGGAACTAGGAACCACCTTAAATCAATCATGGGATGAATGACACACTCAAATTCCGCAGTTTCAGAAATATTTTCAGTACAAAGGAATCGGGAATGACCAGGACGCATGGCCAATCTCCTCGATTTGGGTATCATATATTCTGACATGTACCTATAATATTAACAAATGTTGTTAATTTCGTTTGTACTGAAAATTAATTTAGTTTATCAAAAAAAGAAAGTTGTTAATTTCGTTTTCTTATGGTTGAAATGTTCCGTACCAGTTAAAAAAAGGAGATAAAACGGCATAGTTTTTATATCGTTTAAAATTTCAGCTCATTCCGAAAATTCGTTCAAATTTCAGCCGAAACATTCCAGTTTTGTTCCGCCAGTTCTGTTTCGGTCAAATAGAGTTTTTTTAAATAATAAATAATTTTATAATATCAATCATATCTTTTAATCCGACAGTTAGATTAAGATGAAATTTTACGAGGAGTCTCTTGACATATTTATGTATATTATGTTAAAATTTCAGATCAATAAAAAATGTAATGACCTTGCAAATTTAATAGACGATCTTATAATATTATACATGTTCATAATTTTGTTCAGAAAAACAATTTTATAGTATCTTTTTCTAGATTAAATTGCACAATTCTAAATAATTTTATTTAGATTTGAACTATTTTTTTTAATTAATATATTTAATTAATTAATTATATATATATATATATATATATATATATATATATATATATATATATATATATATATAATACAACCCTAAAATAACACGCCGAAACGCTCCGAAACCAAAACATTCCATTCCAATTGAAAAAACAAAACACCAACCAAATCAAAATTGACAACATCATCACTCTATAATTAATTTTTGAGATGCTTTCACAATGAGGATCGTTTTGCAGGAATAAAACATAAAAATAACTTCCAAAATGTAAAACCAATTCAGGCATCAACCAGAAGGACAGTTGGGAGTTTTTTTTAAGCTCCATTTCTTTTATATCAAAAGAATATAATAATAAAAATACATTGTTCTAGAAGCGGCACACTCAAACAAATTCATCAAGGAAAATGGACAGACAAGATGAGTTCCTAACATGGACTTAAAATATAAATTGACAAATTGCCGGAGGGTTACAAAGGTCAATCTCACAAACTCAATACATTTGTACATTATACAAGACCACAAAGAGGCTAGGCACCCTTCTTGTTATTCCATGGCTTAATCACAGCCACAACGATGATGGCAACAATGATAAGAAGGATTATAATGGCAATGCACATCCATTTCCTGGAGTTCCTCTGCAACTTCTTTGCCTTTTGGAGGGCAACATTCCCTGACTGGACATGATCTACTGCATTTGAGACCTGGTATTGTATAAGGCTGTTAAATCACAATCTACCGCTAAATTAACTATTATTTATAAGTCTTGATTCATCCTTTCTCATCCATGGAAAAAACATGCAACAGGAATGAACTTGGTAACTGTGAATTATTTTCCGGGAAGTGATTATTAGAATTAATTTTATCAAGAAAAGAAGATACCTGTGATTCTATGTTGTCAAGCATGTCCCCTTGTGCATCCACCAAGACTGCCATATCCAGAAAAATCTGCATAGCAAATGAATAGAGAAAAAAAAATCCTTGATGTTCACTCTCTCAACATAAAAGATTGTTTTTTTTATCTTGTTGGGTGGTGCACATGAACAGATGCCGTTGCCCCCGAAAAACAGACTCGCTTCTTGTTCTATAACCTCAATTCCTCATTTTTTTACTAAACATTCCAATGACAGGAGTTCTATATGAAGGTTAAGAAAAAGGACTCATCAGTGATCAGATACTTGTCTGATCTTAATCTGACAATAGGTGGTCAAATGCTAATCACAGATCCTTAAATTGAACAAATATCCATAATTTCAAATAAGAGAAATTATTTTTCCATAGAAAGCTCCTGCATCATCATCTCATCACATCTAAACAAAGATCACATAAAAAAACTACTTGACTAAGCTCAAGCTTTGCCACAAGGCCGGGAAACCCTCAATATCAATCACCATGCCCAAGGTGAAAGTTAACTCAAATAAATCAGTGTTGAAAGTAGAACAGCAAAGTTAAGTCCAGACCATTTTCCAATTTGAGACAATTAAAGCTAAAGTGACATAATTTTTTTTTTTTTAAGTCAGCTGTGGTTGCATACTTTTCTGCTTTAATCAAAAGAAAACGTATAATTGTAAGAAGAGTAATTAGTTTAATGCACGGGGAAAATACCAGTTTGGTGCCAAAAGGGAAAAAAAGTAAAATTGTAGTAGTATCAAGGCACCTGTTGTAAGTCCAGAAGTTTCCTCTCCAGATCTCTGACAGCATCATGACGCTCTTGAATTTCTGCCAAAGTATCCGTTATCTGCAAACAAAAAAGCACAAAAGTGAAATCAGGAATGACCCTTTATGATGAATCACTATTTAGGCAAATGATGAGCCAAGTGGCAAAGTATTAACCAAGAGTATCCAAAAAGCCTCCAACGATTTTCATGGAGAAGAAAAAAAAGGAAAAATTGGAGAGAAAGAATTAAGACACAAAGCAGTGCTGATGATGGGAAGAATGAGCAAATCATATACATGAACTCCTAAGAAACAATATTATAAAAAAAAACTGCAACAAAAACATTCTACATATTTTTCCTCTTTTAAAATCTTCCCTTGGGGACATGCCAGCAGTTGAGACTTGGGATATCAATTTGAAGGTCTCGGGCTTGAAGTCTAGGAGGAGCGGGTGGAAATTTAGGAATTGGATAAAGAGTAAAGACTAACTCTTGTTGTGTAGTTCAAAAAAGTTGGACCGGCCTCATATAGAAAAAAATTAAGAAAAAAAGATAGAAAAAGAAAAGAGCAAGATGAGTAACAAAATATCAACAGACCTGGCCTCGCCCTTGTTCCTGAATTGCTTTCTGAAATATTTGTTCACTGTCTCCAGTCTCAATCAATTTGTCAATTGTCTGTACATTTCGGAACAACAAAATGAGATTATAGAACTATGAATTAGCTTTCAGTTTTTCAAGTAAAATAAGTTTCACCTCTTCATCTGCTCTAGTTCCCGTCACTGAAAATTGCATAAATCAAGATATATAAAGATTAGCATTGTATCATGGAAGATAGGCCATCAGGTTATTGGCATAACAGCACTTAATTAAAAATAAGAGAATGGCCTGAACCTGTAAAAACACGCCTCTCAACAACCTCCCGATACTCTTGATGGATGTTTTCCCTGAGAGTCTATAAAAATTCACAGAGATGTCATATGATAACTGTCACAAAATAGGCAAAGAAGTGCAAGATCCTATATGCTTGTTTATGTTTCTTTACCTACCTGAAACTCAGCCATCTTGTCTTTCAACTTCTTTTTCAAGGAGCTGCCATAAAATCATAACACCAAATCAGATACGGCAAAAATCTGGATAATTCTTCGAAAAGATCTACAAACTCCCACAGGGCTTTAATATAAATTTGAAATAGAAAAGGTCAGAATAAATGTGTAACTCAGGCAGGGCAATATACAATAACTAAATTTAAATTGACTGCAACTCTAGCATGCCATAAGGAATAACTTGTTTCCTTTCAATTAGTCTTTCTAATTTGTTTACAAAAGTTAAAGGTAAAAATAGAGATAACCACTCTTCTAATGATGATTTTGGCCTGGCTCTTATCTAAACTGTTTAATTTGCACCAACTCTACAATGGATCTTTTGAAAAATGATGATGGGTCAACTATACAGATGTCGAGTATATGCTATATTGAATGAAGAGAATGTCTTTAGAGGTGATACTTAACGCACATATTAGCTTAGATGTGATTTTCCTTAATTAAGTGTTCAACATTGGTATGAGGAACAGAGAGGCCTTTAGTTTAAAGGTTCTATGTATAGACATAATTTTTGGGACACTTGCATGTTTTTACAAAAAAAATAATCGCAGACAACAATTTGAAAAAACAAACCCACAATCTTAGCACTTATTTATACAAGAGTAACATGCATACTGTGCATTCTCCCACAAAAAGGTCAAAAGGGACAGCTAACAAAAACAGACAGAAGTAAATATTGTCATTTTAATTAGAACTCCTTTCAGTTCAAACTGCAGATTTAGACCCATAACCTTCATCATATCCTGACTTTACATCCATTATTGTTGTGAATCCGCATGCATTATTATTGTGAATCAGCATGTGTTCTTTACTCCATCAAAAAGATTCATTGTCTGACGCATAAAAGAAGAGTAAGCCACCAGATCAATCAGCCATAACTAATATATCTTTACTTATGATTGGAAAGAGAAAAGGTTTTCTAAACAGAGTTGAAATGTTAATTACATAGTCGTTGAGGTTCTTGATCGGTCTACACCTGTTCCTTTACCACATCCCGGCTTCTGCCTATTGGAAAAATTCTGGACAACATCAAGCAGATATTGTTAAAATGTTGTCAAATGGGAGGGGGGTGGGGGGGAGGAGTTGGTCTACCTCTTTGTCAAGTTCCTCGAGTTTTGACTTTATTGAACGAGCAATTTTTCCAACTTCATCAACATCTTTCTCCATTCGCTGTTTGATTCCTGCAGACAAAAAAACAAAACAATTATCAACTTAGAGGTTCATAAATCATAAAATCTAGAAAAATACTACATTCAATGAGTAAGGAAAATGAAATTTAATCGGAGAGGGGTTGGAAAGGAGAAAGAAATCAGAAGTCAGAATAGCAAACATAGATTCACAAAACAAGTTATGTGTTTTACAAATTCTTTTTGCAGTCATAATTCATTAAATGCCTGTGGAAGGCTGATTGAAGCACACAAATTGAAGCTACCTGGTTCAACAAATCCATCATCTGGCCCACCCCCCATCCGGACGTGTAATTTCATTTTTCAATAAAATACATGAATTTTTGTCTCATGGTTCATGAAGGATATTTAAGGTTTATGAATTGATTTGAATTTGACTCTATTTTATGGTTTTATGATTTATGGATGGAGTTGTGGTTTATTTTTAAGCTTAAATCTTATTTTTCCATATTGATTTTAAGAAAATCAGTCAGGTACCCAGTGGAGAAAGTCCTCACCCGCTGTGGAGGCCAGTGATAGATTTAAATATTCCAGGCCAGCACCAGTTGGAGCAAATTCCAACTCCAATCTGACCATTGTCATCCCTATCCATCTAATCTGATACTGCTGATTGATTTTCCCAATCATGCACATCGCTCAATTTATCCAACCATTTGGAATAAAGAATGAGAGCATGCAATCAGCCTAAGAGTTGGGAAAATAAGCCATGTGTCTCTCTTGTTTATCTTTTGCTTTAACCAACTTCACTCATTCTTTTTCTCCAATATAATTGTTATTTGAATTTACAAACCTAAGCACAAAGAGAAGCATCTTTATATTTTTTTACATACATACATATACAAATATGTATTAAAAGTAAAATTAAAAAATATCAACCAAAATTAAATTTCTGATCACCTTTCATGGCAGGAGCCTTGGTCACAGCCTTTGACTCCTCATGTGCATCCTGCATACAAGATTTGCAAGAAATGGAAACCAAAAACACAGCTTAACTGATTTTCCCACCATCAAAGACATTAACTGCACCAAGCAACACTTTCTTATTGTCTGTGTTAAACATATGTTTGGTGTTGCTTAGCACAAATTAAGAAAGGTGTTGTCAGAGCACCACCAAGTCTATACATATAAACAACAAGACTGGGAAAAGGGAGGCCTTATAACATAGTTCAACAGGAATAAATTTTCCAAGCACGCAAATCTGAGTTTCTGAAATGCTACAATTATCACCTAGTCTAAGCCATACATACTAGATATAATGAAGGGGACTCCTCCATAAACCCCCAATCCATCCTCTGATAAACAAAATGAAAAAAGGACTTCATTGAATCACATGCCATGGAACCATATATGGAATACTGTTCCAGAGATAACGACTGCAAGCATGCCAAACCAGAGGATGCCAAAACAAAGATATTAACCTTATTCAAGTTGAAAATATTAAATTCCTGAAGAATTTAACAATTCCTTGATCACAAAACTTTGAAAAAAATTTGGATCTAGAGTAGGTGGGATTTCTGATTGCTATTCTACAAAAAGGCATGACATCACAAATTTACCTGTTGACTAAAAATTGGCACATCTTTAAGAGGAAAAATTTCTCCTTAAGGAGATTGGGCAAAAACAGCATAAACCTCAAGTTTAGGTGGTCTATTTGAAATAAGTGATTTTCAACCTTTTCTCAACCTAAATGGCTTATTAAACAGTTATGAGGCTGTCTATCTTTGTTCTACTTTCTATGTTTTCTTTGCAAGTTAATTAAGAACCTGCAGAATGTGGCTCATACCTGGAGCTTTTTGAGCAGCTTGTCCAGCTTCTCATTCTGTTTCTCAATCTCTTGAACCTAGGAAACAGAAGATGAGGTTATGGCATCAACTAGGAAACAAGATGGAAACAACAAAATTATAGGATTTGAATGGCAACAATAGTATCGAAAGGAAAATGACAAGGCATGTAAAGAACAACAGAAAAGAAAGGGAAAAACCTTTTTAAAGAAATTCTCCAAGCCCAAGTCTGCAGAATTCATTCCCATCTCAATATCCCCGCCTCTAGAACCCTGACCCCGAGGGATCTCAAAGGAATCCTGCAATTTTTAATCAAGCCATACAATTAAAATGCAACTCAGCTCAATAATTCTAACAATTAAATTTTACTTGCACAAAAACATTATAGCCAATTGGTAGTTTGCTACAGTTACTGACAAGAACGACTGATTTCTTTTGTTCAAAGCAATTCATTTCGGCTTCTCAAGTTTGTAACATATAGCATCTCAAAGCCTAGAGCTTTAAGAGTCAACCGAAAACTTGAGCAGTAGAAGGAAGCATCTCATTTGACAATATAAGTCATTACATAACTAGATTCGAAGAAAAAACTTCGATAATATGTCAGTTAAAATAAGCGAATCGGTCGTGTAATGCTACATTTACTGACTTTAAAAATTTTCATCTTCTGGGGTCCCTATAAAAATAGATCCCGTGATTTTCTAATTTTGAATTTCCTTCATATTCCTCTTTCTCACCATCCAAACATCGAAGGAGAAAAAATTCCCAACTTTTTAAACGGCAAAAGGAACCCATAATTGAATCCTCAGTTTCCCAAACAGATCCAAGGAAATGAATGAAGATAAAAACAATAAAAACAAATTAAAATAGCTGTCGCCATCAAAACAAGGTTAGATCAAGACAAAAACAACATCAACATCTATACAAACTCAAAAAAAAAAAAAAGAGAGAGAGAGAGACAGTGAGCATATGTTTACCGACAAAAGGTCATTCATTGTTGAAGAAACAGCAGCTGAAGAAAAGAAACCTCCTTATTGTTATTGTTTTTGTTTTTCTTTAAAAACAAACAACAATTGTTTGTTAATTAAGACCGGGTTTTTGTTTTAACTTTCAACAGAGAAAACAAAAGGGGGGAACCCCAGGTCTCAATTAAGGGATGGAGGAGGAGGAGGAGGAGGAGTTTTTCTTTTCTCTCTTCTTCTGTGGGAAGGAAAATAGATTTCCTCTTTCCGTGTTGAAATTATTGTCAGAGACAGAGAGAAATAGTTGTCAGCATTTTTTTATTATTATTTAATTTTAAGTTAATATATGGATGTTAATACTCTTTTATAATTAAATGAGATTTTAGATGGGTTAATCAAAGCTGCCATATAACGTGGCTATAAATTAATGATATTTGACAATTATTTTTTAAAATATACTTTTTATTTTTTAAAAATATTTATATATATATATATATAAATATTAAATTTAAATTAGAAAAATCATAATTAAATTAAAAAAAAAACATTTCAATTATGTTCCTAAATTATCATAAAAAAATAATGATTACAAATTATACAATATATATGTATGCATGCATGCATGTATAAGTCAAGACTCAATTTAGTAGTTAAGTTAATTGAATTTTTATCTTTTTAATAAATAAAAAAGTATTAAACATTAACAATATTATTATATTATTATGAAGTTTCAATAAATTAAAAATAAAATTTTATAAATATTATATTGCCAGAAAATAAAAATCAAGTTTCAATTGTTATAAATACAAATATCAAATTGTGGAAAATATATTATAAATATTTTGTTTAGACTATTTAAAGTCTTAGATATGTATATTATTTAGATTATTTGGAGTTTTGGTTCAATTCATGTTTCATAATTTTTTAAAATTAATTTTTTAATATTTTTATATTATTTTGATGTGCTAATAGTAAAATAAAAAAAATATTTTAATATATTTTCAAACCAAAATTATTTTAAAAGACAATTATTATCATATTCTCAAACACTCTCTTAATATATAAATAACTAGACGGAAGACCCTTTTTATTATGAAATTTCAATAAATTAAAAATAAAGTCTATTGATACATATTTTTATGTCAAAACAATCAAGGTTGATTGTCATAAGCATAAATATCAAATTGTGGAAAAGATATTTATAATTTGTCTAGACTATCCAAAGTCTTAATATGTATACTTAAAGGTTGTTTGGATTTGCAATGTGACCTGCATTTCATGATTTTTTGAGTTTTTTAAACATAATTTTATATTTTTAGACTGTTTTAATGTGATCATATCAAAAATAATTTCTAAAAACAGAAATGATGAAGTGAAAAATAATATTTTGATGTATTTTGTTCGAACAAAAAGTACTATGGAAAATAATTTTTACCAAATACTCAAACAAACCCTTAACTTTAATTGAATCACATATACCAATTAAAAATCAAATAAAATTGATATTATGTAAAATGAAAACACTATACGAATAGGAAAAAAACTCATATTGAACTCATGTGATATATCATTTTATTCATATAACTCCATTTAAGCACAAGGAAATATTGAGTTGTGGGTATGTTTGAGTAATTTGTTTTTCCATGTTTGTGGCTTGTAAATCTGAGTGAGAACCTAGAAGGTGTTATTGTTATTATTATTTTCTTTTTTATAAGTATTGATCCTAGTACCCATGTTTTGTCTCAGGGCTAAATTGTTTTTTTTTTTTATATAAAAATTGATGTTAAAGTTTTGAACTGGGTAAAAATTAACATAAAAAATTATTCATGACAAACTTTTAACCACACTGATTAGAGTTGAGCTAACTCGGAATATTCTGCCAATCATGCGACCTAGATCATGTGATTGGAATAACCCTATATAAATATAAAGAGAATTACAAAGTTTTTTTCTAAAAAAATCATGTTACCTATCCAAACTCATGACCAAGGCATTTAACTCAAAGCACTCAATCTAGAAAAACCATAAAGTTCAATTCCAAATTCATCATATATTGAAAGATGAAATTCAAAAAAAAAATAGTAATGAAATTGATTTACAAAATAGCAATTAAAAAACTAGTGATCAAAAATAAAATAGAAAATAAATTTTATATTTAATTGAAGGGTGAATTTGTTTTTAAAAAACTCAATTTAGTAAAAGAAAAGAACGAGGCTCAAAATTAACTTAAAAAACAAATAACAATATTGTAATTAAAGGGCGAATTGATAGAATAATAACTTTTATAAGATGAAAAAATAAAAATAAAAACAAAACAGTAAGGATCTTATTGGAAAACATATTACCATCATTTTGAATTGAAGGAAGAAATTGAAAACCAATAAATCTTTTACAAAAGGGCTAAGGCAAGAAATTAGAAATATAAAGAATGAAAATCAAATTGGAGAATAAAATATTACTAAATTTAGATTCAATGATAAAATTAAAAACAAATAAAAGTTCTATAAAAGGGCTAAGACAAAATAAAAATAAAAATAAGGATTAAAGTTAAAATACCAACGATTAAGAATGTCAAATTGTATTTTTTTAGGGATGAGAGAAAAAAGGATAAAAAATCCCATCAATGATAAATTGGACTATCACAGCAATAGGAAAACAAGACAACAATGCGTTCAATGACACCAAAAAAGAGCATTTTAGATGTCGAGAGGTGTCGAATGCACCCCAAAGTATGTCAAATGTGCATGTCTTTTTTTGTATTTAGATAAATACAAAAGTTCTCCAATTGATTTCTAATAACGAAAAACTCATTGTGAAAAATAAAAAAACAACCCTTAACCTCAGACTTTATTTTTTTAATTTTAAGGGTGTTTTATCATTTTATCGTGCATCTAATTGTTTATTATTCTTTATATTTGGTCAAATACCAAATTTCCTCTTAGATTAATTGTAATAACAAAAAAAAAATACAAAAATATCCTTTGATATCGTGTTTTAATTTTTTGTTTTCAAGAGTATTCTAGTGGTTTCACTATGCAATAAACATGAGAAAATACTTATTTATCCCTGATAAATTTAGAAATAAAAAATTGATCATGTGAAGAGACTTTAATGTTTTTAAAAGTTGGTGCAAAGTTTATTGGGTAGAGAGGTAAAAGTATTATTACATTGTTGTAGTGAATAGTATCAATAAGTCTGGAGTTACAATAATTCTCTATTACATTATTCTAACTCAAGTAAATGAATGATATGCATAGAATAATGATTAATAAGAGAATTAATAAAAACCTAATAGTTTCCTATCTTTTTTATGATGTATATTGCAAAGTGAATTCAAATAATACTAATATCCATACATAGTTTAAAAAATTCATCTATCACTTACGCAACCTTATTTCATCAAATGATGTCCATAATTCTTTTAAATGAGCATGTTTAAATTGTTATTTAATCACCATATGATCAATGTTGATCTTAATAAAGTGCACAATCATATTATAATAGTTGATGAACAAAATGTTATGTAAAAGTAGAGTCTATTACTCAATTTTTTTTAAAGGTGAAAAAAAACTAAAATTGATCTTAAGAGTTCTAATTAAGGTGGTTATGCATATAAATAGGAAAGATTATAGTCACTCTATGTGCCTTTGGACAAGGTTACCATTAATTTCTAACCTAAGAAAACTTAAATACAAATCCATATTATTGTCCAATTTTCTATGCTAATCTCAACTGCAGATTTCCAGTTGAGCAAGTGATGGAGCACTCAGCTGAAAATGATGCCAATAGAGGACATGCCATGATGGACAACTCTTCAAGGAAAGGAAACACAACTGAACGGCCTCCATGTACTGTTGGCACCATCCATTCAACTAGATTGACCATGCGACGGATAGACAGTTTTTTTAATGCTGGAAAAACTGCCATTGTTTCACTGAATCTAGTGCTGCGGTACAACTTCATGTCAATAGTTCTTACCTTATCCAGCCCATCTATCTCAAGACTTTGAAGACGAGGAAGATGTCCAAGCATTGGCAATTCGCACCTCTTGCAGTCTATCAATTTTAGATTCACCAAATTATTGACTAGCAAGGAACCACCATGAGCAGGAATTTCCATCAATAGCCAGGATGACAACTTTTCACCCCCATAGTGTTCAATCTTCAAGGTTTCTAAGTTAGAGTGAGGCTGAAGGGCCTCCAGCACTTCCTTTTCATTCTTGAAGCATTCTCTTCTTGATCTCCATACAAATTCCAATTTGTAAATCTTTGTTTTTCCTCACAAGTTTGCTTTCTCAGCTTCTGTTTTGTTTTTCACCTCCTGAATATTGTATATCGACAATTGTCCTCTTAGGCCATTTAAGGATTCCAGTTCTTGAATTGTATTGTCACTGCCTTTCCCCACAACAAAGAATGGAAGTGTTTGAAGAGAAGTCAAGCACCCCATCTTAACTGGCATATGGTGATGATAAGTGAAATAAATATGCCTCAGGCTACGTAAACCTCGCATATTTCTAGGAAGTGATTCAAGAGATGAGCACTCAATGAGTCTTAAAGTTTGCATATTATGGAGATTGGTGATGGATTCGGGTAATGCTTTGATGCAAGTCTGTGAGAGATCAAGAAATGTCAAACGTTCCAAGTTACCAATTGAATCAATCAACTCTTTGATGTCAGCACCATCTAGGTTTAGAGTTCGCATATTTGTGAATGTTAGGTATGACATAGAGTTAGTTGGAAGATAAATCAATTGTAACAAGTCAGTACTAGAAGCCTGTTAGCAAGTGGTTAGTAGTTAGTTACAAGTCATTTGTTGCTAAGTGTTTGTGTAAATGCCACTATAAAAGAAGGAATTCATTAATAAAGTGAGAGAGTATTATACAGAAACATGAAAGTTGTAAATCTCATTTCCAAACTCAATAATTGGTATCAGAGCAGAAGAAAGAGGGGCCTGATTAAGGGGAAAAAACGGGAAACAAAGAGTGATTGTGAGGAAAGAAACCCAGGGAAACACAAAGTGAGAGAGAAGAAAAAGAAGAAAGAAACATAGAAGTACGCAAAGTGATAACAAAGAAGAAGAGAAGAGAAAAGAAAACACAGAAGTGTACCCCTGCCAAGAAATGTCAGGAAACTCGGAGCAATTTGTAACAGCTTCCATACCCAAGTTCATTGGGCACTACGACCACTGGTCGATAATGATGGATAATTTCTTGCGAAGCAAAGAAATGTGGAAATTCGTAGAGGAAGGGGTTCCCACAGAAACCCAAGGAATAACTACTAGTGAAGGCCAGAAGAAAATGATAAAAGAAGCCAAACTCAAGGATTTGCGAATCAAGAACTTTCTTTTTCAAGCAATTGACAGAGAAATCATGGAGACAATTCTTGACAAAGAAAGTGCAAAGGCAATTTGGGACTCCATGAAACGAAAATATCAAGGCTCAACAAAGGTCAGAAGATCACAATTGCAAGCTCTGCGAAAGGAATTTGAACTATTAGGCATAAAGGAGGGAGAAAAGGTGGATAAATATGTGTCCAGAACACTAACGGTAGTCAATAAAATGAAAGCCCATGGAGAGCAGATGCAACAGAGTGTTGTGGTAGGGAAAATTTTAAGATCCATGACCTCGAAATACAACTATGTCACATGTTCAATCGAAGAATCAAATGACCTGAGCATTGACGAACTTCATGGCAGCCTCCTGGTGCATGAGCAAAGAATACAAGAATACAAGGAAGAGGATCAAGCACTTAAAGTTGTTCATGATGGTAGAACACTAAGAGGAAGAGGCAGAGGTGGCTTCAGCAGAGGTGGCTTCAGAGGATTTCGAGGCAGGGGAAGAGACAAACAACAGTTTAACAGAGAATTGATTGAGTGTTATAAATGCCACAAGTTAGGGCATTTTCAGTATGAATGCCTTGATTGGGAGAAAGGGGCCAATTACACAGAATTGGAAGAAGAAGAGGAGTTGCTTCTCATGGCACATATGGAGTTGCATCAAGCACAGAGAGATGAGGTATGGTTTTTAGACTCGGGTTGTAGTAACCACATGACAGGAAATAAAATGTGGTTTGAAAGGTTAGATGAAGAATTTAGGCAGTCGGTTAAACTAGGAAACAATTCTAGAATGACTGTAATGGGGAGAGGAAGTGTTAGAATGAATATAAAAGGAGTGATACAATTAATTACTCAAGTATACTATATTCCGGAATTGAAGAATTTACTGAGCATTGGGCAATTGTAAGAGAAGGATTTAGCCATATTTATACAGAACAATATATGCAAATTGTTCCATTTCAGTAGAGGTCTCATTACGCAAAGTGAGATGACCACCAATCACATGTTTGTTATATTAGCCTCTATGAACTCTGTCAAACATGAACATGCATGCTTCAAGGCTGTAACTAGAAATGAAACTAAACTATGGCATAGTCGATTGGGTCACCTAAGTTACAAAGGATTGAGAATCCTGCATTATAAGAACATGGTGAAAGGCTTACCTTTGGTAAAAGCTCATGTAAATGTGTGTGAAGGTTGTTTGAAAGGAAAACAACACAAGGAATCCTTTCCCTAGCAAAGCCAGTGGAGAGCATCCCAGAAACTGCAGCTGATACATGCAGATATTTGTCCACCTGTGACGCCTGAGTCCAACAGTGGGAGGAAATATTTGATTACCTTCATAGATGACTTCTCAAAAAAGACATGAGTGTATTTCCTGTCAGAGAAATCAGAAGCATTGAATACATTCAAGAACTACAAAAGGCTAGTTGAAAAGGAAATTGATGGAAAAATCTGTGGGTTGAGGACAGACAGAGGAGAGGAGTTTACCTCAGAAGCCTTCTATGATTTTTGCAGGGACAATGGAATAAATAGACAACTCACCTCTACATACTCCCCACAGCAAAATAGGGTTGCAGAGCGAAAAAATATGAGCATCATAAATATGACAAGGAGCATGTTGGTTGAGAAGAAAGTCCCAAGGGAATTTTGGGCAGAGGCAACTACTTGGGCAATAATATATTGAATAGAATTCCCACCATTGTAGTAAGGGACATGACGCCTGAAGAAGATTGGAGTAGTGTCAAACCATCGATAGAGCATTTCAAAATATTTGGGTGCATTGGGTATATGCACTGTCCAGAGCAGAAGAGAAGAAAGCTTGATGATAAAAGCACTAAGTGTGTACACTGGGGCATAAGCTGTGAGTTAAAAGCATACAAGATGTATAATCCAGCAACCAAGAAGATTGTGATCAGTAGAGATGTGGTATTTGATGAGAATGAAGAGTGGGACTGGAATAAAGATGAATCGAGTATGGGAGAGAAGATACTTGACTGGGGAGACGGTGACAAAGAAGAAAATCCAGTGAATCTGAATCCAGAAATTGCAGCTGCTGTGAATCTTGGAAATGTAGTGAATCCAGAAATTGCAGCTGCTGAAGAGATACATACTAATGCAACTACTGGAGAAGTAAGTAATAATGCAGATACAGGATCCTCGGCTACTAATGTCAATGGAGTTAATAGACTTGACAGAGAGATTGAAGATAGTGAAGATGCACAAGAAACTGTAAGTGACAGAAATACTTCTACATTAGGCAGACTACTAAAGAGGATCTCAAAGCAGCTAGCTTGGCTGAATGAGCATGTAACAGGGGAGGGATTATTTGAAGATGAAGAAGATCAGACTATGGCTATGTACTCTGAGAGTGGTGATTCCAGCACATATGAGGAGGCAGAAGGGATTCCTGTATGGCAGAAGGCTATGGAATGCGAAAGGCAATAGAGAAGAACAAAACATGGGACTTGACTACACTACCAACAGAAACAAGAGCCATAGGAGTGAAATGGATATATAAAACAAAACTTAATGAAAAAGGAGAGGTAGATAAATATAAGGCCAGACTAGTGGCTTTAGGGTATGCACAACAACATGGCATCAACTATACAGAGGTATTTGCACTAGTTGCTAGGTGGGACACCATTCGCATGATTCTGGGACTTGCAACACTAAAGGACTGAAATGTATATCAACAGGATGTTAAAAGTGCGTTCTTACATGGTGAGCTAGAAGAAGATGTTTATGTAAAGCAACCTAAAGGGTTTGTTAAGAAGGGAGATGAGGGAAAGGTACTGAAACTGAAGAAAGCCCTATATGGGTTGAGACAAGTTTCAAGGGCATGGTATAGCAGAATAGAAACATATTTCTTAAAGGAAGGCTTTGAGAAATGTGCAAGTGAACATACTTTGTTCACCAAATCTAAAGGATAAGGAAAACTATTGATTGTGAGCATCTATGTAGATGATATGATCTACACAGGCAATGGCAAATTGCTAATGGAAGAATTTAAATGCTCTATAAAGAATGAATTCGACACGACTGATCTAGGGAGGATGAAATTCTTCCTAGGGGTGGAAGTAATTCAGAATGAGGAAGGAATCTACATAAGTCAGCGAAGATATGCGCAAGAAATACTGCAGAAGTTTGGAATGCAAAACAACAATGCAACAAGGACTCCTATTGTGCCCGGATTCAAGCTAACTAAGGATGAAGGTGGAAATAAAGTTGATCCTACTTAGTATAAACAGATGATTGGTAATCTGATGTACCTAACGGTTACAAGGCCTGATTTAATGTACGTAATGAGCTTGGTAAGTAGATATATGGAGAAACCAACCGAACTACATATGTCAGCAGTAAAAAGGATCCTGAGATATCTTAGAGGTACCACTGAACTGGGTATCTGTTACAAGAAACGAGAAGGGTCGGAAGTGTGATTGCATATTCTGATAGTGATTATGCAGGAGACATGGATGATAGAAGAAGTACTTTAGGTTATGTTTTTGTGATGGGTTCTGGAGCAGTATCATGGAGTTCTAAGAAGCAAGCTGTGGTTACATTGTCTACAACCGAAGCTGAGTTCATATCTGCTGCATTGTGTGCTTGTCAAGCCATATGGTTATAAAGAATTCTTAATCATCTTTGCTGGAATCAAGAGTGTTGTGTGATCTATTGTGATAACAGTTCTACAATAAAGTTGTCCAGGAACCCTGTAATGCATGAAAGAAGTAAGCATATAGCCATAAGATACCATTTTCTCCGAGACTTAACAAATGAAGGTGTAGTGGAACTCAAGTTTTGCAAGTCACAAGATCAAGTTGCTGATATTATAACCAAACTATTGAAACTGGAGGCATATGTAAAACTGAGGGAACACTTGGGAGTATGTATAATGCCATTAAACTGATTACTAATGTGGTAAGTCAGTTTAAGGGAGGATATGTTAGGTATGACATAGAGTTAGTTGGAAGATAAATCAATTGAAACAAGTCAGTACTAGAAGTCTGTTAGCAAGTGGTTAGTAGTTAGTTACAAGTCATTTGTTGCTAAGTGTTTGTGTAAATGCCACTATAAAAGAATGAAGGAATTCATTAATAAAGTGAGAGAGTATTATACAGAAACATGAAAGCTGTAAATCTTATTTCCAAACTCAACAGTGAAGTTCAATCGCTAGTGAAGGACATCAGTAGCATTTGTGAACAAGGAAACCAAACGTCTAACCGAAAATTTTGGAAATACCCGTCCAAACTCCACATCAGAATTGAGATTTGTATGACGGGTAATGTATTCACCATCTATATCGGAACAAGTCTCCGAATTCAATGTACGAAATTTTGAAACATGCAACATAAGATCATGCATAAGCCTATTCATCTTACAGCTTCTGATATTCCCACGTTCATCCCATTCCACAACTTCAACAAAAGAACTATCAACAAACTTATTGAAAAACACTTCACCTGTTTCTTCCATCCTCTGATCATTAGAGTGCACAAGAAACCCTTGAGCCATCCAAAGCTGAATCAATTGTTCCTTTTCAACAGTAAAATCCTGAGAAAAGATTGAGCAATACGCAAAACACAGTTTCAAAGCTGGCGAAGAAAGATGATAGAAACTTTTTTGTAGTATCAGAATAATTATATCATCATATCCAGGAATGTCCCTAAGGCAACTGTTTTTAACTAACAACCATTATCCCCTCTCCTTTCCAGAACATATCGTCCTACCTAAAAAATGTGCAACTAAGGGCACACCTCCACATTTGCTTGCTATCTATTTTCCAATAACCTCCAGGTCCGGAGGCAATGGCTCTCCTTCATTACCACAAACTTTTTCCCTAATAATGGACCAACATTCAGCATCGGATAGCAGTTTCAAATCATGCCTGCACCCAGGAAAAGTCTCCATTATGGATGCCGCTTGCCTGCTCCGAGTTGTAACAAGAACAACACTCCTATTACTTCCACCAACTTTTAACAAGCAATCCTTTAATCCATCCCACGTCTGACACACGCGCCAACAGTATTCAGCCTCACGCACACTTCGGGCGGCGCGTGCTACGATGTCTGGTGGTAAAACATGTTCATCCAGCGTCTCACCCAATGCGCTGCCACGTACTCTTTCTCAAGGGGTGATGTGTGGCGGCACATGGGGGCCGACATCGTGACGGTGGCCAGTTGAAGTTTTTTTGGTATTTCTCTCTCTCCTGCATGCTAAATTACAGGGAAATCCCTATGTTTATGGTGTTTTCATTTCAGTCCCTGATATTTTAATTGTTTTGTATGGTCCTGATTTCTGTTATATAAGTTTTGATTTGTTTCGATTGTGTCCTTCGATGAAAATTGATTATATGTTGTGTTTTCATTTCAGTCCTTATTCTTTTAATTTTGGGATTTGTTTGCAATCCCTTAATATTTTTGGTATATAAGTTTTGATTTGTTCAATTTTATCCCTTGATTGAAATTGATAATATTTGGTTTTCATTTCGGCCCTTATACCTTTAATTTTTAATTTTAATTCCTTTAATTTTTTTATTTCTAAAATAGTCTTTATTTTTGTCTATGTTTATATATATGTGCTCTTAGCTTTGGTTTTTAATTTTTTTTATTTTATTATATATTATTTCTAATTTTTTTTTTCATGCTCATGAAGATCATGTTGAGCCGCTGCTGGTTAAAGGGGAAGCCATGCATGAAAAGAAGCAAAGGAACATAAATGTACAAGGAGCTTATCTCCATGTACTCGGGGATTCCATCCAGAGTATTGGGGTAATGATCCGAGGCGCAATTATATGGTATAAGCCCGAGTGGAAGATAGTTGATCTGATCTGCTCTCTAATCTTTTCGGTTACAGTTCTGGGTACTACAATCGAAATGCTACGAAGATTGAAAAGGGGCTGTTGGAGATGGAGGAGGTGATGGCTATCCACGAACTGCATATATGGGCAAGATTCTCTTGGCTTGATTCTGTGAAAATCAGGCCGGAAGCATTAATTCTGCAGACAAGATGATAGACAATGTGATCAACTATCTCAGAAGGGAATACAATATAAGTCATGTAACCATTACCAAGATTTATTGCTTTTTAATTTTATCCTTCCAGTCCAATTTCGTAACCAATTTATTAATATTATTTAATGAAAGAAATATTAAACGCTGAGGGGCGGAGTGTGAAACATAGATTCCATCCTCCAAGTTTTATATCTCACCTTTTAAAGTCCAATATAGTTTTAGGGTTTAGTTTTACAAAATTTATTAATATTATTTAATGAAATAAATATTTATTGCTTTTTTTTTTTTTTTTTTTTTATAATTTTTAGTCATTGTGCTGTAAGGAGAATTGAGAAAGTTACTAAAATTTAGGGACGAAGGAGGAAATCATTGGTTCACATGGATTTTAGCCACTGAAAAAAAATCAATTTTGGTATTTATAAGTTTTATTTGACGAGAAAAGTTTGATGATGATTATTTTCAATTTTAATATTTCATAAAAAAATAGATGGATCAAGATTGATAAAGAAAAATCATAAAAATATTCACCCTTCAATGAAATATAAAATTTATTTTTATTTTAATTTTGATTACTATTTTTTTAATTGCTATTTTGTAAATCAATCTCATTACTATTTTTTTTTTTTTTGAATTTCATCTTTCAATATATAATGGATTTGGGATTGAACTTTATGGTTTTTCTAAATTCGGTGTTCCAGTATAATGACTTAGATCACGAGTTTGAATAGGTAACATGATTTTTTTAGGAAAAAAACTTTGTAATTCTTTTTATATTTATATATGGTTATTTCAATCACATAATCTAGGTCGCATGATTGGGAGAGTATTCCGAGTTAGCTCATCTCTAATTAGTGTGGTTAAAAGTTTTTCATGAATAATTGTTTACGTTATATTTTACCCAATTTCAAAACTTGAACTTCAATTTTTATACAAAACATGGGTACTAAGATCAATACTAATAAAAAGAAAATAATAATAACAATAACACCTTCTAGGTTCACACTCAGATTTATAAGCCACAAACATGGAAAAATAAATTACTCAAAACATATCCACAACTCAATATTTTCTTGTGCTTAAATGGAGTTATATGAATAAAATGATATATCACATGAGTTCAATATGATTTTTATTCCTATTCTTATAATATTTTTATTTTACATGATATCAATTTTATTTGATTTTTAATTGGTAAATTCAATTTAAGTTAAGGGTATGTCTAGGAATGTGGTAAAAATTATTTTTCAAATACTTTTTGTTTGAAAAAATACATCTTATGGTTCCTCCGGATGTCGACATGAATTCTTGGTTATGGGAGGTAACAATTCTTCGGATCATCCATCTAATAACCAATATAGTAATTTTTTTAACCTAATAACCACAATTCCTGCATCCATTGGCGAGCTCCTTTCCCTTGAAATTCTTGATCTCAGAGCGTGCCACAATTTAGAGGAATTGCCTTCTGAAATTGAGTCTTTGACGAGGCTTACTCATCTTGATGTGTCTGACTGTCCCTTCATAGAAGGCATGCCAAAGGAGCTTCAGAATCTCACTCATCTTCAGGTGGTCAAGGGTTTTGTGATTGGAAACTCAAAAACTTCCTGCAAGATAGATGATCTTGTTAATTTGAAGGTAAAGATGTTTGCTGTGTTTATAGAAACGTGAATATGGCTAAAAGTCTCCTTGCCTTGCAGAGGAGAAGTCTGTGTATTATATAGCTGTTCAATCCTATAAAATAGGAAAGATATAAATACAATTAAAGGCATAATTATCCTATAGCTATACATTAGGAAATTTACAGTAATTCAAAGATTACAACGTAAATCATGGAGATTCTCTCTTATCACCCCCCTGCAAGGTGAGCGCGGAAGAGGGTAGAACGCTAAGCTTGCTTTGAAAGAGCAGAAATTGAGGCTTTGTGACTCCTTTGGTAAGTGAATCAGCTAGCTGCAGATGAGAAGGAACAAAGGCGATTTTCAAAGAGCCATTTGCAATAAGTTCTCGGACAAAATGATAGTCGATGGCAATGTGTTTGGAGCGAGGCCGAGTAACTGGATTAATAGCCATAAATATTGCACTTTGATTATTCCAAAGGATTCGGGGTGGAGCTGGAAGTGGAACCCGAAGATCTCGAAGCAGTTGGACAAGCCAAACAACATCTGCAGTGGCAACGGCTAAGGAGCGGTATTCGGCTTCTGCGCTGGAACGGGAGACAGTGCTTTGTTTCTTAGATGACCAAGAGATTAAATTGGCTCCAAGAAAAATAGCATATCAAGTGGTCGAGCGACGTGTATCAGGACAACCAGCCCATTCAGCATCAGAATAAGCAATAAGATTATGAGTCGAAACTTTATGCAGTTGAAGTCCATGATCAATTGTGCCTTTAACATAGCGTAATATACGCTTGAGAGCACGAAAATGATCTTCGGTTGGAGCATGCATAAATTGACAAATAGAATTGACAGAAAATGATAAATCTGGCCTGGTGATGGTTAAGTACTGAAGAGCACCTGCTAGTGAGCGAAACATGGTTGGATCAGAGAACAGTTTGCCCTCAACAGATAAATGCTGACCCACAATAAAGGGTGTGGAAATAGGTTTAGCATCAGTCATCAAAGCTCGTTGTAGGAGTTCCATAGCATACTTGGTTTGACTAAGGAACAAACCTTTTGCATTTGATTGGACTTCCACCCCAAGAAAATAATGTAGGTCTCCCAAATCCTTCATGGAAAATTCCTTGGAAAGTCGAGTAATGAAGGTGCGGATCAATGAAGGACTACTGCCAGTGAGTACCATGTCATCAACATACAACAATAGGTAAACAGTCCTAACCTTAGAATGGTAAACAAACAATGAAGAGTCAGCCGAGCTGGAGTGAAATCCAAGTGTATGTAAGAAAGTCCCGAAGCGTTGAAACCAAGCACGGGGAGCTTGCTTCAGACCATACAAAGCACGCTTTAAGCGACAAACATGCTGGGGAAACAAAGGATCAATGTAACCTGGCGGTTATTCCATGTATACCTCTTCATTGAGAAACCCATGTAGGAAGGCATTGTTAACATCTAGTTGATGTAAACGCCATCCAGAAGTAACTGCTAATGATAATATAAGTCGGACTGTAGCAGGGCGAACCACAGGACTGAAAGTATCTCCAAAATCAAGACCAGCTACCTGAGAGAAAACTTGCGCCACAAGGCGAGCTTTATGACGTTCCGTAGATCCATCTGGACAAAGTTTGATTTTGAAAATCCAACGACAACCAACCACATTATGAGATTGTGGCCGAGGAACAAGAGTCCAAGTGTCATTTCTCTATAAGGCATGAATCTCATCATCCATAGCTGAAAGCCATTTCGGATGTTTAGCAGCAGATTTAAACCCCTTTGGCTCTTTGGTAGCAAGGAGAGCCTGAATGAACTGGTTGGACGACACAACTGTCATAGCATGATGGGACCTCAGTTTTACAATGCCAGCTTTCCCCTGGTGATCATGGGATGATGATTGGAAGGCACGGGAGGATGGGAAGGCATAATGGCTGGAACTTGTGGCTCCGAAGGTGAAGCAGCAGCCGTGGAAGACGGAATGGCTCGGGAACCTGCTAAGAAGGAGAACTCAAGAATCCTGGAGCATCACTACAAGGCAGACACGGTGATGTCAAAAAGGAAGGGGATGTTAAAGAAGCATAAGAATCATTAGATGGAGAACTAGGAATACACTCTGCACAATCTAAAAAAGAAGTGTAGTCAGTTTCGGATTGTAGAGTAGGAATTGAGCCATCAATATAAGAAAAATGATGTTCATAAAATTGAACATGCCGTGAAACATAGACACGATGAGTCTTGCGATCTAGGCATCGGAAGCCTTTATGAATGGTACTGTAACCTAAGAAAACACATGGAGCAGATTTTGGGGACAGTTTATGGGGTGAATAATCTTTCAAATAAGGGAAGCAAAGACACCCAAAAGTACGGAGCATAGAGTAATCAGGTGACTTACCAAACAATATTTCATAAGGAGTTTTGCCATCAAGGGACGGTGATGGGAGTCGATTAATGAGAAATACGGCAGTAGAAAAAGCTTCGACCCATAATGTAACTGGCACACGCGCATGAAACATAAGAGTAAGACCTGTTTCGGTGACATGACGATGTTTGCGTTCAGCAACACTGTTTTGACTTGGGGTGTAAGGACATGCTAGATGAAGAACAATACCACAAGAGTGTAAATGAGAGCGAAATTTGTTATTTGTAAATTCCGTTCCACCATCACATTGGAAAGATTTTATTTTGGCAGTGAATTGTGTTTCAATGTACCGTTGTAAATTCACAAAAATATCAAAGAAATCAGATTTTTGTTTCAACAAAAACATCCAGCTAAAACGAGTACAATCATCAATAAAAATAGCATAATATCGATAGCCAGTAATGGAAGACACTGGAGATGGACCCCATAAATCACAATGTAAACGATCAAATGGCATTTTGCAATGTTCATCATTTAAAGAAAAGGGTAACCGGTGGCTTTTGCCAAGTTGACAACAAACACAAAGATGAGTTTTATTGGACACTGATCTATCACTACAATGAATAGACCCTAAACTGGAAAGAGAAGAGATAATACAAAAATTGGGATGGCCAAGGCGTGCATGCCATAGTTGAGCAGGGGCACGTGTTTTATAAGCAGACAAAATTGAGACAAAGGCGTGATGGTGCTGATCAAGGACATAGAGGCCGTTCTCACATCGACCGATTCCCAGCACAGTCCCAGTGGCGCGATCCTGTATGAAAATACAAAGGGGATAAAAAATTACACGACAGTTAAGTTGTTTGGTAAGCTGACTAATGGAGATAAGATTCTTTTGAATGCCAGGGACAACCAATACGTTAGACAAAGGAATGGAACAATAAGGAGCAACTGTGGAAACAGAACCAATGTGAGAAATAGGTAAAGACTTACCATTACCAACCATCACCCTTTCATTACCAGTGTATGCAGCAGGATCATCCAATATTTCAGGGGTATTTGTCATATGTGATGTTGCACCAGAGTCTGGAAACCACTCTGGATTATTCAGTTCCTGAATGGAACAAGCAGAGAATGCTTCAGCAAGATTGGCCGATTGTTGTTTCTTCATTTTCAAGAAGCTCCAACAACGTTTGGCCAAGTGTCCCTCTTTGTCACACAACTGACAGTAGACAGTAGATGATGGTTTCTAGTGGACAGTGGCTGTAGAGGATGTGGAAGGCCGAGATTTCCACTTCTTGACTCCTGTAAATTTGGGAGTTTGATGTGCATAATAAGCTGAATTGGAAGGCAGCTGGTTGACAGACTTTGCAAAAATTTCATGACTCAATGCTTTTGGAACAACATCGGAGAATGATGGTAAGGGAAGCTGTGACATCATGGTGGTAGAGAAAATTTTGTAGTCTGGTCCCAATGCCCATAAATACCAATGAACTTTATCTGTTTCATCAACAGAACATCCAATGGCAGCTAACTGATCACAGAGACCCTTGAACAATCGAGAAAATTCAGCAATGGATCTCGATCCACGTTGCATCATCTGGAGTTCATCCTTGATTTGTAATTCATGGGTCTTTGATCTGTTGGAAAACGAGGCTTTAAGGACTTGCCAGGCCTCATGGGAATGCTGTAATCCCAGTACTTCACCCATAGACTCTTCTGTAAGTGAAGAGTAGAGTAAGCTAAGCAGCATCTGGTCTGTTTGTAACCAGGAACTGTAGCCAGGATTTGGTTTGGTCACTCCATCAGGATCTGTCACCGTGAGATTTGGGACAGTGATTGTGCCATCTAAAAATCCAAACAGTTGCTGGCTGGTTAACAGAGGAACAAACTGGTTTCTCCATAACAGATAGTTGGAGGAAGTCAGTTTAATGGTAAGCATGTGCACCATTGTGTTGAGCGGAAGAACATGTGTTGAAGAAGAAGATGAATCTGCCATGGATGTTTGTAAAACAAGCTCTGATACCATAAAGATGTTTGCTGTGTTTATAGAAACGTGAATATGGCTAAAAGTCTCCTTGCCTTGCAGAGGAGAAGTGTGTGTATTATATAGCTGTTCAATCCTATAAAATAGGAAAGATATAAATACAATTAAAGGCATAATTATCCTATAGCTATACATTAGGAAGTTTACAGTAATTCAAAGATTACAACGTAAATCATGGAGATTCTCTCTTATCAGAAGGAACTGAGGCGTCTTAGTATAGTTATAGGAAATGAGGCAGTAGCCCGAGAAGGGGAGTTCACAAAACTAAAGGACGTTGAAAAACTTCACAGCCTAACAATTTGGTGGGGAGTAAAAAAATCTACAGAATCACCAAGAGGAAAGTCTCAGGAATTATCTAAAGCAAAGTCTCTGAAACTAGCTGCCATGGATAACTTGACATTCCCCCCAAGCTTAGAGAAATTGGATCTGAGAGGCACTCCTCATGCAAATCCACCAAAAGAACTGAAGCCCAGTACACTACAGAAGTTGAAAAAACTCTACATAAGGGGAGGAAAACTCACGAGGTTGGATGATGGAGGAACGGATCAACAATGGAATGTAGAAATTTTGCGTCTCAAGTATCTCAATGATTTCAAGTTGAACAGGCAACAACTCCTGCTAACATTCCCTCGGCTTGGACTTTTGGATGTCAAATGTGACAAGGGTGAAAATAAACGAGATATCGTGTTAAAAAGCAGCTCTGAAATAGAAAATTACTGCAAGGAGAAAGTAGTTGAGAAGAATGCCATGCCAGCAGAAAAACATAATTCCGAGGAACGCAAATCTTTGAAAAAAGATAACTGTTAAATATTACAGTTAGAATATAAACAGTTAAGCTTTGTAAATTAGCATAACTGTTTTTGTAATTTATTGTTAGGTGAGGTTTGTATGTTTTTTAGTTTATAGTGTATTTATTACTATAAATACATACACTGTAACCTTGAATGAAAAATGGAAGATGAAAATACACTACTGAAAGTTTGACATGGTATCAGAGCAAACCTTGAATTTTTCTTTGAAATCAAACTACTGATTTTTTTTCTTTTCGAAACCCAGAAATTCGATCGCTACAGTGTTAGTTCGTCGACAGTTACTGTAGCAATCAAGAGCCAAAAATCATCACTGTTCATTCACACAAAAAAACCCAGATTTTCCCGGAAAACTTGATTTTCCCAGAAAACTTGATTTTCCCGGAAAAATCAACCCAGAAATCACCCATCAATCCTTTCCTGCCCGAAATCAAAATCCCAATCCCCAATCCCAGAAAAACCATCACCAACCCAGAAAACAGCAAACATAAACATCAAAACACAACCCGAAACCCAGAAAACAAACCCAGAATTTCCTGAGAAAACAAACCCAGATTTTTCCCGAGGAAACAAAACCATATCGAGCATTTCTGAATTTTATTGTATACGAAATTATTTTTCGAATCGAAGAGAAACCCATCATCTTATGTTGAAAGACATCCACCGAAGAACACCCACCGAATTGCTGGGTTCTCTACCCATCTAATGAAGCATATTTAAAAGGGACCAGTTCATGAAATCTCACTGAAACTGTAAGAGGAAGAGCGTGAGCGTCGCATGGACTTTGTGCTAGAGTGGATGATGCTAAAGAAGAGAAATGAAGAGCTGGAGAAAACCTTAAAATCAAGCAAGTAGAGGGAGGAAAAGATGAAATCAGAGCTACAAACGGCATCGGAGAGGCTCAGAGTGGTGCCAGAGGAGGGTGGCCGAAGGCTTGAAAATGAAGGGAAAGACAGAGGACACGAGGGGGCTGACCGAGAAAGAGAGGAACAGTGTTTAGGGCGACATTTAAAGGCTGACTGGGATGCTGACCGAACTTGGGTAAAGGCTGACCGGGCTGCTGACCGAAATGGGGTTGACCGGGTTGACCGAAAATACATGTGTTCTCATTGCGGTGAAACGGGACATTCGAAACAAAGGTGTTATGAAATTATTGGCTACCCAGACTAGTGGGACTTTACGAAAAAATCTCGGAAAAATATCCGAAAACCTCTGGTCCATCTGACGGAAGCAGATCTAGCACAACCCACAGCGAATGTGGTCCATCCAGGTATCATCGAAAACGATTTTGCACACTTTGTTATTATAAAGAATAGTAATTGGATTATTGATACAGGTGCATCTCATCATACGACTAGAGATTCCGATAATTTAATATGCCATAAACCCTCTTTTAGGACTGATATATACACTGCTAATGGCAGTACCTCCCCTATTACAGGGGAAGGATCTCTTGTTTTAATCGACACTATTACACTAGATACTGTTCTTATTGTTCCATCTCTTGCATCTAATCTCTTCTCGGTTAGTCAAATCACGACTACCCTTGAGTGCACGGTCATGTTTTGGCCTCTATTCTGTGTTTTTCAGGACATTCTAACCCGGAAGATTCTTGGTTATGGTGTTAGACGGGGCAACCTGTATTACTTGGAATTAACGAAACAAGGGGGGTTAAAGCTAGGTCATGCACATCAGACCAGAAGTACGGATCAAGCTCAGGCTCTTGTTTGGTTATGGCATCGACGACTCGGACATTTTTCATTTGGGTACCTTAAGAAGCTACAGCCACATTTATTTTCAAGGTTAAGTATTTTGGATTTTAAGTGTGACATCTGTGAACTGGCAAAAAGTCACCGTATTTCCTATTTGCCAAGTTTGAATAAAAGTGTGGAACCATTTGCAGTTATTCACTCTGATGTTTGGGGTCCTGCAAAGGTCTCATCTTTTTCTAATGCACGGTACTTTGTTACCTTTATTGATGAGTGTACTTGGATGAACTGGATATCTCTCCTCCGAAATAAAAGTGAAGTACAGCATTTCAGGAATTTCAGAAAATGGTGCTGACCCAATACCAACGACAGATTCGTACACTTCAGTCAGAAAATGGTATGGAATATATGGATCAAGTGCTAGGTAATTTTTTACAACATCACGGAATTTGACACTAGACATCCTGCACATATACTCCACAGCAAAATGGATTAGCCGAAAGAAAGAACAGGCAAATTATGGAAATAGTTCGGGCCTCGCTATTTGGCATGAATCTGCCAAAATACAATTGGGGTGAGGCAGTCAAATCCGCTGCGTACTTAATAAATCAAACACCATCCAGTGCAATTGAGTTTCAGTCTCCTCAACAGAAAATGGAATCTCTTCTCTCGGTTCCTCACTTTCCAAATTTGGAGCCTCGGGTATTTGGTTGTACGGTATATGTCCACATTCCTAAGGTTCTGCGAAGCAAACTCGATCCGTGTGCCAAACGGTGTGTGTTTGTAGGTTACTCGGAGTTTCAGAAAGGATATTGGTGTTATGATCCTCATCATCGCAAGCTACATGTGACCTTGGATGCATCATTTCGAGAATATGAACCTTACTATTCAGGGGGAGTTCCTGATTCTTCTCTTTAGGGAGAGAGTAACAATGAAGAGAATGAAGATATATTCAAATTAGAGGAAATGAGACCAAGCCGGGATGATAACCTGGAAGGTTGCACATACCAGAATGATCTCAGTAATGACCCCCCTATGTCTCTTGAATTACCAACGCCTACACCATTAAACGAAGAATCAACCGAGAATGTCTCTCCTTAGTCCCCTCAGGTAACCCTAAATCCTATCCCTAATGAGATAAATGAAATTCCTGTCTTAGAAAATAATGTGACTAATAGATACCCACAAAGACTAAACCGGGGAGTCCCAAAGAAACAGTATGAACTTGATCCAAAACACAAAACTAAATATCCCATCAGCAACTATATCTCTACCCATAGATTATCGGAATCTTATGCATTTACTGTTAATCAATTATCCAATGTGTCTATTCCTAGTAATGTACAGGATGCATTAGCAGACCCAAAGTGGACCAAGGCGATGAATGAGGAAATGGAGGCTTTGCAGAAGAATAATACGTGGGAGTTATGTCAACTACCAACAGGAAAGAAGAAAGTTGGGTGTAAATGGGTGTTCACAGTGAAGTTGAAAGCAGATGGGAGCATTGATAGATACAAAGCAAGGTTGGTAGCAAAGGGATATACGCAGAAGTATGGGGTGGACTACCAAGAAACTTTTGCCCCGTTTGCAAAAATAAACACAATCTGAATTCTCATATCGATAGCAGTGAATCAAGACTGGGCCTTACAACAATTTAATGTCAAGAATGCCTTCCTGAATGGAGATCTTGAAGAAGAAGTTTATATGGAATTGCCACCTGGAGTGAAAACCAGGTGCTCACGAGAAACGAAAGTGTGCAAATTAAAGAAGGCTTTATATGGGTTAAAACAGTCACCCCGGGCATGGTTCAAAAGATTCTCATCCGCGATGAAAGAGTTTGGCTATAAGCAAAGTAATTCAGATCATACTTTGTTTATAAAGCACAAAGAAGGGAAGGTAACGGCTCTAATAGTATATGTGGATGATATGGTCTTAACAGGAGATGATCCAGAAGAAAGAAAGGCTCTACAACAGTTTCTGGCATCGAAATTCGAAATGAAAGATCTCGGACAACTGAAGTACTTCTTAGGGATTGAGGTCTCGAGGTCAAAAACAGGGATATGTCTTTCACAACGAAAATATGTGTTGGATTTATTGGCAGAAACTGGAATGCTTGCATGCAAACCGATAGATACACCAATGGAAATGAATCACAAACTAGGACAAGCAGAAGATCAGACGCCAGCTGACAAAGGACGTTACCAACGATTAGTCGGGAAACTGATATATTTATCACATACACGGCCAGACATAGCCTATGCAGTCAGTGTGGTAAGTCAGCTCATGCATTCACCAGGAGAGGAGCATATGGAAGCAGTATATCGGATCTTAAGATATTTAAAAAGTGCACCGGGAAGAGGACTACTATTCTCAAAGAATGAAGTTCATGAAATTACAGGGTACACAGACTCAGACTGGGCAGGAGATCAAACAGATAGAAGATCGACATCAGGTTACTTTACTTTTGTAGAAGGTAACCTAGTAACTTGGAGAAGTAAGAAACAGAAAGTGGTCACTAGATCGAGTGCAGAAGCAGAATACCGGGGTATGGCTCATGGTGTGTGTGAATTGCTATGGATTAAACAGGTACTACAAGACCTGGGAATTGAGTATGCGATATCTATGGGTCTACACTGTGATAATAAGTCAGCTATCGAGATTGCGCATAATCCTGTACAACATGATCGTACCAAACACGTCGAAGTCGATCGACACTTTATTAAAGAAAACCTTATCGGAAAATTATACAATTTCTGTTTGTAAGGTCGGAAGATCAATTGGCGGATATACTCACAAAGGCGGTTTCAGGAAAGATATTTCATGAAGCAATTAACAAGTTGGGCTTAATAAACATATACGCTCCAACTTGAGGGGGAGTGTTAAATATTACAGTTAGAATATAAACAGTTAATCTTTGTAAATTAGCATAACTGTTTTTGTAATTTATTGTTAGGTGAGGTTTGTATGTTTTTTAGTTTGTAGTGTATTTATTACTATAAATACATACATTGTAACCTTGAATGAAAAATGGAAGATGAAAATACATTACTGAAAGTTTGACAATAACCTTGGAGAGGAAGCCTTGGTAAAGAAAGGTAAAGGGAAGAAAGTAGCATTGAAAACTGAGATCGAACAACAAGCTAGTACCAGTTACGATCATTCTTCGCAGTAGCCCTACTGATATCCATGCTCTGTGAAGCAAGATCGATCATGCTGTGTGTGAGATTATTATACATCTTTGGTGTGTGAGATCCGTTAGAAATTATCAACATCAGCAACTGATATAGTTAGAATTAATGTGCTGAATTGGTCAAGTTTTTTTTCAATAAAACAGGATTAATTTTCCCTGTGTTTCTAATTTATAAGAAATCTGTTAAGCGTGGTTGCAGTAAAATCATCCATCAATAAAGAGTGTTTTCTTTCCTATTTTGTTTATCTTTCTATACTGAATTTCAACAAAATCTTCCCTCTCCTTACTTTTATTTATTTTCCTTAATGAAATTTCATTTCTTAAATCAGTTGTTTCTGTTTTGTTATGTCAAATACATACAAATGTGATCATGAATTTGGCACATAAAATTTCAAAAAACTAGAAACTTTCAAAAATCTAGTGATGAAAATAATTCAGACAGGAAGTGAGGCTTTTCATGGCTAAGTCCTGGGTTGAGTTGGCCTCTGGTTGTTAATGAGCTTGACTTGTGGCTGAACATTTGCTTGAAAAAGCAAGTCTTTGAATAGACTTGTCGGTATGGCTTGTTGTCCAAAATTTACTTGTTTAGTTTATAACGAGTTCCACGCGCATTGTGCTGGGCTTTTTTGATATAGTAAAATGATTGATTATTGTGCGTGTTTTCATTAAATTATCATCGATAAAATCTGTTTAAAATGAGTTATTTGTTTTTTGCATCGAATTGATTGAATGTTGTTATTGTTCGAACTGCTTAGATAATTATTTAATCGGTAGATTGTAAAATTAAAATTGATAAAATTCATTGAAAATCAGCTATGTGCTTCTTGTAACACATTGATTGATTTTTTTTTGTTTGATGAACTATATCATCAGCAAATAGTAAAATTGCAATCGATGAAATTTAACACAAATGAGTGATTTGTTCTATGCAACTAACAATTTGATTGACGGTCTTGTTTTAATTATTTCGGTAATAATTTAATTGGTAGATAGCAAATCTGTAATTGATGAAATTGACTAAAGATGAGTTATTTGTTGCCTTCAACATAATAATTGTTTGTTGGGCATGTTTGAACTATTTGACATATTATTTCTTCGATAGATAGCAAAAAGGCAATTACTAAAATTTATTAAAGATTAGTTATTTGCTTTCTGTTTTGAATTGTTTGATTGTTGCTATTGTTTTAATTGTCTACATAATTATTTAATTGTTAAATTGCAATCGAGAAAAATTATTGAAGATGAGTTAATTGTATTTTTGTGGTGAATTGATTAATGGTTGAACTTGTTTTAATTGGTTGTCGATTTATTTAATTGTCAGAGATCAAAATTGTAATTGTTAAAACCTATTGAAAAGGATGTATAAAAAATAAAATAAAATATAAAATGATATCACAACGGTTAAGGATTGTGTATATTTAATTTGTTTTGTTAATAATTTCATTAGCAAATAGTAGAATTGTAATTGATTAAATTCACCACAGACGAGTGTTTTTGTTTTTGGAGCAAACCATATGATCGTTGGTCGTGTTTGAATTGATTCTGTAATAATTCAATTAGCAGATTGCAAATGTGTAATTGTTAAAATCTATTGAAGCTGAGTTATTTGTTTTTTTCATCAAATTATTGGTTGTTGGGCGTGTTTTAACTGCTTTGACAATTATGTAATTGGTAGATGGCAAAATTTTAATAAATTAGATTCACTAAACATGGAATTTTTGTTTTCTAGTAGCAAGTTGGTCGATGATCATGAGTGCTTGAATTGTCTGGTTAATTATTTAATCGGTAGATAGTAGAACTGCAATCAATAAAAATTATTAAAGATGAGTTATTTATTGTTTGCATTAAAGTGATTGATTGTTGGGCTTGTTTTAATTATTTGATGAATTATTTAATTAGTACATAGTTAAACTGCAATTCTTGAAACCTATAAAAGATGTGTTATTTGTTTTTTGTGCAAATTGATTGACTATTGGTATTGTCTTAACTGTTTTGATAATTATTTAATAAGGCGATAGCTAAATTGCATTCAATAATATCCATTAAAGATGAGTTATTTGTTCAATGTAGCCAATTGCTTGATTGTCAAGCTTGTTTAAACTATTTGTCGATTTATTTTATTGGCCGATAGCAAAATTGTAAATGTTAAAATTTATAAAATATGAGTTATTTGCTTTCTGAAACAAATTAATTGATTTTCAGACATGTTATAATTGTTCGAAAAAATATTTAATTGGCAAATTGCAGAATTATTTTCGATAAAATGTATTAAAGAATAATGATTTGTTTTTTGTAACAAATTATTTTATTGTTGGTTGTGTTCTAACTATATAGGTACCATTTCAATAGATAAAAAATAAATAACTCATCTTTAATGGTTTTTATTGATGACGAGTTGACTAATTAAATAATTAGTCAACTAACAAAAACAAATACAATAATCAATCAGATTGTCACATTAAAAAAAGCAAGGCGTTGATTGCGGGGAACGCTTTGTTAACTGAACTGAAAGAGGTTTGATTCATCTTTGATGTTGTTAAGCCAAGAGCGCAAAGCGCATGGAGCAAATAAACCTCATTATACATCTAATTTTTTATATATTTTTATTTTCTCTTTTCAATTGTTCGGTTAAACTTGCTGGTCAAGGATAGTTGTATATCAACGGAAAGGAGATACAAAACAACAATTCAAGCTTTTATTTGGCACAATAAAATATTTTCACATGTTATTGTTGAAAAATATTGTTGTTATTTTTCTGAAAAGTTGGAGAACTTAGTACTAACAAAAGCTCTCTTATAATTAACTAATATTTTATGCCTATTTTTTAAAGTGAATTGCCACTCCAATAAAAGGGCATAAAAATAAATAATTCATTGGAGTTATTTTCTTAAAGAACCAAAACATTGAAGCGTACAATTGTTATGAGATAAAACAGTTATATGATTAGAGCCGTTAAAATATACCATTTATCATATCTTACATCCAGAATAGCAAATGGATTAACTTACTGATTCAAGAGTTGAAAGCACAACAAAAAAACCATATTAATTTATTACAACAAAATAATGCCCTCGCAATGTCATAAAGTATCATTATTTTTTAAAAGAGGATAGTGACCTTGAAATAACGCATGGAGCAGTGTTGTAAATTCCGTTCCGTTCCGCCCGGAACGTTCCGTTCCACTACAAAATCCGGGACAAAACGGCGACGTTTTTGTCCCGGTTTGAATTCCGGTCGGATCCGAAAATTCCGGCCCAATTCTGGCCGGAACGCCCCGGTTCCGTACCGGGTGTTCCGTTCCGGGTTCAAAATCTATTTTTTTTATTTTTTAAAAATTATTTTTGACATCTATACATCAAAATAATTTAAAAACACCAAAATATTTTAAATAAAAAAGAATTCAAATTTTAATTATGCTTGTTAAATTAATATTTTATTTTTTTTCATATATATATATATAATTAATTATATATGAACAGCACGACACCAAAACGGCACACCGGAACGCTCCGAAACCGGAACGTTCCGTTCCAATCGAAAAACCGGAACGGTGACCGGAACGGTATTGACAACTATGGCATGGAGGCATGCAAAATGAGCACAAATGGTGTTCATCGGGAGGTCTTATGAATGAAAAAATAATTGACATTGATATTGATGCTTATAAAAAAAAACAATGATGTTAACAACTATAAGTAATTTTGTTACATATGAATTGATTTTATGATTTCAAACACTTTGTCTTGGTATTGTTTATTTAGAAAGTATATTTTTGGTTTTCACAAAAGTTATAATAAATTTAGGAATAAAGATGTCTAGATTTTTGTATATGAAGCGTCCGGTCAAAAAATTATAAGCGACGCTGCATGAAATAGTATATAGCATTTTTTTTGTTTTTTGTGTGGTAGGAAAAGGCTTTGCAAAGAAATGCTATAGTTGATGAAATGGCATAATTGAAGAGTAAGTTAAAATCACCTAATTATGATGCAATTTAGATCGGCATTGATGGTTTTTTTGTGGATCATCTTCCTTAACCATGGTTGATGCATCATGATCAAGCATTGGGAATATATTTGGAGGTCTAGTTGTCGCATCTGTTGCAGAGCTGTGAATTTAAAAAGAACTAATAAATTGTGCATTTAGAATTGATAAAGCAAAAATATATAAACGATATTATTGGAATTGGAAGGTAATAGGCCTGAAGAAAGGAAGAAATATGTTACCTTTTAAGAGGTGTTTCATCTTTAAATAGTAGATGTCTTATGGTTTGTGATAGTGAAGGAGGAATAATGTGAGCTCTGGATGGTGGAATAGGTGCTGGAGTTAGTGGGTCTAATAGAAGGGGGTTTTCAGAGGAAGATGTAGCAGCTTGTTCCATAAAAAGAACATTAATATCATGAATTTCTAGTTCAACATGTTTCTGTGGAGGTTCAACATCTATAATGTCATTAAAAATATTGGTAGCAATGATATCGCAACGATTCATAATTGAGCAAAAAGTTCTGAATCGCAATTGAAATGTTTTTGGTTTGTGTAATTTTTCAATCATGGGAGGTGGAATGAAATCAATAAACCCTTTATCATAGACATAATTGTGGGCAGAGGAGCCAAATAAGTTTTTAACAATTTTTTCAACTATAAGAAATGTTGTTACTTCAGTGTCATCAGTTATAATACAATCAACTTTAAACCTAAAAAAATGTAAGAAATAAGATAATTAAATATGAGGTGTCGCGACGACGATTTTTTCACGCTTCGTGCCCCGCCATCCCTGGATTGGGGAGACAACGACACGCGGTGAAATGGGAGGTGTGTTTTATAGTCGTAAAATTATGACTATAATTATTAGGAGTTGTCACCTAGTATTAAGGTCACTAGGAACCTAGTGGTCTGCGAGAGTCTTGAGTAAAGGGACTTGTTGTGTAAGGGGAAGACGCATCACCCCCAGTGCATCCTACCTAAGGCAAGCTGTATTGTTGTTTGATTGTTTTTCCTAAGTTTGATTTTTTTATCTTTTCTAAAGTTTGACGTAGATCTCTCTTTGTGAGAGAATCTCTACCTCGTTAGGAGTTGAAAGACTAACCAAAAAAAATTTACACTGCATTTAAAAAAAACATTTTTTTTCTTAACTATCTGTGAGTGTACTTTACAATGTAATTTTACACTACGATAGCTAAAACAAAATAATTGTTAATTTTTTTATAATTTGGCCAAATTCCAATAGATAATCATAAACTGGTTACGATATCCAGTTTTCGTTCAAAATATGTGAAAGATGAAACATATATTTTTTTTCATGAAAAACATGCTTGAAAAATCATGGAATTCGACTGTATGCACGAAAACAATACATTTTTTGTTTGTTTTTATAATATTTTATTGTATTTTCTATAATATTTTTTTGTATTTTTTTAAATAATAAAAAATAAAAATTTCGGGGTGGGCCTGGACCACCCAAATGGGTCGCCCTAGCCAAGGTGGGCCAAAGGCCCAACTTTACTGGGCTTGGGCTGGGCCAAGAGCAACCTAACTCACCCCATATATATATATATATATATATATATATATATATTACACGCTGCATGAATTAATTCATGCACGTGTACAGTAAAGTGGTGGTTGGTCGACCACCACGAGAGGCTCATATGTCACTGCCGCCGGGTAGAGGAGGCCGAGGTGGTTGTCCCTATGGTGGTGGCGTCAAAAATGATGGTCTGTGCTGTCCAGAATGAGGGGCTGGAATCTAGCTCGTCTGCCGCTTGCCGCTACAACTGTCACGACTGGAGCTCTCGCCGGAGATGGAGAAGTAGGCTGGGATGGAGCTGCTGGTGAAGCTTTTGGCGTTGAGGAGGGAGACTATGTGGTGTGGGGAGGTGGCTGGTGGTGCAAGAGAGCTACGGTGCAACTGGCTTTAAAGAGAGAGGAGCCGTCAGGGAGAGAGAGAGGGAGTTACAACAGAGAAGAGAGAGGAGCTGCAACGGGGAAGAGAGATGAGCTGCTGGAGTAGCCTCATTCATCTATGTTCAAACTTTCCTTCTCCCTTCGTTACGTAAATTTATCTCCTCTTCCCCTCTTTGTAAGTTTCTCTTTTCTGTTTATCTCCTCTTCACGTTATTTTCCCTTGTTATGTAAATTTTCCCCGTTGCCTCCTCTCTTTTTTTCCCGTTCCTAGTGTCCAACTTTTTTCTCCCCCTTTTCCATCTGTGTTCTCCACTTTTATAGACAATATGTAGCATGGCAAGGTATGGGGGAGGTGTCCAGGAATGGTGCATAGGAATGGTGTGTTGTAGTGGTAGGTTGGCCAAGCATGGCTGCTGGCATGGCTTCGGCAGTCTAGAGTTTTTCTACGGGAAAAATCAGGAAGAACGATATTTTTATCTTCAATTTTGGCTTCTGATTTCACCGAAAATTCCGATCTTCTCAATTTAACCCAAATTAGGCTTCCAAACTTAATTTCTCACCATTTAAGCCGTTAATAAAATTAATTTGATCCATTTAAAGTATAATTAAGCCTTTATGCTTAATTAAATTCTTCAATTAGGCTCTTAATTAATTCCCAAGCATAATTACACTTTAAATTGGCCGACGATTGAATTAAATTGGCCCATAAAATATGATTATGCCTTTCGACTTAATTTTTATGCAGATTTATCCAATAATAAATTATTTTAGCCTTGAATATGCATTTTCCTTCATTTGTGGGCAAAAAAAGGTACGACCGGGCTGTCGAAAACGTCCAAAATTTCAACCTTGTTTTTTCTGCCGACATCAGCCCCTTTTATTTTATTTTTGTTATTTTTGGGTAGATTTGGGGAATAACCTAGAAAATGGGTTATGACATAAGGTATAATGTAAAAGTTGTGAAGAATATGCACAATTTAGTTTTGGACATGAAAAGCAATAAAAAAGTTTTACTGACCATGGAATCAACGTTACTTCATTGTGTTCAATGCATCTAAAACCCATGCCTTTGTCAGAAAGTGACATTGTGCATACTGGGCAGCTATGATACCACCAACCTCAATGAAGATCATAGTCAGCTATTGAGGCCTTACATGTAAATCTTTGGCTCTGCAATATTTTAAATCAGAATAAAAATTTAAAATATATTCTTGAACAGTTGACAAAACAACATATTAAAGCTAACGTGGTGAAAGAAAAGTGGAGATCATTGTTGACATACTTTGTATTGGTATGGATTCATGCAAAGGATTTCTTTGATTGTCTTCTTGTTTTTTTTTTTTGTTGATAAATGGTTTGAGCATTCGTTGAAAAGAGAGTTAATGGACCTCAACAGGAATATCTTTATAAGTGATCATAAAAGTTGTTTGGTATAAATAGATCAAAGAAATAATATTTGATATAAGACAACCAAAAAAAGTGGAAGCTTGTAAATGCTTATATGGAAGAACTTTTGGAATTTCTAGGTTGAAATACCATAAGGAAGCAACAGTGCTGACAAAGTTTGGTTTTTCTAAGAACAAATATATATATATATATATATATATTGAGATTATTTGAAATTGAGTTTAATAAAGCATAAAATGTATAAAAGTATAAAAATAAATGAAGGTTCAAAATACATGTGCAACAATTCATTGAATGGTAATAAGAAGATGATAGAAAAGTCAAGGTAACTTTTTTTTTTTGCAATCTTCTTGGATCTCGTAATGAAACAATAAATTATTTAAGGAACGAGCGTAATAAATATTTGAGACTAGTTTTATTATGACGATTTAAAATTTGATTAACTAACGATGTTTATAAATTTCTTGCAAATATGACATAATGATTTAACGCCTTAATTATTTTTTTTAATATTGTATCTGTTATTTGATAGACTACATCGGCTTTGGACTTGTTTTAATGATTTTTTCGATCTATCAATTCGGCAAGCAACAAAATTCTTCAATTTTTAAGACGTCGTCTACCCTTCCCACAGTTTTCACATCATCCGATATAACCCCAAGACCGGATGATTCAACTTGTTGTTTGTTGGATCTGATCACTTCAAAACCGAATCAGCCCATCACTTCAGAATCGAATAAATCCAACTTCATCAGCGCCTGCTCCAAGGCAATTTAACGTGGGGGAGATAAATAAAAGCAATTTTTACAAGTGGGTTATATTATAGTATTTTTTAATTGTTGCCACTTGTAAAAATTGCTTTTATTTATCTCCCCCACGTTAACACGTTGACTTTTTTTAAACGTGCTGGCACACCAACTTTCAATGATAGTGTTGGTACACCAGCTTTCAATTACTTCTATGCTGCTTCTTTAATCATCTTTTTTCTGTACTTGCGTGTCCTTGACCTTTTCTAAAGAACAAAGTATAGTGTTGGTACACCAACTTTCAATTTCTTTCAATCAAGTACATGTAATTTTCTTTTTTCTTTTTTGTATACTTAATTTTTGATTTTTTTCAATCTAGCACATCTTTGGAAATCTATTAATTGTTTCTACTTATTTCGAATCACATGAATTTCATTTATTTTGTTAAAAAATAAACATTTAAACATGCGAATAATTTATTTATATATACAGACTCGATTAAAACAGATTGTAAAATATGTGTACTAATTATCCCAAACGTAAAGTATTGCTGACAGGCAGTGATTAGGCAGCTATGTTTAGGGTTCTGCAAGAGCAAGGCGTTTATTTCACTTCTCTTACTCTTCTGCTCTGCTAAAAATAAGAGAGAAATGGCCAGGTTTCTGTTGATCACCTATGCCTTGGAGCAGACGCTGATAAAGTTGGGTTTATACGATTTTGAAGACACTGATCTTCTTTCCAGATTGGATATATCAGTGAAAGCTTTGAAAGAGGTTTTGCCGAGCTTTCAAGCTTTGATACAAGATACCGAGGAGAGGGTAGTGGCGAGTCTGCTTTCAGGCGTTTACTTGGATCTTCAAGAACATGTTAATTCGATTGAATATTCATTAGACTGGCCTTCTATCCAAGTAAAAAACAGCATTATTTACTTGTCTACAACTGAATACAGAGGAATGTTTGTCCAGATTGTGGATCTTATTATACCGTCGAACTTGGAAAGTGTGCTTGTGGTACTCAAAGGAATCTCTCAATCGTTGGAAGAGATCAAATCCAACAAACAACAAGTTGAAATATCCGGTCTTGGCGTTATATCTGATTATGTGAAAATTGTGGGAAGGGGAGACGATGTCTTAAAAATTGTCCAATTTCTGATGGGATTGACCAATCACCAACTTCTCCATGTCTTCCCTATAGTGGGTATGGCAGGTCTTGGAAAGACAGCTTTGGCTAGATTGGTGTGTGAGGCAGTGTCAGAGGAACAGCTTTTTGACGAGACTGTGTGGATCTCTGTTTCTGATAATTTTGAAGAATTGACCGTGCTAAGAGAGATGCTGAAAACTCTTGGTGAACACATGGCTGGAGGGGCAGACAGCATAGGAGAGACGCTTGAATACCTTTCTAAAGAGTTGCAAGGGAAACGATTTCTTCTTGTTCTTGATGATGTCTGGAATGAGGATGTTGAGAAGTGGGATGGATTAAAGGATTGCTTGTTAAAAGTTGGTGGAAGTAATGGGAGTGCTGTTCTTGTTACAACTCGTAGCGGGCAAGCGGCATCCATAATGGAGACTTTTCCTGGGTGCAGACATGATTTGAAACGGCTATCCGATGATGATTGCTGGTCCATTATTAGTGAAAAAGTCTCTGGTAATGAAGGAGAGCCATTGCCTCTGGACCTGGAGGTTATTGGAAAAGAGATAGCAAGCAAATGTGGAGGTGTGCCCTTAGTTGCACAATTTTTAGGTGAGGAGATGTGTTCTGTAAAGGAGAGGGGACAACGGTTGTCAGTTAAAAACAGATGCCTTAGGGACATTCCTCGATATGAAGATATAATTATTCCGATACTACAAAAAAGTTTCTATCATCTGCCTTCGTCAGCTTTGAAACTATGTTTTGCGTATTGCTCAATCTTTTCTCAGGATTTTACTGTTGAAAAGGAACAATTGATTCAGTTTTGGATGGCTGAAGGGTTTCTTGTTCAATCTAGTGATCAGAGGATGGAAGATACAGGTGAAGTGTTTTTCAATAAGTTTGTTGATAGCTCTTTTGTTGAAGTTGTGGAATGGGATGCACGTGGGAATATTAGAAGCTGTAAGATGAATAGGCTTATGCATGATCTTGCGTTGCATGTTTCAAAATTTCGTACATTGAATTCGGAGACTTGTTCCGATATAGATGGTTTATGCTCTATCCTTCATGCAAATCTCATTTGTGATGTGGAGCTTGCACGGGTAATGCCAATTATTAAGGATAGCAGTCTGGTTTCCTTGTTCACACATGCTGCTGATGTCCTTCACTGGTCATTCAACTTCGAACATATGCGAACTCTAAACCTAGATGGTGCTGATATCAAAGAGTTGAATGATTCAATTGGTAAATTGAAATGTTTGAGATTTCTCGATCTCTCACGGACTTGCATCAAAGCATTACCCGAATCCATCACCGAGCTCCACAATATGCAAACTTTAAGACTCATTGAGTGCGCATCTCTTGATTCACTTCCTAGAAATATGCGAGGTTTACTTACCCTGAGGCATATTTATTTCACTTATCATCACCAGATGCCAGTTAAGGTGGGGTGCTTGACTTCTCTTCAAACACTGCCATTCTTTGTTGTGGGGAAAGACAGTGACAGTACAATTCAAGAACTGGAATCCTTAAATGGCCTAAGAGGACAACTGTCGATATACAATCTTCAGGAGGTGAAAAACAAAAAAGAAGCTGAGAAAGCAAACTTGCGAGGAAAAGCAAAGATTTACAAATTGGAATTTGTATGGAGATCAGGAAGAAAATGCTTCAAGAATGACGAGGAAGTGCTGGAGGCCCTTCAGCCTCACTCTAACTTAGAGACCTTGAAGATTGAGCACTATGGGGGTGTAAAGCTGCCATCGTGGCTATTGATGAAAAGTCCTACTCATGGTGGCTCCTTGCTAGTCTGAAATTGATTGGTGAATCTCCTTGTTTGGTGAATCTGAAATTGATAGACTGCAAGAGGTGCGAATTGCCAAATCTTGGACATCTTCCTCGTCTTGAAAGTCTTGAGATAGATGGGCTGGATAAGGTAAGAACTATTGACATGAAGTTTTACCGAAGCACTGGATTCAGTGAAACAATGGCAGTTTTTCCAGCATTAAAAAAACTGTCTCTCCGTCGCATGGTCAATCTAGTTGAATTGATGGTGCCAGCAGTACGAGAAGGCCATTCAGTTGTCTTTCCTTTCCTTGAAGAGTTGTCCATCATGTCCTGTCCTCTATTGGCATCTATTTCAGTGAATGCTCAACTGGAAATCTGCTTTTGTGAAGAATTGAAATCTTTATCCATGGATTCCAGTGCTAGCACAGCTCATGAAGATTTAACAATAAAATGTTGTCCAAACCTGGAGTCCATTCCTTCAGCTGAGTGCCAAAATGAGTGTCAAAACAAGTCAAACTCTCCTCCAATGACAAGTGTGCAGGTCTTCAATTCTCTTCAATATTTGAGGCTTGAAGATTTTTCCGATCTATTCTCCATTCCTGATCTGCAAAACCTCTCTCTTAAAGGTCTGACAATAAAACATTGTCCAGATCTAGAATGCATTGGTAGTTTGCAAAACCTAACAACTCTTGAAGATTTAAGAATAGAAGTTTTGTTGATTTTGTTGAATTGATTGTTGGGTGATTTGTGGCAGATGAGAAGAAGAAGAAATTTGGCAGAGAGAAAAGAAGGTAAGTCTGTTTTCACTAACTTCGTAGTCTTCTTATTGTATTGAAATGAATTGCTTACAACTTGTTTGACTTTATGCCTCTTATATATGGAGAGGCACAGCACACACTTTTCACATGTTTACAGTAGGAGAACACACACCATATGCATGCTTCCATCTTCTCTGTTTTAGCTTTACAGTTAGTTACAACTAACAAAGTGTTAAACACACTCTTTGCATGCTACATAACAGAATGCAACACACACTTTACATGCTACTTAATTCTTCTTCTTCTGCACGTGGGCATTAAGCAAACTGATATGCAACTTAACTTCCAACAGCCTCTCCCAAGTTGCTTACCAGTTTGACTCCAAGTTCCAACCTCAATCTGGATTTCTAGCCACACGAACTCTTTTAAGTTCACTGGCTAAATTATTTTTCTGTCTTTCCAAACTTTCAACATGCCTCTGGGCCCTCTCAATTTGGGCTAATCTTTCAATTTCCAGTTTCTGAAACTCACTTTTTTCCTTTTGAGCAGATACTCCATCAGCTCTTGCTCTATCAACTAATTCCGTAGCCCTCTTGCATTCTTTTTCAGAACGATTACACCTTTCCTGGACTTCTGCAAACCTCTCAAATTCAGATTGATACCTTTGCTCCAGATGGATCTTCTCTTGTTCCAGAATCCTAGCTTCTTTGTCATAAGATTGAGCCTTAGCATATGCAGTCTCTTGTTTCTCAACCAACACTTTAATTTCAAGCTTCAGAGATGATATTTCAGTGCCATAACTCTGCATTTTTGACTCAGCAGCCTTTAGCTCCAAATTTAAAGTAGTCAAACACTGCTCGGCATACTCAATTCTTTTGTTCTTCTCCTTTATTTCATCCTCCTTAACAACCAAATGGCTAGAAAATTCTTCCCGCAGTGCATCTTCCCTCAGTTGTGTTTCTTTATTAGTTCTTTCTTGCACATTTGCCACCTTCTCTAAAGCAGCTTTTGTCTCTCTTATAGCAATGTCATACTTCCGTTTCCACTCAGCTGCATCTTCTTCAGCTGACCTCATTTGTTCATGAGCAGCAGCCAACCTTGCTTCAGAAGCACTTCCCCGTGACTTCAGTATTGCAATCTCTGAAGCTGCCTGCTCTTCATCAGTATCTTCTAAGGAGTCACCATCATCTTCATCATCATAATCATCATTTTCCTTCTTGACCTCTTCATTCTCTTCTTGTACACTTGCTGCATGACAAGCATAAAATAAATTTGCAATGGACACTTCTTCCTTCTCCTTTGCACAATTTGCCAATTGCTTGTAATCATTGCAATCATTTGTATTATGCCCAAACAGATTGGATCTACCACATTTAGGCTGACTTTTAAATCTGCACACACCAAAATGAAATTTTTGGCATGTGTTGCATTGTGGCTTCACATTGATGTGACTACTGCTTCCAATTTTAGATTGTGGACTGAAAACACTGCTGTGATTCATTCTTCTGTCATAATTCAAGTTTGAATACTGATTGTTGTTGTGCATGTGATTGCTCTGCATATTTCCTCCTTGTGACCAGCTTGTAGGTCTTCTGTTTTGACCTTGCCAGCCTTGATTGTGTCCAATTTTGAGACTACTGAAAGCTCTCTCAGTATGCATTTCTCTATCTCTTTCATCATGCATATCTTCCCTTCTATCATACACTTTGATTGAAGCAATCACCTCTTCACTTCTAAGTGTTTTCAAGTCTCTTGTTTCTTCAATAATTGAAACTATGGACTTGTATTTCCTGCTAAGACTCATCAAAGTCTTTTGCACTATCCTTTGTTCAGTTATCTCTTCTCCGAGAGACTTCATGTCATTTATCACTCCAAAGAACTTAGTCAAGTAATGATCTAAGCTTTCTCCTTCAGCCATTCTCATATACTCGAATTCTGCCCTTACTTGCTGCAATTTCACTTCCCTAACCTTTTCATCTCCTCTATATTCTCTTCTTAACAGATTCCAGGCTCCTCTTGCAGTCTCTTCATTTCGAATTCTAGGGAAAATGTCATCTGTCAAAGCTCCTTGGATAATACTTAAAGCCTTGGCATCTTTGATCCTCTTTTCCTTAGTTTCAGCAGCAGTTACAACTGATTCAGTTTTCTTGTCCTTAGAACCAGAAGCTTCTCCACTATCACTCTCATTGGATACACCTTTTAATGTATCACAACCTTCAACCACATCCCACAGATCATAAGCTCTGAAGATAGTTCTCATTTTAACTGACCAAAAATCATAGTTCTCACCATTAAATTGTGGTGTTCGAAGGTCTGATGATCCAGTCATTGTCCTTGCTGTTGAATTCTGATTTGATTTTGCTGCTGTGTTGCTTGAAAAATTGTTCACAGATTACACCCCTACTAGAATCAGATTAGAGCTCTGATACCATGTTGATTTTGTTGAATTGATTGTTGGGTGATTTGTGGCAGATGAGAAGAAGAAGAAATTTGGCAGAGAGAAAAGAAGGTAAGTCTGTTTTCACTAACTTCGTAGTCTTCTTATTGTATTGAAATGAATTGCTTACAACTTGTTTGACTTTATGCCTCTTATATATGGAGAGGCACAGCACACACTTTTCACATGTTTACAGTAGGAGAACACACACCATATGCATGCTTCCATCTTCTCTGTTTTAGCTTTACAGTTAGTTACAACTAACAAAGTGTTAAACACACTCTTTGCATGCTACATAACAGAATGCAACACACACTTTACATGCTACTTAATTCTTCTTCTTCTGCACGTGGGCATTAAGCAAACTGATATGCAACTTAACTTCCAACAAGTTTGTCCTTATCTGGAGTCCATTCCCAGTGTAGGCGGCCTGTCATCTCTCAAAACACTCAGCATTCAACGATGTCATAAATTAACTTCTCTTCCAACTGGGCTACAGTCCTGCTTGTCTCTGGAAAATCTGTCTATACAGTGGTGCATAGAGCTAACCTCGAGAAGTTGGAGGTTTTTCCCGGTCTGAATTCAATCCAGCCTTTCCATGCACCCCTTGAAGAGCTACAAATACATGGGTGGAATAGACTCAAGTCTCTGCCAGATCAACTTCAGCAACTCACTGTCTTAAAATCATTACATACATTACATATAGGCCGATTCAACAAAGTGGAAGCGTTGCCAGAATGGTTAGGTGAACTTATATCCCTTCAGCAGCTCAGAATTTGGAGATGTGAGAATCTGAGGTCTCTACCGACAAGCATGCAAGACCTCGTCATGCTGAAGAGGCTGGAAATTATAGATTGTCACACTCTCAAGAAAACTTGTGCCGAAGGGAGTGGCCCTGAATGGTTCAAGATTTCTCATATCCCGAAGATCAGTATGCTCTAATTACTGGATGCTCCAACTGTGACGCAAGGTAGATCCATTTTATCTCCATTTTTCTCAATCAATATTTTGCTCTCCATTCTTTTCCTAATTGATATGGTTACCTGTTTTGCATCGATTTGCTGAAACTGATAGCAGTTTTCCTTTGAAACACGAGTGCAGGTATTTCAGTTCTTTCTGTTAGAATTACGTGCGAGATGCTGCCTTGAAGATAGAATTAAATTAATTTGGTTGTTTTTTGAATTTTGATTTCAAATAGCAGAGTTTGATTCGGGATTTGCTGTAAATCTGCTATAAATTGCCAATAATCTCTCATGGCTGTTGAGAGTTTATTTTTCATTACAATTGAGTTTCTTGTAAGCCTCTATAATAGGCATTTCAATTCACTAAAAAAAATTTATCTTCCTCTACAATTTATCAGTTTTGTAATTCCCAGAATTTAATTCAAACAGTAACTGTTCTAAACAGTAACTGTTCAAATTATAAAATTGCAACACTTTCATGATCAAGTGACTGCTCCACCTCATATCATCAGATAATAGCTTCACGAATTCAACGAGTTTGTGGTATTCTCTCTTTGATTCCTTCAAATGGGGGAGATCCTCACATTTCAAAAATCACATTCTGAATTGAGACAGAAGTTACAGCCTGTTATAGAAGATTAACTGATCATTTTTAAGCATTACTTGGTGGTGTTTTGACTCGTCCAAAGCAACAAGAACTCGAAGAACAGGCGGTGGGTTCTTGGCAAGGTTTTTATCATCTCTCTGTATTTGTAAATGTAACAGAAAAATTAGGGAGAGGAATGCTTTCTGGCTTAGACACTTCAAGAGGGAAACAAAATGTCAGTTCGGATGATCCATTGTTTTATCATCTCGATGAAATAAAAATTTGGTGTTTTTTATTATTATTTTCATGTGCAACTATTTAAAATAATTTTTAAAAATTAAAAATTATTATTTTAATATATTTCTGAACAAAAAAACACTTTAAAAAATAACTCACAGACATTCACTTAATCTATAAATCAAAGTGCATATGCGTGAAACAGCTTCCATAGATTGTTGCCCTGAATTCTTGGCCAAATGGTGCAAGACATCACCATCGCAAATTCAAGGCGAAATAAGGAATTTAACTAGTGAAGAACGTTGTGAAGAACGTTGTGGAATTCTGATCTTCTCCAAGAAAATCCCCCCTAGTATCTTGGCAGCAAATGGGAGACCGTGAGATTGGTACCTGATTTCATATTTAATCTTGTTCCATTTGGCATCATCAAATACTTTTGAGGTGTCAATACCACCCAAAGTATCTTCAACAATCTTTCCACAATCCTCACCTTCCAATAATGGTGGCTGAAGGTCAATCATGTTCTCACCTCCAATCCTTCTAGCAACTTTCTTCAGTCTGGTAGTGACAATGACTGCACCGCCACTGCCTCTAGGCAATCCACCAGCCGAGTTGATTTCTGCAGCTAAGAAGTTGGCATGCCAAGGCCACACATCATCAAACACGATTAAATATTTTTCATGTGATATTAGGAGATGGATAGTTCCCAGAAGCTCAGCCATATCATGCTTGTCCATCATTAACTCATCAATGTTGTAATCCAGCTCATTCAAAATCAACTTCAAAATCTGAATCCCGATATTCGTCTCATTGCTCTTAATGCCTGACAAACAGACCCAAATCTTGGTTGAGAATGCTGCGCTCACACTTTTATCATTGAAAATCTCCCTCGCAAGTGTGGTCTTTCCTGTGCCACACATCCCAGATATTCCAATTATCTTGAATTCACCTTCGCACAGTTTGCTCTCAATATCTCGCACACAACTTTCAAAGCCAATGATACTGGACCCGTCGCTGATGCTGGATGTCGGAGTACGCTCATAAATCTTCCCATGGTACAATGGGGGCTCAAGGGGGATCAAGTTCAAGTTTAGACATCCCATCCTTCTAGCCACTCTTCTAGCCACTCTCGGAAGCCTGCTCGTGATAATGACTGCAGCACCATCGCGAAGTCCCCCAGATAAAGTTTTTTTTCCCAGGATATCAGCATGCCAGGGCCACACATCATCAAACACAACCAAACAACTCTCACGCTGTAAAATACGATGAAGGATGTCTAAAGGCTCATCACTGTCATTGATACCCAGTTCATGCAAAGTAGATTCACCAGCCTCTGTTTTAACCAGCTCAAGAATCTTTTCTTTCACTGTGTCCCTGTCATTCCTCTGAATGTTTGATAAGCAAAGCCAAATTCTCCGTCTGTTCACTTTTTCATTGTCGAAAATGTCCCTTGCAAGTTTAGTTTTTCCTGTACCACCCATTCCACATATCCCAACTGCTTTGTATCCAACATCAGCGTCATCTTTGAAAAGTATGTTCTCAATTTTCTCCACATACTCATTGCGCCCAGGAATTTTAGGGGTACTGCATTCACTGTATTTCCCTTCACAACCTTCGACCTTTTCATGAAACTTTGTTTTAACACTATCCAACTGATTCTTCCTCTTGCGCACAAAAAGACTTTCAGTATATGGATTGAAATGTATCCAGTTTTTCTTGAATAATTTTCTTTGTTGAGCAAAGATTCGGCACTCTGTAAGTATATCATTGAGTTCATAAAGCACTTCACACATGTCTGATGCCAATGATGAGCAGCATATGTTCTTATTTTGACTTTCCAGGACCTGTTTGATTCCTTGAAAATGAGAAGCAAGAGTGAATTGAAAGAACAACTCGGTTTCAGCTTCTTGCAGAGCATTTAAGGACTTGTTCCAAAGGAACTCTGCCACGTCTGCTGCCATTTCTTACACGTCTTCAATCTGCAGAATAAACAATGGTTTTGGTATGTCATTTACTGGAATTTGCAATACATCCATCAATTTTTATTTGCATGCTGCACATCTCCAATCAAAATGGCTTTTTAGCTTACCATTAGATCCTCACTAATTTTCTCAAGATTTGAACATACTAAAAATTAATAGTTTAATCCAGTTCAAGTGATGTATCTGACACTAAAGTACTAATAGTACTTAAGACTGGACAAACAAGAAGGCAATCCAAACCTGAGAGGTCACATATCAAGCATATCCTTTTTCTCGTGAGAAAGCTGACTTTTTTTGTTCTTGTTTACAATGATGAAAATAAATTCAAACGGGAATAAAAGCATTGAGTGAATAAATATAGAGCGTTGAATTAGTCAAAGCCAATTGTTAAAACTGAGATGAAGCCATATATTCTGCCTGGATCCTGGGTGCACTGTATTCTCTGAAGCTTTGTAAAGGATAAAATGAAAACAAAACCTTGCGCTACTGTTATTGCTTGTACAGCAAAGCAAATTTTCTTCTACAGGGTAAGCTACACAAATTTAATTTTATTACAGTTCTATAATTTTGAAAATGTTTTGCTATCTTACAACTGTAGCTCTATCCTATATTAGGATAATGCCAATAAGAAACCTAGTTTTTAGCAATTTAATTTAGAATATTTCTACCACCAAAGTCCCATGTTGAGCTATGGTGGGTAAATTGAAATCCTATGAATGTAGTGTGTGTCCTCAAGACTTGAATACACTAAAAATATACTTCAATAATAAACATCCAAGTGACATATTTGTTATCTGATAGACTGATACTAATAGCTATAGTCTAAAACTAACTAGACAACATATCATATTAGATCATCACAATTTCTTTGGTAAACACAAAATTAACACTTCCAGATGAACAGCTTATAAATATTTGATTCACTTGAAATTTGAAATAAATGATTTAGCTGAATAGAAAATTAAATTCAACAATTATGAGAAGTTGCATAAACATATAAAATCTCACATGACATGTACATGTCTATTAAAAACCCCTCATATTTATGAATAATCACATTTATGACAATAGGCAAGGTGAACACTTTTACTTAGTAGAAGTGTGATTCAAACTTCTTTTAAACAAATAAAATTGAAACCTAACAATTGGTGTCAACCATAAACGTATGCTGACAATTTAGCAACTAGAGACTAGGAGGATAATAGTTCCACCACGATTAGTCTCCCCAAACATGAAAAAACAACCAATTTTAATTCCTCAGTTTTAAAGTATAGCCACCATTGGTCTCTAATTTCCCCAAATTATTAAGTTCCAGTCAAATTTGATAACCATAAACATACAATTAGTTTCAAAATATCCGTCAAATTTTTGGGTCTCAATTTGGAAGCTTGTTGTTAAGTATATGAAAATGGTCTCATGTATGACTTGTTGGATGTACAAAAATGAAAACCTATGGGAAGCAGTAACACCACATCTACTAGTTTGACTTCTAGCATTTATAGTTTGCAAAGAAAATGCAACTAAATTATATTTTCTTTTCTTTTTCTGATGAATATGCAACTGAATTGTACAGAGAGGCATAATGATCCTGCTATTACTAATACATTTCTTATCCCAGGAGGGGAGAGATATACATAGAGAGAGAGCATTTGCAAGATCCATATACATGCATAAGCACGGCTAATTTCAAGCTAGTTTTGATCACTGAGCACAAATTAAGGTCATCAATAATTGGCCATTACCCTATTGCCAGAATCACATTATGACAATAGAATCAATCAATAACGAGTTGATAATACCTTGGAAAGAAGTAGATTGTCTGATATACACTAGATTATCCCAGAATCCAATCCACTACATTTTCCTAATTTAACCATGTTTGTAATGGTAAAAAAACTCCAAAAAAAACGTTGGAAGCAAAACCCATTTGTAGGTCCTACGAATCCAGCATGCATGTATATTCTTGGAGTTCTTTCTTATCATATCATTACTTGGTTAAAAGATACAAAGGATAATTTCCCAATTCCATCATCATAATCTCTTTCAAAAAAATAAATTAGAAGGATGAAAAATTGTGAAGACATGACATGGATCCTTCCATTCATTATCCACCCACACCCACACCCACACGGATCCACACAATTCCATTCATTATCCACACACATCAAACTGTCTCAAACAGAAAGCCATAAAAAGTGACAGTTGTAGTTAATGAGTGAAAAACATTGGATTTAAGCACCCAAAAGAGAGGGAGAGAGACTTGAAAGTGCTAACCTTGGATTTAAGTGAAAATGAAAACCAGATCTGCTAAATTAAACTCGACCAGTTGATCTCCCTTGATTTTCTTGCCTTTTCTTCCTTCCCTTCTGCCTTCTCCTTTATTTTATTGTATTTTATTTGTTTCCATGGGAAAATGAAAACCGGATCTGCTAATTTGCAAGTACGAGCCCTCAAGTTATGTATTCTCTAAAAACAATATACAAGATTATAAATAAATAAATCACAATGTATATTCATGTTTATTGTAGCATCGTCAGCAGAGAGCTACATGGACAATAAAAAAATGAACTGCCAAAATTAATTTTTTTATTTATTAATTATGGGTCTACAATATAATAGCTTTATAAGATGCTAAATGTTTTTTTTTCCCTCAAAATAGAGGGAAAATTTCAACTTTTCTCTCTTTAAAATTTCCCCCAAAATGTAAAATGAATTGTTAAAATAAACATGAAAAGAATTAAGTTTACTATTGAAAATACTATAATGAAAATTTAACTATTTTCAAATGGATTTCTGTCTGGAAATATGTTTGAAGTTATTTTTAAAAATATTTTTTATTTAGAAATATATTAAAATAATATTTTTTTATTTTTATAAAATTATTTTGAACATAAACATATGAAAATAATCTAAAAATACAAAAAAAATATTTTAAAATAAAAAATATTTTTTTAAAAAAATATTTTTAAAACACAATATCACATTCATAAAATATCTTTACAAGGAAAATGGGTCCATTCGTCCAATAGTTCCAAGGCTTGACAATAGCTTTTTTTTAATAAATAAATAAACCCACTAGATTGAACTTATAAAAGCACCAATTTTCCTTTAATGGATTATGGGTAATGGCTATTTTCTCCACTAATAATATGTTTTTGTTTTCATGAAATAAGTTCAATTTCTAATTATATAAATACTTCAGTCATTAAACACATAAAGAGGGATACCATTAGATAAGTTTTTAGGACTCCATAATTTAAAATCATTATTAATATACATATTTATATCAAATTAGAAAAGAAGTCCCTTTATTTTTGGGCTAAAACTATGGTGAAATTTAATCTTTAATATAAACTCTTTAATGTGAAAACATATTATAGATGAATAAGAAGTTAAATTCAAATCAGTTTTAGCTTACATGTTTTGAAGAAACTCAAAACTCTCTAAAAATGTTTCTCCTGCATAGAAGCGAAATAAATTTTATCAACTGTTTATTTAATGAGAACAAGAAAATTTAAATTGAGTCTATAAAACACCTAAAATGTTAAAAGGGATGTGATTTAAGTTTAGTGTATGTTTGAGAGTGTTTTAAAAAAGATATTTTTGACATCAGTACAAGAAAATAATCTAAAGATACTAAAAGAATTAATTTAAAGTAAAAAAATAAAAATAAAAATTTTTCAATTTTTTCAAATAAACTTTTGAAACGCAATAATAAACAAGGTCTTAATTTTATGTAAGAATTGAAATAGTAGTTAGAATCTTATAAAGCTTATTAAAGTCAATCCTTTAAACCATGTGACAGAGCATTAATTTTTTAAGTATATAGAATATATCATTAACAATAACGACGATGACAACACCAACAAATTTCATGTAAATTATATCCTAAGTTATTTAACAAGTAATTATCATTTATTATATTTTCAATACAAGTTTTAATATACATGCTAGAAGATAATCTCAAAATGATTTAAGATTTGTCTAATTATGCATGCTAGTATTTTGATCATGATTGCCAGTTCACCATGTTTTTAATATATTACATTATTATAAACTAAACAAATATGTTTGCTTGTGTAATCATCCAGTAATTTTTGGACAACAAGCCACACCGACAGGTCTATTCGAAGACTTGCTTTTTCAAGCAAATGTTCAGCCACAAGTCAAGCTCATCAACAACCAGAGGCCAACTCAACCAAGGACTTAGCCATGAAAAGCCCCACTTCCTGTCTGAATTATTTTCATCACTAGATTTTTGAAAGTTTCTAGTTTTTTGAAACCCTTATAATCTGTTCATGCATCTCGGATCGCACATCAAAATTTTATGGGCCAAATTCATGATCACATCTGTATGCATTTGACAGAACAAAACAGAAACAACTGATTTAAGAAATGAAATTTCATTAAGAAAACACTCTTTATTGATGGATGATTTTACTGCAACTACTACAAGCCTTTTTATAGGCAGCACACTTAACAGATTTCTTATAAATTAGAAACACAAGGAAAATTAATTATCCTAAACATACTGACTGCAACAACACCTTACGACTAGGATTATTCCTGTTTTATTGAAAAAAAACTTGACCAATTCAGCACATTAATTCTAACAGAGTTCTCACACAGCATGATCGATCTGGCTTCACAGAGCATGGATATCAGTAGGGTTACTGCGAAGAATGATCGTAGCTGGTACCGGCTTGTTGTTCGATCTCAGTTTTGAATGCTACTTCCTTCCCTTTACCTTTCTTTACCAAGGCTTCCTCTCCAAGGTTATCTTTTTTCAAAGATTTGCGTTCCTCGGAATTATGTTTCTCTGCTGGCATGGCATTCTTCTCGACTACTTTCTCCTTGCAGTAATTTTCTATTTCAGAGCTGCTTTTTAACACGGTATCTTCTTTATATTCCACACCCTTGTCACATTTGACGTCCAAAAAACAAAGCAGAGGGAATGTTAGCAGGAGTTGTTGCCTGTTCAACTTGAAATCATTGAGATACTTGAGACGCAAAATTTCTACTTTCCACTGTTGATCCGTTCCTCCATCATCCAACCTCGTGAGTTTTCCTCCCCTTATGTAGAGTTTTTTCAACTTCGGTAGTGTACTGGGCTTCAGTTCTTTTGGTGGATTTGCATGAGGAGTGCCTCTCAGATCCAATTTCTCTAAGCTTGGGGGGAATGTCAAGTTATCCATGGCAGCTAGTTTCAGAGACTTTGCTTTAGATAATTCCTGAGGCTTTCCTCTTGGTGATTCCCTGGATTTTTTTACTCCCCACCAAATTGCTAGGCTGTGAAGTTTTTCAACGTCCTCCAGTTTTGTGAACTCCCCTTCTCGGTCTACTGCCTCATTTCCTACAGCTATACCAAGCCGCCTCAGTTCCTTCAAATTAGCAAGATCATCTATCTTGCAGGAAGTTTTTGAGTTTCCAATCACAAAACCCTTGAGCACCTGAAGATGAGTGAGATTCTGAAGCTCCTTTGGCATGCTTTCTATGAAGGGACAATCAGACACATCAAGATGAGTAAGCCTCGTCAAAGACTCAATTTCAGAAGGCAATTCCTCTAAATTGTGGCACGCTCTGAGATCAAGAATTTCAAGGGAAAGGAGCTCGCCAATGGATGCAGGAATTTTGGTTATTAGAGATATTCCTCGGAGGCTAAGATATTTCAAGTGCTTTAGAGCCCTCAAGCCTCTCAAGACTTCTTCCTTTTCAACTTCAATGTGATGTTTACGTGAGCAATGCCATGCCCCGAGCTGAAGCACCTCGACCTTCTTCAACTTTGAAAGCCAATCGGGATTCAAATCAAGATATTGCTCGCTTACATTGAACACCGTCAACAAATTCTCCACGTTTGAAGATGGACGATCCGAAGAATTGTTACCTCCCATAGCCAAGCATTCACGTCGACATCCGGAGGAACCATAAGATGTATTTTTTTCAAACAAAAAGTATTTGAAAAATAATTTTTACCACATTCCTAGACATACCCTTAACTTAAATTGAATTTACCAATTAAAAATCAAATATAATTGATATCATGTAAAATAAAAACACTATACGAATAGGAAAAAAGATCATATTGAACTCATGTGATATATCATTTTATTCATATAACTCCATTTAAGCACAAGGAAATATTGAGTTGTGGGTATGTTTGAGTGATTTGTTTTTCCATGTTTGTGGCTTGTAAATCTGAGTGAGAACCTAGAAGGTGTTATTGTTATTATTATTTTCTTTTTTATAAGTATTGATCTTAGTACCTGTTAGAGTATAATATAATCATATTCTGGAGCCTCACCTATAAGCTTAAGCTTTTAGGTGAGATGGTTCCTTAACATGATATCAGAGCCTTGTTGACCCAGCGGTCACGAGTTCGAATCTCACCACCCTCATTTTATTTGATAAAAATCAAGCACAAGGTGATGTGGGCTTGTGCAAGTTTCAAGCCTAAAGGACTTTCACTTGAGGGGGGGTGTTAGAGTATAATATAATCATATTCTGGAGCCTCACCTATAAGCTTAAGCTTTTAGGTGAGATGGTTCCTTAACATGGTCACGTTTTGTATAAAAATTGAAGTTCAAGTTTTGAAATTGGGTAAACTATAACGTAAGCAATTATTCTTGAAAAACTTTTAACCACACTAATTAGAGATGAGCTAACTCGGAATACTCTCCCAATCATGCGACCTAGATTATGTGATTGAAATAACCATATATAAATATAAAGAGAATTACAAAGTTTTTCTTCTAAAAAAAATCATGTTACTTATTCAAACTCGTGACCTAAGTCATTATACTGGAACATACAATTTAGAAAAACCATAAAGTTCAATCCCAAATCCATTATATATTGAAAGATGAAATTCAAAAAAAAAATAGTAATGAAATTCATTTACAAAATAGCAATTAAAAAAATAGTAATCAAAATTAAAATAAAAATAAATTTATATTTCATTGAAGGGTGAATTTTTTTTTAAAAAAATCAATTTAGTAAAAGAAAAGAATGAGGCTAAAAATTAACTTAAAAAACAAAAAGCAATATTATAATTAAAGGGTGAATTGAAAGAGTAATAACTTTTACAAAATAATATTTGTCTTTTCAAAAACAAAAGAGGTAAGCAAGGTCTGCAAAGACCCAAATTTCAACCACCAATATTGAACGAAAAATTATGAGTGATTTTTGTCTTTTATTAAGAACTTATTTTCATTATATTTTTGCATAAAACCACCTAAATTAACACTCTACAAAATCACAAAAACAACAAACTTGTTAATGTAAAAAATCGAAAACAAAAAATCGAAAACAAACAATTAAACCAATTAAGATTTTTCTTTATCAATCTTGATCCATCTATTTTTTTTATGAAATATTAAAATTCAAAATAATCATCATCAAACTTTTCCCGTCAAATAAAACTTATAAATATCAAAATTGATTTTTTTCAGTGCCTAAAATCCATGTGAACCAATGATTTTCTCCTTCGTCCCTAAATTTTAGTAACTTTCTCAATTCTCCTTACAACACAATGACTAAATTTTTTTTTTTAAAAAAAACTTTAAACAAAAAATAAATTTTGTAAAACTATATTGGACTTTAAAAGGTGAGATATAAAACTTGGAAGATGGAATCTATGTTTCACACTCCGCCCCTCAGCGTTTAATATTTCTTTCATTAAATAATTTTAATTAATTGGTTACCAAATTGGACTGGAAGGATAAAATTAAAAAGCAATAAATCTTGGTAATGGTTACATGACTTGTATTGTATTCCCTTCTGAGATAGTTGATCACATTGTCTATCATCTTGTCTGCATTTGCTTCTGGCCTGATTTTTACAGAATCTTGCCCATATATGCGGTTCGTGGATAGCCATCACCTCCTCCATCTCCAACAGCCCCTTTTCAATCTTCGTAGCATTTTGATTGTAGTACCCAGAACTGTAACCGAAAAGATTGTGACGTATTTTGACCGGTAATTGACTGAAATATTTGGTATATTTCAGAATTTAAATCGAGATAAAAAAAATGGTGTTTTGTCTTTTTTTTTAATTACTACAAAATATTTCGCCGTTTCAGCTAAAACAAAACGAGATTAACAACCATGCTAAAAACTTTAACAAAAAAACAAACAAAAATAAAAATTATTAGTTGAAAAAAAATCATTTGACTTGAAAAAAAACTAAAAGAAAAACAAAGAGAAAAAAATAAAAAATATCAATTTTCAAATGATCATAAACACAAATTAAAATTTAAGAACTAATTTTTTTAAAACATACCACCTCAACAAATAATAAAATAATAAAAATTAAAAACCAAAGTTAATAGCACATATATATATAAACATAGACAAAAATAAAGACTATTTTAGAAATAAAAAAATTAAAGGAATTAAAATTAAGAATTAAAAGTATAAAGGCCGAAATGAAAACCAAATATTATCAATTTCAATCAAGGGACAAAATTGAACAAATCAAAACTTATATACCAAAAATATTAAGGGATTGAAAACAAATCCCAAAATTAAAACAATAAGGACTGAAATGAAAACACAATATATAATCAATTTACATCGAAGGACACAATCGAAACAAATCAAAACTTATATAACAGAAATCTGGACCATACAAAACAATTAAAATATCAGGGACTGAAATGAAAACACCATAAATATAGGGATTTCCCTGTAATTTAGCATGCAGGAGAGAGAGAAATACAAAAAAAATTCAACTGGCCACCGTCACGATGTCGGCCCCCATGTGCCGCCACACATCACCCCTTGAGAAAGAGTACGTGAAAGCGCATTGGGTGAGACGCTGGATGAACATGTTTTACCACCGGACATCGTAGCACGCGCCGCCCGAAGTATGCGTGAGGCTGAATACTGTTGGCGCGTGTGTCAGACGTGGTATGGATTAAAGGATTGCTTGTTAAAAGTTGGTGGAAGTAATAGGAGTGTTGTTCTTGTTACAACTCGTAGTAGGCAAGCGGCATCCATAATGGAGACTTTTCCTGGGTGCAAGCATGATTTGAAACGGCTATCTGATGCTGAATGTTGGTCCATTATTAGGGAAAAAGTCTGTGGTAATGAAGGAGAGCCATTGCCTCCGGACCTGGAGGTTATTGGAAAAGAGATAGCAAACAAATGTGGAGGTGTGCCCTTAGTTGCACATTTTTTAGGTAGGACGATATGTTATGGAAAGGAGAGGGGATAATGGTTGTCAGTTAAAAGCGGTTGCCTTAGGGACATTCCTGGATATGAAGATATAATTATTCCGATACTACAAAAAAGTTTCTATCATCTTCCTTTGCCATCTTTGAAACTGTGTTTTGCGTATTGCTCAATCTTTTCTCAGGATTTTACTGTTGAAAACGAACAATTGATTCAGCTTTGGATGGCTCAAGGGTTTCTTGTGCACTCTAATGATCAGAGGATGGAAGAAACAGGTGAAGTGTTTTTCAATAAGTTTGTTGATAGTTCTTTTGTTGAAGTTGTGGAATGGGATGAACGTGGGAATATCAGAAGCTGTAAGATGAATAGGCTTATGCATGATCTTGCTTTACATGTTTCAAAATTTTGTTCATTGAATTCGGAGACTTGTTCCGATATAGATGGTTTATACCTTGTTATCCATCATGCAAATCTCATTTGTGATGTGGAGTTTGGACGGGTATTTCCAAAATTTTCTGTTAGACGTCTGGTTTCCTTGTTCACACATGCTGCTGATGTCCTTCACTGGCCATTGAACTTCACTGTTGAGTTTGGAAATGAGATTTACAGCTTTCATGTTTCTGTATAATACTCTCTCACTTTATTAATGAATTCCTTCGTTCTTTTATAATGGCATTTACACAAACACTTATCAACAAATGACTTGTAACTAACTACTAACCACTTGCTAACAAACTTCTAGTACTGACTTGTTACAATTGATTTATCTTCCAACTAACTCTATGTCATACCTAACATATCCTCCCTTAAATTGACTTACCGCATTAGTAATCAGTTTAATGGCATTATACATACTCCCAAGTGTTCCCTCAATTTTACATATGCCTCCAGTTTCAATGGTTTGGTAATAATATCAACAACTTGATCTTGTGACTTGCAAAACTTGAGTTCCACTACACCTTCATTTGTTAAGTCTAGGAGAAAATGGTATCTTATGGCTATATGCTTACTTCTTCCATGCATTACAGGGTTCCTGGACAACTTTATTGTAGAACTGTTATCACAATAGATCACACAACACTCTTGATTCCAGCTGAGATGATTAAGAATTCTTTGTAACCATATGGCTTGACAAGCACACAATGCAGCAGATATGAACTCAGCTTCGGTTGTAGACAATGTAACCACAGCTTGCTTCTTAGAACTCCATGATACTGCTCCAGAACCCATCACAAAAACATAACCTAAAGTACTTCTATCATCCATGTCTCCTGCATAATCACTATCAGAATATGCAATCACACTTCCGACCCTTCTCTTTTCTTGTAACAAATACCCAGTTCAGTGGTACCTCTAAGATATCTCAGGATCCTTTTTACTGCTGACATATGTAGTTCGGTTGGTTTCTCCATATATCTACTTACCAAGCTCATTACGTACATTAAATCAGGCCTTGTAACCATTAGGTACATCAGACTGCCAATCATCTGTTTATACTGAGTAGGATCAATTTTATTTCCACCTTCATCCTTAGTTAGCTTGAATCCTGGCACAATAGGAGTCCTTGTTGCATTGTTATTTTGCATTCCAAACTTCCGCAGTATTTCTTGCTCATATCTTCGTTGACTTATGTAGATTCCTTCCTCATTCTGAATTACTTCCACTCCTAGGAAGAATTTCATCCTCCCTAGATCAGTCATGTCGAATTCATTCTTTATAGAGCATTTAAATTCTTCCATTAGCAGTCTGTCATTGCCTGTATAGATCATATCATCTACATAGATGCTCACAATTAATAGTTTTCCTTCTCCTTTAGATTTGGTGAACAAAGTATGTTCACTTGCACATTTCTCAAAGCCTTTCTTTAAGAAATATGTTTCTATTCTACTATACCATGCCCTTGAAGCTTGTCTCAACCCATATAGGGCTTTCTTCAGTTTCAGTACCTTTCCCTCATCTCTCTTCTTAACAAACCCTTTAGGTTGCTTTACATAAACATCTTCTTCTAGCTCACACTTTTAACATCCTGTTTATATACATTTCAGTCCTTTAGTGCTGCAAGTCCCAAAATCATGTGAATGGTGTCCCACCTAGCAACTGGTGCAAATACCTCTGTATAGTTGATGCCATGTTGTTGTGCATACCCTAAAGCCACTAGTCTGGCTTTATATTTATCTACCTCTCCTTTTTCATTAAGTTTTGTTTTATATATCTATTTCACTCCTATGGCTCTTGTTTCTGCTGGTAGTGTAGTCAAGTCCCATGTTTTGTTCTTCTCTATAGCTTTTCGCATTCCATAGCCTTCTACCATATAGAAATCCCTTCTACCTCCTTATATGTGCTGGAATCACCACTTTCAGAGTACATAGCCATAGTTTGATCTTCTTCATCTTCAAATAATCCCTCCCCTGTTACATGCTCATTCAGCCAAGCTGGCTGCTTTGAGATCCTCTTTGGTAGTCTGCCTAATGTAGAAGTATTTCTGTCACTTACAGTTTCTTGTGCATTTTCACTATCTTCAATCTCTCTGTCAAGTCTATTAACTCCATTGACATTAGTAGCCGAGGATCTTGTATCTGCATTATTACTTACTTCTCTAGTAGTTGCATTAGTATTTATCTCTTCAGCAGCTGCAATTTTTGGATTCACTACATTTCCAAGATTCACAGCAGCTGCAATTTTTGGATTCAGATTCACTGGATTTTCTTCTTTGTCACCTTCTCCCTAGTCAAGTATCTTCTCTCCCATACTTGATTCATCTTTATTCCAGTCCCACTCTTCATTCTCATCAAATATCACATCTCTACTGATCACAATCTTCTTGGTGGCTGGATTATACATCTTGTATGCTTTTAACTCACAGCTTATGCCCCAGTGTACACACTTAGTGCTCTTATCATCAAGCTTTCTTCTACACTTAGTGCTCTTATCATCAAGCTTTCTTCTCTTCTGCTCTGGACAGTGCATAAACCCAATGAACCGAAATATTTTGAAATGCTCTACTGATGGTTTGACACTACTCCAAGCTTCTTCAGGCGTCATGTCCCTTACTACAATGGTGGGACTTCTATTCAATATATGTACTGCCCAAGTAGTTGCCTCTGCCCAAAATTCCCTTGGGACTTTCTTCTCAACCAACATGCTCCTTGTCATATTCATGATGCTCCTATTTTTTCGCTCTGCAACCCTATTTTGCTGTAGGGAGTATGCAGAGGTGAGCTGTCTATTTATTCCATTATCCCTGCAAAATTCATAGAAGGCTTCTGAGGTAAACTCCTCTCCTCTGTCTGTCCTCAACCCACAGATTTTTCCATCAATTTCCTTTTCAACTAGCCTTTTGTAGTTCTTGAATGTATTCAATGCTTCTGATTTCTCTAACAAGAAATACACCCATGTCTTTTTTAAGAAGTCATCTATGAAGGTAATCAAATATTTCCTCCCACTGTTGGACTCAGGCATCACAGGTGGACAAATATCTACATGTATCAGCTGCAGTTTCTAGGATGCTCTCCACTGGCTTTGCTAGGGAAAGGATTCCTTGTGTTGTTTTCCTTTCAAACAACCTTCACACACATTTACATGAGCTTTTACCAAAGGTAAACCTTTCACCATGTTCTTATAATGCAGGATTCTCAATCCTTTGTAACTTAGGTGACCCAATTGACTATGCCATAGTTTAGTTTCATTTCCAGTTACAGCCTTGAAGCATGCATGTTCATGTTTGACAGAGTTTATAGAGGCTAATATAACAAACATGCGATTGGTGGTCATCTCACTTTGCGTAATGAGACCTCTACTGAAATGGAACAATTTGCATATATTGTTCTGTATAAATATGGCTAAATCCTTCTCTTGCAATTGCCCAATGCTCAGTAAATTATTCTTCAATTCCGGAATATAGTATACTTGAGTAATTAATTGTATCACTCCTTTTATATTCATTCTAACACTTCCTCTCCTCATTACAGTCATTCTAGAATTGTTTCCTAGTTTAACCGACTGCCTAAATTCTTCATCTAACCTTTCAAACCATATTTTATTTCCTGTCATGTGGTTACTACAACCCGAGTCTAAAAACCATACCTCATCTCTCTGTGCTTAATGCAGCTCCACAAGTGCCATGAGAAGCAACTCCTCTTCTTCTTCCAATTTCGTGTAATTGGCCCCTTTCTCCCAATCAGGGCATTCATACTGAAAATGCCCTAACTTGTGGCATTTATAACACTCAATCAATTCCCTGTTAAATTGTTATTTGTCTCTTCCCCTTCCCCTGCCTCGAAATCCTCTGAAGCCACCTCTGTTGAAGCCACCTCTGCCTCTTCCTCTTAGTGCTCTATCATCATGAACAACTTTAAGTGTTTGATCCTCTTCCTTGTATTCTTGCATTCTTTGCTCATGCACCAGGAGGCTGCCATGAAGTTCGTCAATGCTCATCGTGTCCAGGTCATTTGATTCTTAGATTGAACATATGACATAGTTGTATTTCGAGGTCATGGATCTCAAAATTTTCCTTACCACAACACTCTGTTGCATCTGCTCTCCATGGGCTTTCATTTTGTTGACTACTGTTAGTGTTCTGGACACATATTTATCCACCTTTTCTCCCTCCTTCATGCCTAATAGTTCAAATTCCTTTGGTAGAGCTTGCAATTGTGATCTACTGACCTTTGTTGAGCCTTGATATTTTCGTTTCATGGAGTCCCAAATTGCCTTTGCACTTTTTTTTGTCAAGAATTGTCTCCATGATTTCTCTGTCAATTGCTTGAAAAAGAAAGCTCTTGATTCGCAAATCTTTGAGTTTGGCTTCTTTTATCATTTTCTTCTGGCCTTCACTAGTTGTTATTCCTTGAGTTTCTGTGGGAACCCCTTCCTCTAGGAATTTCCACATTTCTTTGCTTTGCAAGAAATACTCCATCATTATCGACCAGTGGTCGTAGTGCCCAATGAACTTGGGTATGGAAGCTGTTACAAATTGCTCCGAGTTTCCTAACATTTCTTGGCAGGGGTACACTTCTATGTTTTCTTTTCTCTTCTCTTCTTCTTTGTTATCACTTTGCGTACTTCTGTGTTTCTTTCTTCTTTTTCTTCTCTCTCACTCTATGTTTCCCTGGGTTTCTTTCCTCACAATCACTCTATGTTTCCCTTTTTTTCCCCTTAATCAAGCCCCTCTTTCTTCTGCTCTGATACCAATTGTTGAGTTTGGAAATGAGATTTACAACTTTCTTGTTTCTATATAATACTCTCTCACTTTATTAATGAATTCCTTCATTCTTTTATAGTGGCATTTACACAAACACTTAGCAACAAATGACTTGTAACTAACTACTAACCACTTGCTAACAGACTTCTAGTACTGACTTGTTACAATTGATTTATCTTCCAACTAACTCTATGTCATACCTAACATTCACAAATATGAGAACTCTAAACCTAGATGGTGCTGACATCAAAGAGTTGATTGATTCAATTGGTAACTTGGAACGTTTGACATTTCTTGATCTCTCACAGACTTGCATCAAAGCATTACCCGAATCCATCACCAATCTCCACAATATGCAAACTTTAAGACTCATTGAGTGCTCATCTCTTGAATCACTTCCTAGAAATATACGAGGTTTACGTAGCCTGAGGCATATTTATTCCACTTATCATCACCATATGCCAGTTAAGATGGGGTGCTTGACTTCTCTTCAAACACTTCCATTCTTTGTTGTGGGCAAATGCAGTGACAATACAATTCAAGAACTGGAATCCTTAAATGGCCTAAGAGGACAATTGTCGATATACAATCTTCAGGAGGTGAAAAACAAAACAGAAGCTGAGAAGGCAAATTTACGAGGAAAAACAAAGATTTACAAATTGGAATTTGTATGGAGATCAGGAAGAGAATGCTTGAAGAATGAAGAGGAAGTGCTGGAGGCCCTTCATCCTCACTCTAACTCAGAAACCTTGAAGATTGAACACTATGGGGGTGAAAAGCTGTCATCCTGACTATTGATGGAAATTCCTGATCATGGTGGTTCCTTGCTAGTCAATAATTTTGTGAATCTAAAATTGATAGACTGCAAGAGGTGCGAATTGCCAATGCTTGGACATCTTCCTCGTCTTCAAAGTCTTGAGATAGATGGGCTGGATAAGGTAAGAACTATTGACATAAAGTTTTACCGCAGCACTGGATTCAGTGAAACAATGGCAGTTTTTCCAGCATTAAAAAAACTGTCTATCCGTCACATGGTCAATCTAGTTGAATGGATGGTGCCAACAGTACGTGGAGGCCGTTTAGTTGTCTTTCCTTTCCTTGAAGAGTTGTCCATCATGTCCTATCCTCTATTGGCATCATTTTCAGCTGAGTGCTCCATCACTTGCTCAACTGGAAATCTGCAGCTGAGATTAACATAAAAAATTGGACAATAATATGGATTTGTATTTAAGTTTTCTTAGGTTAGAAATTAATGGTAACCTTGTCCAAAGGCACATAGAGTGACTAAAATCTTTCCTATTTGTATGCATAACCACCTTAATTAGGACTCTTAAGATAAATTTTAGTTTTTTTTCACCTTTAAAAAAATTGAGTAATAGACTCTACTTTTACATAACATTTTGTTCATCAACTATTATAATATGATTGTGCACTTTATTGAGATCAACATTGATCATATGGTGATTAAATAACAATTTAAACATGCTCATTTAAAAGAATTATGTCATTTGATGAAATAAGGTTGCGTAAGTGATAGATGAATTTTTTAAACTATGTATGGATATTAGTACTGTTTGAATTCACTTTGCAATATACATCATAAAAAAGATAGGAAACTGTTAGGTTTTTATTAATTCTCTTATTAATCATTATTCTATGCATATCACATTTACTTGAGTTAGAATAATGTAATAGAGAATTATCGTAGCTCCAGACTTATTGATACAATTCACTAGAATAATGTAATAATATTCTTACCTCTCTACCCAATAAACTTTGCACCAACTTTTAAAAACATTAAAGTATCTTCACATCATCAATTTTTTATTTCTAAATTTATCATGGATAAATAAGTATTTTTCTCATGTTTATTGCATAGTGAAACTACCATAATACTCTTGAAAACAAAAAATTAAAACATGATATCAAAGGATATTTTTGTATTTTTATATTTTTTTGTCATTACAATTTAATCTAAGAGGAAATTCGGTATTTGACCAAATATAAAGAATAATAAACAATTAGAATGCACAATAAAATGATAAAACACCCTTAAAATTAAAAAAAAAAAAAAAACAAAGTTTGAGGTTAAGGGTTGTTTCTTATTTTTCACAATGAGTTTTTCGTTATTAGAAAGTCAATTGGAGAACTTGTGTGCAAATAAAAATTGACGGATGTATTGCAAATTCCAGTAAATGACATACCAAAACCATTGTTTATTCTGCAGATTGAAGACGTGTAAGAAATGGCAGCAGACGTGGCAGAGTTCCTTTGGAACAAGTCCTTAAATGCTCTGCAAGAAGCTGAAACCGAGTTCTCTCAATTAAATCTTGCTTCTCATTTTGAGGGAATCAAAAAGCTCCTGGAAAGTCAAAACAAGAACATATGCTCATCGTCGGCATCAAACATCTGTGAAGTGCTTTATGAACTCAATGATATACTTACAGAGTGCAGAATCTTTGCTCAACAAAGAAAATTATTCAAGAAAAACTGGATACATTTCAATCAATATACTGAAAATCGTTTTGTGCGCAAGAGGAAGACACGGTTGGTTAGTGTTAAAGAAAGGTTTGATAAAATGGTCGAAGTTTGTGAAGGGAAATACAATGAATGTGTTCAAATTTGAGTGTATATTTCGTTAATCTTGTATTTATGTTTACGGTGCAGAAAACTATATATAGATACTATTCATACTACAGTACAAAAGACACACACATATTAACCATTATCTGTTATAACAAGAATCTATTATAACAAACCTTTACAGCTGGATTTTAATACTCCCCCTCAAGTTGGAGCGTAGATGTTTATCATGCCCAACTTGTTAATTGCACCGTGAAACACTCTTCCTGAAACCGCTTTTGTGAGTACATCCGCCAGCTGATCTTCTGACCTCACAAACGGAAATTGTATAACTTTCCGATCAAGGTTTTCCTTAATAAAATGTCGCTCGACTTCGACGTGTTTGGTACGATCATGTTGTACAAGATTGTGTGCAATTTCGATGGTTGCTTTATTATCACAGTATAAACTCATGGATGACCCATGATCAACTCCCAATTCCTGTAACACATGCTTAATCCATAATAACTCGCACACACCATGAGCCATACCTCGGTATTCTGCCTCCGCACTTGATCTGGCAACCACTTTCTGTTTTTTGCTTCTCCAAGTTACTAGGTTACCTTCTACAAAGGTAAAATACCCTGACGTCGATCTCCTATCTGTCTGATCTCCTGCCCAGTCTAAGTCTATGTACCCTTTAATTCCACGAACTTCATTTTTTGAGAATAGTAGTCCTCTTCCTAGTGCACTCTTCAAATATCTTAAAATCTGATATACTGCTTCCATATGCACCTCTCCTGGTGAGTGCATGAATTGACTCACTACGCTATATGCTATGTCTGGTCTCGTATGTGATAAATATATCAGTTTCCCGACTAACCGTTGGTACCATCCTTTATCTGCTGACATTTGATCGTTTGACTCCCCCAGCTTATGGTTCATCTCCATCGGTGTATCAACTGGTTTACATGCTAGCATTCCGGTTTCTGTTAATAAATCTAACACATATTTCCGTTGTGATAGACATATCCCAGTTCTTGACCTTGAAACTTCAATCCCCAAGAAATACTTTAGTTGTCCCAGGTCTTTCATTTCAAATTTTGAAGCTATAAATCGTTGTAGCGCTTTTCTTTCTTCTAGATCATCTCCTGTTAGGACCATGTCATCCACATACACTATTAATGCTGTAGTCTTCCCTTCCTTATGTTTTATAAACAAAGTATGACCGGAGTTACTTTGTTTATAGCCAAATTCCTTCATTGTGGAGGAGAATCTTCCAAACCAAGCACGGGGTGACTGTTTTAGACCATATAACGCCTTCTTCAACTTGCATACTTTTTTTATACTTGGGGATTTACCTTTAGCTCCGGGTGATAAATCCATATAGACTTCTTCTTCAAGGTCTCCATTGAGAAAGGCGTTCTTGACATCAAATTGTTGCAATACCCAATCTCGGTTTACTACTAGAGCTATGAGGATGCGGATGGTGTTGATTTTTGCAACCGGGGCAAAGGTCTCCTGATAGTCTATTCCATATTTCTGTGTATATCCCTTTGCCACTAACCTTGCTTTATACCTGTCTATACTGCCATCCGCCTTTAGTTTAACTGTGAAGACCCATTTGCATCCAATGGTCTTCTTCCCCTTGGGTAGTGGACACAACTCCCAAGTGTTATTCTTTTGGAGTGCTTACAGTTCTTCGTTTATTGCCACCATCCACTTTGGATCTGCTAATGCATCCTGTACATTACTAGGAATAGATATAGTAGATAATTGATTGACAGTTAATGCATACGAACTTGACAACCTATGGGAAGAGACATAATCACTGATTGGGTATTTAGTTTTGTTTTTCGGATCAGGTTCATGTTGTTTCTTCGGGACTCCTCTATTTGACCTCTACGGTATTTATTTGCTCTATTTTAAACAATAACAGGAATTTTGTTATCAAAAATAGGAAGGATAGGATTTTGATTTACCTGAGGAAGGACATTCTGGGTTGATTCTTCGGTTAATGGTGTAGACATTGGCAACTCTGATGAAAAAGGGGGGTTATTGCTCGGGAGATTCTGATCAATACAAGGTTCCAAATCCTCACTGTCGAAAGGAGCTACATTATTTTCCCTTGTTTCCTCAGAACAATTATCAACCATTCTTCCATTTTCCTCTAATTCAAATAGATCGTCATTCTCTTCATTGTTTCTCTCCCCCTGAAGAGATGACCCAGAAGCTCCCCCTGAGTAATAGGGTTCCATTTCATGAAAGGAGGTATCCAAGGTCACATGTAACTTTGGGTGTAGAGGATCATAACATCGATACCCTTTTTGAAATTCTGAGTATCCAACAAAAACACACTTCTTTGCACACGGGTCCAGTTTATTCCGCATAACTTTAGGTATGTAAACATATACTGTACATCCAAATATTCTCGGTTCCAGGTTCGGTAAATGAGGGACAGATAGCAAGGATTCCATCTTTTGTTGAGGAGTTTGAAAATGGATAACACTGGATGGTGTGCGATTGATCAAGTAGGCAATTGATTTTACCGCTTCACCCCAATAAAACTTGGGCATATTCATGCCGAATAGTGAGGCGCGGATGACTTCCATAATCTGTCTATTTTTCTGCTCGGCTAACCCATTTTGTTGTGGAGTGTAGGTGCATGAAGTTTGGTGTCGAATTCCATGGCTGCCCAAGAATGTACCTAAAATTTTATCCATAAACTCCGTACCATTATCTGAGTGCAGTGTATGAATCGGCCTCTGGTATTGGTTTATCACCATTTTATGAAATTGCTGAAAGGCTGTACTTATGTTGCTCTTATTCTGAAGGAGAGAAATTTCAGTCATCCGAGTACACTCATCAATAAATGTAACAAAATAACGAGCATGTGAAAATGACGGGACCTTTGCAGGACCCCAAATATCATAATGAATAACTGCAAACGGTTTTGAACTTTTATTCAAACTTGGTAAATAAGGGATACGGTGGTTTTTGGCCAGTTCACAAATTTCACATTTAAACTATAAATTACTGATATTTGAGAACAGAAGTGGTTGTAATTTCTTAAGATACCCAAAAGATAGATGTCCGAGCCTTCGATGCCATAACCATACGAGTGCTTTAGCTTTGTCCTTACTGATTGCCTGATGTGTCTGACTGAGTTCCCCCCCCCCCCCCTTTTTCGGTTAACTCCAGATAATAGAGGTTATTCCATCTAACACCATAACCAAGAATCTTCCGGGTTAGAATGTCCTGAAACACACAAAAGAAAGGCCAAAATGTTACAGTGCATGAAAGGGTAGAAGTAATTTGGCTAACCGACAGGAGGTTGTATTCGAGTGATGGAACAACAAGAACGGTATCCAGGGTGAGGGAATCATTCAAGATTACAGATCCTGCTCCGGTAATCGGAGAAGTACTACCATTAGTGGTACAAATAATTGACTGAGAGGAAGGTTTTGAGGAATTTAAGTTACCAGGGTCTTTAGTCATATGTTCGGATGCACCTGTATCAATAATCCAAGAACTATCCTTAGTAATAACAGGGAGTGCAAAAGTCTTACCAATTATACCTGGATGAGCCACAATCACTGTAGGCTGTGCCATATCTGCTTCCGTCAGATGGACCACAGTTTTTCACATATTTTTCCGAGGTTTTTTCGTAAAGTCCCACCAGTCTGGGTAGCCAATAATTTCATAACACCTTTGTTTTGAATGTCCCTTTTCACCGCAATGAGAACATATCAGTCCACCAGTATTTTTGTATTTTTGGTCAACCCGGTCAACCTAGTCAGCCCACACCCGGTCAACTATAAAAGGAAAAATTTGTTGCCCTAATTTTTCATTTCCTTCTCTCCCTTCAGATCGCGCCGCCCCCCTTCCCTGTCTCTCCTTCCCGAGTTCTCCTCCCGGCCGATGGTGCCTGGTCACCATCGCCGACCGCTCGTGAAACCCTGGGGGGCTGCCATTTCTATCCATAATCGATTTTTGGGAGTGTTCTCTCCGAACACATGCATACGCTCCCTCAAGGTCGAGTTGTGGATCTTTTCGAAGGATTTCGCCACTGATGTGCTCGAACCCAGGGTCGAGTCCACTGAGGAAGATGTGGACCCTGAGTTGAGCCATGGCCGAGTGGTGGTGGAGGACCCCGTCGACGGTCCGGGCCTGAGTGGCAGTCCGGCCATCAATCTCTTGGAAGATCACCACAAGCTCAGTGTAATACATGGACAATAGGCGTCCATTTTGACGTGTGTTGAAGGATCGTTGGTTCAATTCGAAGATGCAAGTGGCGTCTGCACCGTCGTAGAAGGTTCTCCCGACGGCGTCCCAAATTTCCTTGGCCGTCAGGAGACAAAGGAACCTCTACATTAAGGATGGGGTCATCGAGTCGATTAACCAACATTTGACTCGATGGTTCTCAATGACCCATGATTCCAGCCGTGGGTCGTCAGATTCCGGTTTCACAGTGGCTCCGGTAAGGTACCCTAATTTATTTTGAGCTCCGATTTGCATTTCGATAAGTTTTGACCATAGCCCAAAGTTGGTTTCATTTAGGATTATGTTCGTTGTGAAGGCTGAGTTGTATGGAGGAACAACAAGGGATGGGATTGAGGTCAGTGGATTCATGGGATTAATTTCCATTTTTCAGTGCAAAATTTGTGTTTGATGGATGTGGGATGATGGTTGTCTGGGAAAAAAAACTTTGGGTTTTCTGGGGAAAATTTGGGATTTCTGGGGAAAATTTTCGGGCCTTTGGTTGCTGGGAAAGTATGGGTTTCTGGGGAAAATTCTGGGGTATTTGGTTGCTGGGAAAGTATGGGTTTCTGGGGAAAATCTGGGGAAAAATTCTTGGTGTTTGGTTGCTGGGAGAAAAAAACTGGGTTTCTGGGAAAACAAAGAACTTCGGATTTCTGGGAAGATTTGAACTTCAGGGTTGTGGTAATTCGAAAAAAAATACAAATTCGGATGAAGATCAAATAATTCGCTCTGATACCATGTTCAAATTTGAGTGTATATTTTGTTAATCTTGTATTTATGTTTATAGTGCAGAAAACTATATATAGATGCTATTCATACTACAGTATAAAAGACACACACATATTAACCATTATCTGTTATAACAAACCTTTACAGCTGGATTTTAACAGAATGCAATACCCCTAAAATTCCTGGGCGCAATGCGTATGTGGAGAAAATTGAGAACATACTTTTCAAAGATAACGCTGATGTTGGATACAAAGCAGTTGGGATATGTGGAATGGGTGGTACAGGAAAAACTAAACTTGCAAGGGACATTTTCGACTGTGAAAAAGTGAACATACAGTTCTCAAAGAGAATTTGGCTTTGCTTATCAAACATTCAGAGGAATGACAGGGACACAGTGAAAGAAAAGATTCTTGAGCTGGTTAAAACAGAGGCTGGTGAATCTACTTTGCATGAACTGGGTATCAATGACAGTGATGAACCTTTAGACATCCTTCATCGTATTTTACAGCGTGAGAGTTGTTTGGTTGTGTTTGATGATGTGTGGCCCTGGCATGCTGATATCCTGGGAAAAAAAACTTTATCTGGGGGACTTCGCGATGGTGCTGCAGTCATTATCACAAGCAGGCTTCCGAGAGTGGCTAGAAGAGTGGCTAGAAGGATGGGATGTCTAAACTTGAACTTGATCCCCCTTGAGCCCCCATTGTACCATGGGAAGATTTGTGAGCGTACTTCGACATCCAGCATCAGCGACGGGTCCAGCATCATTGGCTTTCAAAGTTGTGTGCAAGATATTGAGAGCAAACTGTGCGAAGGTGGATTCAAGATAATTGGAATATCTGGGATGTGTGGCACAGGAAAGACCACACTTGCGAGGGAGATTTTCAATGATAAAAGTGTGAGCGCAGCATTCTCAACCAAGATTTGGGTCTGTTTGTCAGGCATTAAGAGCAATGAGACGAATATCGGGAATCAGATTTTGAAGTTGGTTTTGAATGAGCTGGATTACAACATTGACGAGTTAATGATGGACAAGCATGATATGGTTGAGCTTCTGGGAACTATCCATCTCCTAATTTCACATGAAAAATATTTAATCGTGTTTGATGATGTGTGGCCTTGGCATGCCAACTTCTTAGCTGCAGAAATCAACTCGGCTGGTGGATTGCCTAGAGGTAGCGGCGGTGCAGTCATTGTCACTACCAGACTGAAGAAAGTTGCTAGAAGGATTGGAGGTGAGAGCATGATTGACCTTCAGCCCCCATTATTGGAAGGTGAGGATTGTGGAAAGATTGTTGAAGATACTTTGGGTGGTATTGACACCTCAAAAGTATTTGATGATGCCAAATGGAACAAGATTAAATATGAAATCAGGTACCAATCTCACGGTCTCCCATTTGCTGCCAAGATACTAGGGGGGGGTTTCTTGGAGAAGATCAGAAATCCACAACGTTCTTCAGAGATCTCATGATGTTTTATTAAGATCAGCCATCCAGAATAACAGAAGACCAATTATCATATTCTCCAAAACAATAAATTCTTTAACATCACATCTTGAAGTCTTATTGTGAGACTTAACCCGCTTTGTGTAAAATTAGTTATGTGTGCACTATCATCACATCTTAAGAAATTCTTTAACTTTGCTAAGCTTTCTTTATCATATGAGCTCAATATGCCTGCCTTGCCTTGAATTTGCGATGGTGATGTCTTATTGTGAGAGAATTAGGAGGACAGGGGCGGGGCTCCTTGAATAATGAAAAGCTTGAAACAATCTATGGAAGCTGTTTCACGCATATGCACTTTGATTTATAGATTAAGTGAATGTTTTGTGAGTTATTTTTTAAAGTGTTTTTTTTTAGCACATGAAAATAATAATAAAAACACCAAATTTTTTTATTTAAAATAAAAAATAGAAATAAATAATTTTTAATATTTTTCAAAAACATTTTTAAAATACAATGATAAACATTCATTATATTTTTATATAAAGTAAACCACCAAGAATAAGGTGAAAATTTCATGTTTAAGAAAGTAAAAGAGGAAGTATGATAGAAAGTACAGGTCTAGCCAAGTATAATTAAGGTGGAGGCTTCTCAGCAATCAAAGCTGATCACTTTGGACAGCTCGATGGCAGGAGCAGAATACTGAAATCTCATCGAGATGATATAACAATGTATCATCCGAACTAACATTTTTTTCCCTCTTGAAGTCTCCAAGCCAGAAAACATTCCTCTCCCTAATTTTTCTTTTACATTTACACATACATAGAGAGTTGATAAAAGACTTGCCAGGAATCCACCGCCTGTTCATCGAGTTCTTGTTGCTTTGGACGAGTCAAAACACCACCAAGTAATGCTTAAAAATGATCTGTTAATCTTCTATAACAGGCTGTAACTTCTGTTCTCAATTCAGAATGTGATTTTTGAAATCTGAGGATCTCCCCCCATTTGAAGTAATCAAATAGAGAATACCACAAGCTCGTTGAATTCGTGAAGCTATTATCTGATGATATGAGGTGGAGCAGTCACTTGATCATGAAAGTGTTGCAATTTTATAATTTGAACAGTAACTGTTTAGAACAGTTACTGTTTGAATTAAATCCTGGGAATTACAAAACTGAGAAATTGTAGAGGAAGATAAATTTGTTTTATTGAATTGAAATGCCTATTATAGAGGCTTACAAGAAACTCAATTGTAATGAAAAATAAACTCTCAACAGCCATGAGAGATTATTGGCAATTTATAGCAGATTGACAGCAAATCCCGAATCAAACTCTGCTATTTGAAATCAAAATTCAAAAAACAACCAAATTAATTTAATTCTATCTTCAAGGCAGCATCTCACACGTAATTCTAACAGAAAGAACTGAATTACCTGCACTCCTGTTTCAAAGGAAAACAGCTATCAGTTTCAGCAACCAGCCAACAAGCTGCCTAAAAGCCCTGCAAATCGATGCAAAATAGGTTACCAAATCAATTAGGAAAAGAAAACCAAGAATGGAGAGCGAAATATAGATTGAGAAAAATGGAGATAGAATGGGTCTACCTTGCGTCACAGTTTGAGAATCCAGTAATTAGAGCATACTGATCTTCGGGATACGAGAAATCTTGAACCATTCAGGGCCACTCCCTTTGGCACAAGTTTTCTTAAGAATGTGACAATCTATAATCTCCAGCCTCTTCAGCTTGAGGCGTTGCATGCTTGTCGGTAGAGACCTCAGATTCTCACATCTCCAAATTCTGAGCTGCTGAAGGGATATGAGGTCACCTAACCATTCTGGCACAGCTTCCACTCTGTTGAATCGCCCTATATCTAATGATTTTAAGACAGGGAGTTGCTGAAGTTGATCTGGCAAAGACTTGAGTCTATTCCACCCATGTATTTGTAGCTCTACAAGGGGTGGATGGAAGGGCTGGATTGAATTCAGACCAGGAAAAGCCTCCAACTTCTCGGAGAAAGGACCAATTGTCAACTGCTTCAGTTGAGTGAGGGAGTATAAGCTGTCCTCTGGGAAGTAAGTCAAGCTTGGACATTTTGTGATCTCTAATTGAACAAGGGAATGCAATTCTTTCAGCTCATCAGGGATAGAGGTTAGCTCTATGCACCATTGTACAGACAGATTTTCCAGAGACAGGCAGGACTGTAGCCCAGTTGGGAGAGAAGTTAATTTATGACATCGTTGAATGCGGAGTGTTTTGAGAGATGACAGGTCGCCTACACTGGGAATGGACTCCAGATAAGGACAAACTTCTATTCTTAAATCTTCAAGAGATGTTAGGTTTTGCAAACTACCAATGCATTCTAGATCTGGACAATGTTTTATTGCCAGTCCTTTAAGAGAGAGGTTTTGCAGATTAGGAATGGAGAATAGATCGGGAAAACCTTCAAGCCTCAAATATTGAAGAGAATTGAAGATCTGCAGACTTGTCATTAGAGGAGAGTTTGACTTGTGACAACCTTCATTTTGGCACTCAACTGAAATAGATGCCAATGGAGGACAGGAAATGATGGACAACTCTTCAAGGAAAGGAAACACAGCTGAATGGCCTTCACGTACTGTTGGCACCATCCATTCAACTAGATTGACCATCCGACGGAGAGACAATTTTTTTAATGCTGGAAAAACTTCCATTGTTTCACTGAATCCAGTTCTTACCTTATCCAGCCCATCTATCTCAAGACTTTTAAGAAATCTGAGGCACTCAGCAGAAGGAATGGACTCCAGGTTTGGACAACATTTTATTGTTAAATCTTCAAGAGCTGTGCTAGCACTGGAATCCATGGATAGAGATTTCAATTCTTCACAGAAGCAGATTTCCAGTTGAGCAAGTGATGGATCATTTTTCAGTGAAATAGATGCCAATAGAGGACAGGACATGATGGACAACTCTTCAAGGAAAGGAAACATAGCTGAATGGCCTTCACATACTGCTGGCACCATCCATTCAACTAGATTGACCATGCGACAGAGAGACAGTTTCTTTAATGCTGGAAAAACTGCCATTGTTTCACTGAATCCAGTTCTTACCTTATCCAGCCCATCTATCTCAAGACTTTCAAGACGAGGAAGATGCCCAAGCATTGGCAATTCGCACCTCTTGCAGTCTATCAATTTCAGATTCACCAAACTATTGACTAGCAAGGAACCACCATGAGTAGGACTTTTCATCAATAGCCACGATGGCAGCTTTTCACCCCCATAGTGTTCAATCTTCAACGTTTCTAAGTTAGAGTGAGGCTGAAGGGCCTCCAGCACTTCCTCGTCATTCCTGAAGCATTTTCTTCCTGATCTCCATACAAATTCCAATTTGTAAATCTTTGTTTTTCCTCGCAAGTTTGCTTTCTCAGCTTCTGTTTTGTTTTTCACCTCCTGAAGATTGTATATCGACAATTGTCCTCTTAGGCCGTTTAAGGATTCCAGTTCTTGAATTGTACTGTCACTGTCTTTCCCCACAACAAAGAATGGAAGTGTTTGAAGAGAAGTCAAGCGCCCCACCTTAACTGGCATCTGGTGATGATAAGTGAAATAAATATGCCTGAGGCTAAGTAAACCTCGCATATTTCTAGGAAGTGATTCAAGATGCGCACTCAATGAGTCTTAAAGTTTGCATATTGCGGAGATTGGTGATGGATTCGGGTAATGCTTTGATGCAAGTCCGTGAGAGATCGAGGAATCTCAAACATTCCAAGTTACCAATTGAATCATTCAACTCTTTGATATCAGCACCATCTAGGTTTAGAGTTCGCATATATTTGAATGTCAATGGCCAGTGAAGGACATCAGCAGCATGTGTGAACAAGGAAACCAGACTGCTACCCTCAATAATTGGCATTACCCGTGCAAGCTCCACATCACAAATGAGATTTGCATGATGGCGGATAACAGGGTATACACCATCTATATCGGAACAAGTCTCCAAATTCAATGTACGAAATTTTGAAACATGCAACGCAAGATCATGCATAAGCCTATTCATCTTACAGCTTCTGATATTCCCACGTTCATCCCATTCCACAATTTCAACAAAAGAACTATCAACAAACTTATTGAAAATCACTTCACCTGTATCTTCCATCCTCTGATCATTAGATTGCACAAGAAACCCTTCAGCCATCCAAAGCTGAATCAATTGTTCCTTTTCAATAGTAAAATCCTGAGATAAGATTGAGCAATACGCAAAACACAGTTTTAAAGTTGGCGAAGGCAGATGATAGAAACTTTTTAGTAGTGTCGGGATAATTATATCTTCATATCGAGGAATGTCCCTAAGGCATCTGTTTTTAACTGACAACCATTGTCCCCTCTCCTTTCCAGAACACATCGTCTCACCTAAAAAATGTGCAACTAAGGGCACACCTCCACATTTACTTGCTATCTCTTTTCCAATAACCTCCAAGTCCAGAGGCAATGGCTCTCCTTCATTACCAGAGACTTTTTCCCTAATAATGGACCAACAATCACCATCGGATAGCCGTTTCAAATCATGCCTGCACCCAGGAAAAGTCTCCAATATTATGGATGCCGCTTGCCCGCTACGAGTTGTAACAAGAACAGCACTCCCATTACTTCCACCAACTTTTAACAAGCAATCCTTTAATCCATCCCACTTCTCAACATCTTCATTCCAGACATCATCAAGAACAAGAAGAAATCGTTTCCCTTGCAACTCTTTAGAAAGGTGTTCAAGCGTCTCTAGTTTGGTGTCTGCCCCTCCAGCCATGTGTTCACCAAGAGCTTTCAGCATCTCTCTTAACACGGTCAATTCTTCAAAATTATCAGAAACAGAGATCCACACTGTCTCATCAAAAAGCTGTCCCTCTGACACTGCCTCACACACCGATCTAGCCAAGGCTGTCTTTCCAAGACCTGCCATCCCCACTATAGGGAAGACAAGGAGAAGTTGGTGATTGGTCGATCCCTTCAGAAATTCGACAATTTTCAAGACATCGTCTCCCCTTCCCACAGTTTTCACATCATCAGATATAACGCCAAGACCGGATGATTCAACTTGTTGTCTGTTGGATCTGATCTCTTTCAACGAGTGAGAGATTGTATTGAGTACATCAAGCATCGTTTCCAAGTACCGGGAAGATAAATTGTCAGGGATAGAAAGCTGGTCTAATGAATATTCAGTCGAATCAACATAACTTTGAAGAAAATAGAAACGAATGGATGCAGACTCGCCACTACCCTCTCCTCGGTATCTTGTAACAAATCTTGAACGCTTTGCAAAACCTCTTTCAAAGCTTTCACTGATCTATTCCATCTGTAATGATGATCAATCACTTCAGAATCGAGTAAGCCCAACCTCATCAGCGTCTGCTCCAAGGCATAGGTGATCAACAGAAACCCGGCCATTTCTTTCTTTTTTTAGCAGAGGAGAAGAGTGTAAGAGAAGTGAAATAAACGCCTTGCTCTTACAGAACCCTAAACATAGTTGCCTAATCACCGCCAGTCAACAATACTTTACGTTTGGGATAATTAGTACACATATTTTACAATCTGTTTTAATCGAGTCTGTATATATAAATAAATTATTCACATGTTTAAATATTTATTTTTTAACAAAATAAATGAAACTCATGTGATTCGAAATAAGTAGAGACAATTAATATATTTCCAAAGAAGTGCTCGGTTGAAAAAAATCAAAAATTCAGTATACAAAAAATCAAAAAGAAAATTGCATTAAGTACATGCAATTCAGTATGCAATTTTGCATACACTTCTTTGGAAATATATTAATTGTTTCTACTTATTTCGAATCACATGAATTCCATTTATTTTGTTAAAAATTAAACATTTAAACATGTGAATAATTTGTTTATATATACAGACTCGATTAAAACAGATTGTAAAATATGTGTACTAATTATCCCAAACCTAAACTATTGCTGACAGGTGGTGATTAGGCAACCGCTGTGATGAAGTTGGATCTATTCGATTCTGAAGTGATGGGCTGATTCGGTTTTGAAGTGATCAGATCCAACAAACAACAAGTTGAATCATCCGGTCTTGGCGTTATATCTGATGATGTGAAAACTGTGGGAAGGGTAGACGATGTCTTAAAAATTGAAGAATTTTGTTGTTTGATGAATAGATAGATCGAAAAAATCATTAAAAAAAAAAAAAGATTCATTATCGCTTGTTCCTTGAATAATTTATTGTTTCATTACGAGATTAAAGAAAATTGCAAAAAAAAAAAAAAGAATAGCTTGACTTCTCTATCATCTTCTTATTACCATTCACTGAATTGTTGCACATGTATTTTGAACCTTCATTTATTTCTATACTTTTATACATTTTATGCTTTATTAAACTCAATTTCAAATAATCTCAATATAGATATATATACTAGTTTGATGGCCCGCACTTCGTTGCGGGCGGATCAAATAATTTTTACAACTATTTAGATAAAAATATAATATTTCTATATGTAAAGTTTGATATAATAAAACAGATCAAAATACCCTGTTATAACAAGAGTAACATCAAAGTGTTACAAAAAACAATAACAGTTCTAAATAGTTACTGTTCAAATTATAAAATTGCATGATCAAGTGACTGCTCCACCTCATATCATCAGATAATAGCTTCACGAATTCAACGAGCTTGTGGTATTCTCGCTTTGATTCCTTCAAATGGGGGAGATCCTCAGATTTCAAAAATCACATTCTGAATTGAGAACAGAAGTTACAGCCTGTTATAGAAGATTAACAGATCATTTTTAAGCATTACTTGGTGGTGTTTTGACTCGTCCAAAGCAACAAGAACTCGATGAACAGGCGGTGGATTCCTGGCAAGTCTTTTATCAACTCTCTATGTATGTGTAAATGTAAAAGAAAAATTAGGGAGAGGAATGTTTTCTGGCTTAGAGACTTCAAGAGGGAAACAAAATGTCAGGTCGGATGATCCATTGTTAATATCATCTCGATGAAATAAAAATTTGGTGTTTTTTATTATTATTTTCATGTGATAATATCTAATATAATTTTTAAAAAATAGAAAAATATTATTTTAATATATTTTTGAACAAAAAAACACTTTAAAAAATAACTCACAAACATTCACTTAATCTATAAATCAAAGTGCATATGCGTGAAACAGCTTCCATAGATTGTTGCCCTGAATTCTTGGCCAAATGGTGCAAGACATCACCATCGCAAATGGTGATGATAGTGCGCACATAACTAATTTTACACAAAGCGGGTATTTTGGAGAATATGATAATTGGCCTTCTCATATCCCGAAGATCAGTATGCTATAAAGTCTGATATGTCTGAAGAACGTTGTGGATTTCTGATCTTCTCCAAGAAAACCCCCCCTAGTATCTTAGCAGCAAATGGGAGACCGTGAGATTGGTACCTGATTTCATATTTAATCTTGTTCCATTTGATATCATCAAATACTGTTGAGGTGTCAATACCACCCAAAGTATCCTCAACAATCTTTCCACAATCCTCACCTTCCAATAATGGGGGCTGAAGGTCAATCATGTTCTCACCTCCAATCCTTCTAGCAACTTTCTTCAGTCTGGTAGTGACAATGACTGCACCGCCGCTACCTCTAGGCAATCCACCAGCCGAGTTGATTTCTGCAGCTAAGAAGTTGGCATGCCAAGGCCACACATCATCAAACACGATTAAATATTTTTTATGTGATATTAGGAGATGGATAGTTTCCAGAAGCTCAACCATATCATGCTTGTCCATCATTAACTCATCAATGTTGTAATCCAGCTCATTCAAAACCAACTTCAAAATCTGAATAAATAACAATGCAAATTTCTTCCTTTTGTTGCTAACTTGTAGATTTCCTTCCTCAACTAGGAAAATCAATTTATTTGACTTAATTTATCTTTTCTAACTTAAGGAATATATCTAGTTGAATTTCCTTGATTTTTTAGAAGAATTATACATGGAAAATAAGTAAACTCAAGACACTTTAGCATTTTATATAGCTCAAATTAGACCATTCTTGGACTTGGATTAAATGAATTTGAGGCTATTTATTATGCTATTTAGGCATCCATTGTTCCTTTTTATCCATTTTGCTTTATATGTACCGAAATACCCTATTCAATGCATTTTCATAAGTTTTTTTTTCCTAGGCCTTCGAATTTGCTCATTTGACACATCTTCTAGGTCAATGATGTCTTTAGAAATCGTATTAAGCAAATTTTCACCAAATTTATTACAATTTATATATTAGACAAGTTTATACTCGTTGATCCTTTTGCTTAAAACCATTCATGTTCATATATCTATTCTATCATTCCAAATATAAAAAAATAATTATATTATCAGCATGGTTGTCAAAATCGCGATTTTGACACGACACGGAAGGGGCTTTGGAAACTCGGATCGTAAGATCGGATCGTAAAATTGTAAAATCATACTTGAATTTTTCCGTACAAAAATCGTAAAATCACAGCTAAAATCGTGCAGGTAGAAAAATCGTAAAATCATAAGTAAAATATTTCCGAATACAATACAACATAATTATAGCCATAAAACTTCATTAGTTAAGGTTCATACATGATTCAAAATAACTTAAAAATACATTACAAAACAATTATGTCCATAGAATTTCATTAGGTAAAAACTAACAAATTTAAAATAAATATTTTGCTGATGTGCTATATAAATTCAAATCAGTCTCATGACCGTCATTTTTCTCTTTATTTTTAATACATTCATCAAAAACATTATTATTGAAAGGATTATCAGTACTAATACTGGTACCAACACCGATTTTTCTAGTACTAGCTCCAACTCCAACAAATTATTTCGACATCAGGACATGGAAATGATTTAAAAAATCAAAAAAAAAATTAAAGTAAAAAATAAAAAAAATCAAAAATTTTAAGTATAAATTTTAAAGTTAATATTAGTGATTTTCAAGAGTGATTCCATGATATATATATATATACACAGAGAGGGGGGGCTGCGAATGAATTAGCTTTAAAGTTTATATATAATTATATATATATATATAGAGAGAATATATATATATATATATATATATATATATATATATATATATATATAGTTATATACAGAGAGGGGGGCTGCAAATGAATTAGGCAATTAGCTTTAAAATTTTGAAGCGGCGAGCGCGGCGGGCTTAAAATTAGCAGGATCATAAAATCGGACCGATTCGGTCTGATTTTAGAATTTTGACCGAGTTTGATCAAAATCGATTTTTTTACCCAAGTTGACAAGGTTTAATAAGTTGACTCGTAAAATTGTACGATTTTACGAATCAACTCGCGATTTTGACAACCATGATTATCAGTCCATGAACTTTATATTTTTTTCTGTTTTAATTGTATATATATATACAATTATTAAATTGATATTTTTTTAATTGTTTTTATTTTTATAATTTTAATATTAAAAATAAAACAATTCTAAAAAATAATTTTGAAACGAAAATTATCGACAAAGCAATAACTGAGTTGTTTTTATCTAATATTACTACAGTTATTGCTTTCGCCTCCTACCAGATGGCAGCGAGCCATGCTGGAAATCTTTTGCCAACCACTAGCAATGCCAAACATAATTTGACCAAAGAGTTGTTCAATCGCGGTCATCTTTTCATTTCTACTACTGTTCTTCCTTCATCTATGACCTCAAAAAATATTTCTATAAAGGCTGCTTTGGACAAGAGGCGGCATGATGGAAGAAGGGGTTTTCTGAAGTTTTCTGTTGGGAATGTTGCCGGCCTCCATTGCTTTTTTTCCTTTTGAAAGTTTGTGTTTTTTTTAATTAATCATTCTTGGATCTTGGTTTTCTTTTTTGAATTTAAATATTCATTTTTCATGCTGACAATTTGTGTTTTTTTTCTTATGGAATGCGTGGTTGGAATTGGGTTGGGATAATTGATGCATTTTGAGTTTGTTTTGTTTGCTGTTTGGTTACCGAGAAAATCTGAAGGCTCTTTGAATTGAATAATGTTTTGCCCGTCTAGGAGTAATTGCTGCAAATCATAGCATCATACATGGGTGACGATAGTAATTGGAGTTTTGGAGATTTAATTTTGAAGTATTGCTATATCATGTTGCACAAGGTTTTTTTTTTTAAGGTTTAACTGTATTGTTCTATGTTGTGTTTCCTGCACTTCACTTGCATATATATAAACCAAAGATGACTAACCTCCCCGAAGTCAGAATTATACAAAAGCTAAATAAGCTCAAGCCTTCACTATATATACACACAGAGTTCACTGTGGATTGGAATAATAAAATTATTATTTTACCCATCAATTTGCTTGAATTTTAGCCTTGGAATCACCCCTCGATTCGCCTGAATTTTAGCCGTGAAATCAGGGGTATTTTTTATTTTTTTGCATTTCTGCGCACAATAAAATAACCATTATACCCCCTGATAAGACAAAAATCAAGAGTTGTCTGCAAGGGTGTCACGGTGATTTCGCATTTTTATGAACAGTAACAGAGATGTGTAAATACTGAAACACCCCCCAAAAAGACAAAATATAAGAATTGGATATAAGGGTGTTTAGGTAATTTATTATTTTTTAAATATTAATTTATGCCGAAATGACCAGTAGCATTAATGTGCAAATACTTATATGCCCTCATAAAAGACAAAATACAAGAATTGGTTATAGGGGTGTTTAGGTAATTCATCATTTTTAAATATTAATTTTCTGGCAAATACTGCAAGCGGACACGCTGATGGTTTTCGGCCTCATGCCCCCTTCGGGAGTTCCGTCATGTCCTCTACCTTATGGTGGAGCGAGATGCGTCCCACGGTTGCCGGAAATATGCCGGTTGGCAGTCAAAAATTTTCCCCTTTTTTCTCTCTCTTGCAGGCGATAGTTGTCGGCAGTCCACGGTGTTGTTGGTGTTTTCATTTCAGTCCCTTATCTTTTGATTGTGCTGTATGGTCCTGATTTCTGTTATAGAAATTTTGATTTGTTTCAATTTTGTCCTTTGATAGAAATTAATTATATATTTAGGTTTCAATTCAGTCCTTATTCTTTTAATTTCAGGATTGGGTTGAGATCCCTTAATATGTTCGGTACAGAGATTTTGATTTTTTCAATTTTGTCCTTTGATGAAAATTGATTATATATTTTATTTGCATTTCAACCCTTATATTTTTAATTTTTTATTTCAATTCCTTTATATGTTTCTTATATTTCTTAAATTGTCCCAATTTTTTGGCCATGTTTACATATATATGCTCTTAGTTTTTGTTATTAATTTTTATTATTTCCTCTTTTGTTGAGGTAATATTTGTTTTAAATAATTTAAATCTCAAATTTTAGTTTGTGATTGTGATCATTTAAAAATTGATATTTTTTTTCCTTTGTTCTTTCTTTTTGTTTTTTGGTTTTTTAATTTGGTCTTCATGTCAAATAATTTTTTTTCAGCTAATTATATTTAATTTTGTTTTCTCATTTAGTTTTTTTTGTTTGCTCTTCTGTTAAAGTGTTTAGTTTTTTTATTCTTTGATATAATTTTCTTCTTTCCATTATTTACGCAATAATAATAATAGTTTTAGTTTTTTTCTTACTCTTTTTTTAAAATTTTTGAGTTTTTTTACTCCTCGGGGCAATTTAATAATTCTTTTTGTTTTAACAAGAATTGTAATGATAATTTCATTTATTATAATCATGATAATATTAGTGACATTACTGATCATAATACTAATAGAAATTATTATTTCATATAATGGTTATAGTGCTTATGGTGTTAATAATTATGCCTTTGATGGTAATAATAACAATAACTCATAAAATAATATAGAAAATATCAATAATGACAACGAAATAATAATAATAATAATTATTATTATTATAATTTTGATTATATTAATAAAAATAAGGGTGCTCGTTATCGTGGTGATTATTGTTATAATGATGACAATGATTATAACAATAAAGATGGTGACAACAATAATACTGCCAATAATAATCAAAATTTTGATTATTTACAATAATAGATATGATATCATCTATAATAATTGGGATAATTTAACAATTATGATAATAATAATGAAAATAATAATCCAAATAATTCATTAGTCGATGTTGTTTTTGTGAAAAATTGACTTTTATAGCGTTTAAGTATGATATTTCAGATTTAATATCACGTAAACAAAAAATATATGAAGCCACAAGTAGACAAAATGGGTAGAAAAATTGGATCAAATTATATACAATGAAAAATTATACGAGCCACTTACCTTCTGCTTCACCAAAACCAAATTTTTAAACATGTGAAAAAAATGTTGATGGTCCTATATTTTTTTTTATTATGCTATACATCTGAGCAAAATAATCAATTAACAAAACTTTCCATTATTTGGTTTTTTTATATATTCATTTTATTATGAATAATGTGTTCAGAATAATGATAACGATTATTTTATAGGTATTTTTTCTTAAAAATTGAGAATGATTATATATTTTGTTATTTGCTTAATGTTAATGTCTTAGAATATATATGAGCTAAATGTTTTTGTAAAAATATCAAATTTAATTTAATCCTACTGTTCTAATATCACATAAAATATAACAATATGAAAAATCAATCTTAAAAAGGTAAAAATAAATAATTTTATTTCTTTTTATAACAATAATGATAGTGGTAGCAATGATATTGCCACTAATAATTATAATATTAATTATTTACAATAATGGTTATAATGACACCTTTAATAATTATGTCAATTTAACAATCATGACGCTAACAATAAGAATAATAATTGAAATAATTCTTTAGTCGATGTTATTTTTTTTTTAAATTACTTTTGTGCCTTTTTTATGTATGATATTTTAGATCTAATATCATGTAAATAAAATAGATAAAAGAATTGAGCCAAATTATCTACAATGAAAAAATAAATGAAACATTTGCCTTACGCTTCGCCGTAACCAAAACTTTTTTTATAATGCTGTACATTTGAGCTAAATAATCAGCTATCTACCAATTAAATTATTACCCAAGTAGTTAAAACAAAACCACCAATCAAATTGTTTGTTGCGTAAAACAAATCACTCATCTGTGGTAAAATTCATCGATTGTAATTTTACTGTTAGTTAATAAAATAATTCATCAAATAAATAAAACATACGCACCAATCAATTAGTGTGTTACACGAAACACATGACTCATTTCAATGAATTTATTGATCCTAATTGTATAATCTACCAATTAAATAACTATAATTTTTTTTAACAATAACAACATTCAATCAGAAAAAAATAACTCATTTCTAATATATTTTTTCAATTATAATTTTATTAATTAAATATTAAAATAAATAATTACAACACACATAAAATCAATCAATTTTTTATATAAAAATAACCCAGCACGCGCGGTAAATTAACCTGTTTTGTTCTCTACTGCTTTAATCATCTTTTTCCTGTACTTGCGTGTCCTTTACCTTTGCTAAAGAAATATTATAGTGTTGGTACACCAATTTTCAATTTCTCTCAATCAAGTACATGCAATTTACTTTTTTCTTTTTTGTTTACTGAATTTTTGATATTTTTCAATCGAGCAATTCTTTGGAAATATATTAATTGTTTCTAATTATTTCGAATCACATGAATTTCATTTATTTTGTTAAAAAATAAATATTTAAACATGTGAATAATTTATTCATATATACAGACTCGATTAAAACAAATTGTAAACTATGTGTACTAATTATCCCAAACGTAAAGTATTGTTGACAGGCTGTGATTAGGCAACTATGTTTAGGGTTCTGTAAGAGCAAGGCGTTCTTTTCACTTCTCTTACACTCTACTCCTCTGCTAAAGAAAGAAAAAAATGGCCAGGTGTCTGTTGATCACCTATGCCTTGGAGCAGACGCTGATGAAGTTGGGCTTATTCGGTTTTGAAGAGATTGATCCTCGTTACAGATTGGATAGATCAGTGAAAGCTTTGAAAGAGGTTTTGCCGAGCGTTCAAGATTTGTTACAAGATACCGAGGAGAGGGTAGCGGTGAGTCTGCTTTCAGGCGCTTTCTTGGATCTTCAAGATCGTGTTGACTGGGTTGAATATTCAATAGCCCTGGGTGCTATCCCTGGCGATTTAACTGTCTTTTACATGGAAGGGATGCTTGAGCTACTCAATAGAATCTCTCACTCGTTGAAAGAGATCAGATCCAACAAACAACAAGTTGAATCATCCGGTCCTGGCGTTATATCTTATGATGTGAAAATTGTGGGAAGGGGAGACGATGTCTTAAAAATTGAAGAATTTCTGAAGGGATCGACCAATCACCAACTTCTCCATGTCTTCCCTATAGTGGGTATGGCAGGTCTTGGAAAGACAGCCTTGGCTAGATTGGTGTGTGAGGTGTAAACAATATGGTTTCTGTAGAAAAACACCTTAATTGTGCTCTGCTGTGGTGTGTATATTTATATTGTTTACTTAATGAATTGTTACACGTTGCTATAAGAGATAAGAATAAAATACAATAAGCTGAGACCTATTCTAAGAGTGACAGTCCTGAGTCTTTGAGGAGATAGGAGTCCTGCGTGGACATTCTTCATGTGGCTGGGATTCCTCTGTTATATTTTCCTCTTCTGTGCGTGGACATTCTTCATGTGGCTGGGATTCCTGTTTTATATTTTCCTCTTCTGTTACAGCCCCTCTCAAGCTAATGGGGAGAGAACGAACCATAAGCTTGTCACGAAGTAAGATGAATCAGTTCGTGGTGAGCCCCTTCGTAAAGATATCTGCCAATTGATCTACCGTACTGATGTATTGAGCTGAGATATCTTTAATGGCAATTTTCTCACGAATGAAATGATAATCGATTTCGATGTGTTTTGTCCGCGCATGAAAAACAGGATTTGAAGCCAAAGCAATAGCACCCATATTATCAACCCACAAGGTAGTTGGTGCTGGTAGTGAAAGATGTAAATCCTTGAAAAGCATACGTAGCCAATAGAGTTCAGCAGTAGTAATTGCCATGGAACGGTATTCTGCTTCAGTACTAGAACGAGAAACCACAGGTTGTTTCTTCGCTGCCCATGATATCAGACAAGGTCCTAAGAAAATCGCGTAGCAAGTGGTGGAGCGCCTGTCATCAGGGCTCCCAGCCCAATCTGAATCAAAGTAACCATTTAACTGTAACGAACCCTTTGAGAAGTAAATGCCATGTTCAATTGTCGATTTGAGATATCACAAGACTCGTTTTGCTGCTGTGAGATGTGTAGTAGTGGGAGCATGCAAAAATTGACATAGTTGATTCACAGTAAAAGCAATATCTGGTCTTGTTAGTGTACAATATTGTAGTGCCCCGACAATGTGACGATAATGAGATGAATCAGGTATTGGATCTCCATCAAATTTTGACATCTTAGTGCCAGCAGTACAAGGAGATGGATATGGTTTAGCACCTGTCATATTTGCACGATTTAGCAGATCAAATATGTACTTGGATTGATACAGATGAAGACCTTCTTGACTGCGGCTAACTTGGATACCCAGAAAATAGGAAAGTGGTCCTAAATCCTTCATTGAAAATTCATGCTGAAGCTTGGTGATAAGATCAGAAATTGCAGCGGGCATGTTGCTCGTAACAATAATATCATCAACGTATATCAACACATAAACTCTCACATCCTTTTGATCGAAAACAAACAGTGATGTATCAACAGTTGATCCCATAAAACCAAGGTCAAGAAGTACCTGAGACAGACGTTGAAACCAAGCGTGAGGAGCTTGTTTTAAGCCGTAGAGAGATTTCAGGTTGTGATAAATCCACAAAACCTTGGGGTTGTTCCATAAACACTTCGTCTGTCAATTGACCATGCAAGAAGGCATTAGAGACATTTAATTGCCGAATTTCCCACTCATAATGAACTGCAATTGCAAGAATCAACCGAATAGAGGCTGGTTTAATTACTGGACTAAACGTCTCAGTGTAATCAATGCCATCTTGCTGCTCAAATCCTTTCGCGACGAGTCGCGCTTTATAGCGATCAATTGTGCCATCAGATTTTTGCTTGATTTTGTAAACCCACTTGTTTCGAATAACATGTCTATGAGAAGGTCGAGGACATAAAGTCCAAGTTCCATTGGATATGAGGGCGTCATATTCTACAGCCATTGCATCTCGCCAATTGGGATTTTTGGAGGCCTGTGAGAAGCTTGTCGGTTCAGTGGGAAGGAGGATGGTGTCAAGGGCTTTGAGTGGATGTCTGGTAGAGTGATAAAGGTGAAAATCAGGGAATTGTTTGGGTTTGAGAGATCCAGTTGCCTTGCGAGTTATAATTTGACGAGGAATAGGGGAACTGGACAGTGGGGACGAATTGGTTTGGGATTGAGGATGTATGGGTTCTGCTTGTGCCAACAAGTCATTTGTATGGTGTGGGATTTCGGATACTGGAGATGACGTGGGTGAAGACAATTGGAGAGGAGGAGTTGAAGAAGAAGGAACTTGTGAATCACCGTCTGCATGAGTATTAGTAACAGGGGATGGGGAATTTGATAATTGTGAATTTAATGGAACCGAGAAAAACTTACTTGACATGTCTGTAGAGATCGAATTCTGTTGCAAGGAGGTAGTAGCTGAGTTAATCTCTTTGGCTGGAAATACCTGCTCGTCGAAGGTTACATGTCGTGAAATATAGACTCGATTTGTGAAGGGATCGAGACATCGGTATCCTTTGGAATTAGAACAATAACCCAGAAAAATACATCTTTTACTGCGAAAGGATAATTTATGATAATTATAAGGACGCAATAGAGGATAGCAAACACGGCCGAAGACTCTGAGAATGGAATAATCAGGCTCAACATTGAATAACTTGATATATGGATTATTGTTATTTATGATAGGAGTGGGTAATCTATTGATGAGGTAAATAGAAGTAAGGAACGCATCCACCCAATATTTATTAGGCAAATGTGAATGAGCAAGAAGAGCTAAACCAGACTCAACTACATGTCGGTGTTTGCGTTCGGCTATTCCATTTTGTTCAGATGTGTATGGACAAGAAATTCTATGGAATATGCCATTCTTTTCAAGAAATGTTTTAAACTGCGACGAAATGTATTCTCGACCCCCATCAGTTTGTAATTGCTTAATTTTTCAAGACAAAAGATTTTCAATTAAGCATTTGAATTTAAGAAAGCAAACAAAAACATCGGACTTGTGTTGTAATGGAAAAAGCCAAGTGTAGCGCGAAAAGTCATCAATAAATAAAACGTAAAACTTGCACCCACTTATTGATTTTACTGGAGAGGTCCACACATCAGAGTGTATTAATTCAAGAGGATAATGTGATACACGACTAGAGTGTTGGAAGGGGAGTTTTTTGCTTTTCGCCAACTGACATGGTTCACACAAGGAGTTTTGGTTTTGTGAACCCGACACAGATAATTGAGAATGACGTAGCAATTGTTGAAACACAGAAGAAGAGGGATGACCAAGTCGATTATGCCAAACTGAAATTGAGGCTTTGACACCGATGAAAGCAATTAAACTGCGACCTTTATTTGACGAGAGATGTTTTAGGTATATTGGATATAACCCAGCTCTACTTGGCCCTTGCAACAGAATCTCTCCCGTCTGCATGTCCTTCACAATAAAACAATTTGAAGTAAGTTGAAAGTAACAGTTATTATCCACACAAAATTGATTAATAGAGAGTAGATTAGCCGAAGCTAAGGGGCAATGAAGAACGTTATTTAGATGAAGAGTAGAAGTAGGTGTGTGGATGAGTGCAGAACCAGTATTTTCAATTTGTAAACCTCCACCATTGCCAACAGTTACTGTTTCTCCACCTTGATACTGTTGTTGGAGTGACAAGTTATCCAGTGCATTGGTGATATGATTATTGGCCCCGCTATCTACAAACCACGGTTCATCATCAACATTGAATTCATTGGTGTGTGCTGCCATTGCTGCAAGCTGAGATGGTGGATGTCGCCCTTGATAAGAGAAGTCCATGCGATGATAGCAATCTAATGCTTGATGATTGGGTTTGTTGCAAATCTGGCATGGTGTACGATCTCGGTTAAAGACAGTAGCTTGACGTCCATTTGCAGCAAAATTTCGAGAATTATTATTGGTGGTGCTGTCATTCCGAGGTGGCTGCTGTGGGCGAGATGAATAAGAAGGCTGCTGTGAAGGATGCTGTGTGCAAGGAGTGAATTTGTTTTGGCCATATTTGTGCTTCTTGTTGAATCCAGTTGAACCTCGGTTTTGATATTGGTTGAATAACGCAAATTGACCAGCTTCTGGGGGTACTGATTTGGTCTGATTTTCCAGCAATGCTTCATAATTAAGTAGTTCTGACTGGAAATCATTGAAGGAGAGAGAGACATCTCTTGTTGCAAATGAGAATGAGGTGATGAACGCAGTGTATGCACTGCTAAGGCCACCAATGATGTAAGATATCAGATCATCATCTTCAATCGGCTTGCCCACAGCAGCAAGTTGATTGGCCAGTCCTTTGGTAAATTGAACATAATCTGCACAAGTTTTGTTTCCTTGTTGTGAATTCTGAAGTTGCCTCTTTAGATATGCAATACGAGATCGGTTATGGGCAGCAAACCGATTGGCCATTGAATCCCATACCTCTTTAGCAGTGTTCAGACCAAACACTATTGGAAGAATAGTTTCCGAGAGAGTGGCATTTAGCCAGCTCAGTAAATATTGATCTTTCTTAGTCCATAAAGTGAACTTTGGATCAATTGTGAGTGTATCTTTCCCATGTGAATCAACAATGAATTTACAGGGACAAGGTTCTGAGCCATCAACAATACCCAGAAGATTATTGCTCCTTAAAACTGGCAGAAACTGAGATACCCAGCTAAGGTAATTGGATCCATCTAATTTGACAGAAATAAGGTGATTAATGGAAGGGAAGGTGAATGAGATGGCAGTAGTGTTTGATGAACTGTCTGTATTTGCGGAAGCCATGAAAAAGGATCTTTTAATGGGTGTTTAGCCAAAGGGCTCTAATACCATGTAAACAATATGGTTTCTGCAGAAAAACACCTTAATTGTGCTCTGCTGTGGTGTGTATATTTATATTGTTTACTTAATGAATTGTTACACGTTGCTATAAGAGATAAGAATAAAATACAATAAGCTGAGACCTATTCTAAGAGTGACAGTCCTGAGTCTTGGAGGAGATAGGAGTCCTGCGTGGACATTCTTCATGTGGCTGGGATTCCTCTGTTATATTTTCCTCTTCTATGTGTGGACATTCTTCATGTGGCTGGGATTCCTGTTTTATATTTTCCTCTTCTGTTACATGAGGCAGTATTAGAGGGACAACTTTTTGATGAGACAGTGTGGATCTCTGTTTCTGATAATTTTGAAGAATTGACCTTGTTAGGAGAGATGCTGAAAACTCTTGGTGAACACATGGCTGGAGGGGCAGACAGCATAGGAGAGACGCTTGAACACCTTTGTAACAAGTTGCAAGGGAAACGATTTCTTCTTGTTCTTGATGATGTCTGGAATGAAGATGTTGAGAAGTGGGATGGATTAAAGGATTGCTTGTTAAAAGTTGGTTGAAGTAATGGGAGTGCTACTCTTGTTACAACTCGTAGCGGGCAAGCGGCATCCATAATGGAGACTTTTCCTGGGTGCAGACATGATTTGAAACGGCTATCCGATGGTGATTGTTGGTCCATTATTAGTGAAAAAGTCTCTGGTAATGAAGGAGAGCCATTGCCTCCGGACCTGGAGGTTATTGGAAAAGAGATAGCAAGCAAATGTGGAGGTGTGCCCTTAGTTGCACTGTTTTTAAGTGAGACGATGTGTTCTGGAAAGGAGAGGAGACAATGGTTGTCAGTTAAAAACAGTTGCCTTAGGGACATTCCTCGATATGAAGATATAATTATCCTGACACTACTAAAAAGTTTTTATCATCTGCCTTCGGCAGCTTTGAAACTATGTTTTGCATATTGCTCAATCTTTTCTCAGGATTTTACTGTTGAAAAGGAACAATTGATTCAGTTGTGGATGGCTGAAGGGTTTCTTGTGCAATCTGATGATCAGAGGATGGAAGATACAGGTGAAGTGTTTTTCAATAAGTTTGTTGATAGTTCTTTTGTTGAAGTTGTGGAATGGGATGAACGTGGGAATATTAGAAGCTGTAAGATGAATAGGCTTATGCATGATCTTGCGTTGCATGTTTCAAAATTTCGTACATTGAATTCGGAGACTTGTTTCGATATAGATTGTGTATGCTCTATCCTTCATGCAAATGTCATTTGTTATGTGGATCTTGAACGGGTATTTCCAAAATTTGCGGCTACAGGTCTGGTTTCCTTGTTCACACATGCTTCTGATGTCCTTCACTGGGCATTGGACTTCACAAATATGCGAACTATAAACCTAGATGGTGCTGAAATCAAAGAGTTGAATGATTCAATTGGTAACTTGGAGTGTTTGAGATTTCTCGATCTCTCATGGACTTGCATCAAAGCATTACCCGAATCCATCACCAAGCTCCACGATATGCAAACTTTAAGACTCATTGAGTGCGTATCTCTTCAATCACTTCCTAGAGATATGCGAGGTTTACGTAGCCTGAGGCATATTTATTTCACTTATCATCACCAGATGCCAGTCAAGGTGGGGTGCTTGACTTCTCTTCAAACACTGCCATTCTTTGTTGTGGGGAAAGACAGTGACAGTACAATTCAAGAACTGGAATCCTTAAATGTGCTAAGAGGACAATTGTCGATATACAATCTTCAGGAGGTGAATAACAAAACAGAAGTTGGGAAAGCAAACTTGCGAGGAAAAACAAAGATTTACAAATTGGAATTTGTATGGATATCAGGAAGAGAATGCTTCAAGAATGACAAGGAAGTGTTAGAAACCTTGAAGATTGAACACTATGGACATTCCTACTCATGGTGCTTCCTTGGTAGTCAATAGTTTGGTGAATCTGAAATTGATAGACTGCAAGAGGTGCGAATTGCCAATGCTTGGATATCTTCCTCGTCTGAAAAGTCTTGAGATAGATGGGCTGGAAAAGGTAAGAACTGGATTCAGTGAAACAATGGCAGTTTTTCCAGCATTAAAATTTTTTTCTCTCTGTCGCATTGTCAATCTAGTTGAATGGATGGCGCCAACAGTACATGAAGGCCATTCAGCTGTGTTTCCTTTCCTTGAAGAGTTGTCCATCATGTCCTGTCCTCTATTGGCATCTATTTCACTGAAAAATGCTCCATCACTTGCTCAACTGGAAATCTGCTTCTGTGAAGAATTGAAATCCTTATCCATGGATTCAAGTGCTAGCACAGCTCTTGAAGATTTAACAATAAAATGTTGTCCAATCCTGGAGTCCATTCCTTCTGCTGAGTGCCTCGGATCTCTTAAAAGTCTTGAGATAGATGGGCTGGATAAGGTAAGAACTATTGACATGAAGTTTTACCGAAGCACTGGATTCAGTGAAACAATGGCAGTTTTTCCAGCATTAAAAAAACTGTATCTCCGTCGCATGGTCAATCTAGTTGAATGGATGGTGCCAGCAGTACGTGAAGGCCATTCAGTTGTGTTTCCTTTCCTTGAAGAGTTGTCCATCATTTCCTATCCTCTATTGGCATCTATTTCAGCTGAGTGCCAAAATGAAGGTTGTCACAAGTCAAACTCTCCTCTAATGACAAGTGTGCGGGTCTTCGATTCTCTTCAATATTTAAGGCTTGAAGGTTTTCCCGATCTATTCTCTATTCCTGATCTGCAAAACCTCTCTCTTAAAGGCCTGACAATAAAACTTTGTCCAGATCTAGAATGGATTGGTAGTTTGCAAAACCTAACATCTCTTGAAGATTTAAGAATAGAAGTTTGTCCTAATCTGGAGTCCATTCCCAGTGTAGGCGGCCTGTCATCTCTCAAAACACTCAGCATTCAACGATGCCATAAATTAACTTCTCTTCCAACTGGGCTACAGTCCTGCTTGTCTCTGGAAAATCTGTCTATACAATGGTGCATAGAGCTAAACTTGATGAGCTGAAAGAATTGAATTCCCTTGTTCAATTAGAGATCACAAAATGTCCAAGCTTGACTTACTTCCCAGAGGACAGCTTATACTTCCTCACTCAATTGAAGCAGTTGACGATTGGTCCTTTCTCCGAGAAGTTGGAGGTTTTTCCTGGTCTGAATTCAATACAACCCTTACATCCACCCGTTGAAGAGCTACAAATACATGGGTGGAATAGACTCAAGTCTCTGCCAGATCAACTTAAGCAACTCACTGTCTTAAAATCATTACATATAGGGCGATTCAATGAAGTGGAAGAGTTGCCAGAATGGTTAGGTGACCTTAAATACCTTCAGTGGCTCAGAATTTGGAGATGTAAGAATCTGAGGTATCTACCGACAAGCATGAAAAACCTCTTCATGCTGAAGAGACTGGAGATTATAGATTGTCACAGGGAGTGGCCCTGAATGGTTCAAGATTTCTGATATCCCGAAGATCAGTATGCTCTAATTACTGGATGCTCCAACTGTGACGCAAGGTAGATCCACTTTATCTCCATTTTTCTCAATCTATATTTCGGTCTCCATTCTTGGTTTTCTTTTCCTAATTGATATGATTACCTGTTTTGCATCGATTTGCTGAAACTGATAGCAATTTTCCATTCAAACACGAGTGCAGGTATTTCAGTTCTTTCTGTTAGAATTACGTGTGAGATGCTGCCTTGAAGACAAAATTAAATTAATTTGGTTGTTTTTTGTATTTTGATTTCAAATAGCAGAGTTTGATTCGGGATTTGCTATAAATCTGCTATAAATTGCCAATAATCTCTCATGGCTGTTGAGAGTTTGTTTTTCATTACAATTGGGTTTCTTGTAAGCATCTATAATAGGCATTTCAATTCAATAAAACAAATTTATCTTCCTCTACAAAGAATTTTTTAAGATGTGATGATAGTGCACACATAACTAATTTTACACAAAGCGGGTATTTTGGAGAATATGATAATTGGTCTTCTGTTATTCTGGATGTCTGATCTTCTCAATAACAAATCATGAGATCTCTGAAGAACGTTGTGGATTTCTGATCTTTTCCAAGAAAATCTCCCCTAGAATCTTAGCAGCAAATGGGAGACTGTGAGATTGGTGCCTGATTTCATATTTAATCTTGTTCCATTTGGCTTCATCAAATACTTTTGAGGTGTCAATACCACCCAAAGTATCTTCAACAATCTTTCCACAATCCTCACCTTCCAATAATGGGGGTTGAAGGTCAATCATGCTCTCACCTCCAATCCTTCTAGCAACTTTCTTCAGTCTGGTAGTGACAATGACTGCACCTCCGCTACCTTTAGGCAATCCACCAGCCGAGTTGATTTCTGCAGCTAAGAAGTTGGCATGCCAAGGCCACACATCATCAAACACGATTAAATATTTTTCATGTGATATTAGTAGATGGATAGTTCCTAGAAGCTCAACCATATCATGCTTGTCCATCATTAACTCATCAATGTTGTAATCCAGCCCCTTCAAAACCAACTTCAAAATCTGAATCCCGATATTCGTCTCATTGCTCTTAATGCCTGACAAACAGACCCAAATCTTGGTTGAGAATGTTGCGCTCACACTTTTATCATTGAAAATCTCCCTTGCAAGTGTTGTCGTTCCTGTGCCACACATCCCAGATATTCCAATTATCTTGAATCCACCTTCGCACAGTTTGCTCTCAATATTTTGCACACAACTTTGAAAGCCAATGATACTGGACCCGTCGCTGATGCCAAATGTCGGAGTACGCTCAGAAATCTTCCTATGGTACAATGGGGGCTCAAGGGGGATCAAGTTCTGAAAGTGTTTGAAAGTGTTTGAAGAAGAAAATCGGAAAATAGGTTTTTAAGAATGCCAGAAATTGATCTGCACAGTAGCTGTTTTTACTGTTCACAAACCTTGAATTAATTGCTGTAATTGAATTGATAAAAACTGAATTGAAACATTACAATTTATATAAGAGAGACACCCAAGACAGCCATGATATGGACTCCATTATCATGTAACAAGCTGCCACTAAGACACGATCAAAGACACGAAGGAAAGACCACTACGCATGGAGTGAGCTGAATGTGCTGCACTTTCATTTACACGTGATCAACATTTCCTAAAGACTCGGACAAAGCTTGACTGACTTGAATTAAAAACAACAATGACTAAAACATAATTAATCAAACAATGCAGGACTAAAATAAATAATTAACACTCCTCCATATTTTAGGAGCTGCAAATACCGAGTTTCTCCCTCAGAAATTCGAACTGGTTGGCTGGCAATGGTTTTGTGAAAATGTCAGCAAGTTGCTCTTCAGACTTGCAGTAAATGAGTTTGATTTCACCTTCCTTCTGCACTTCCCTCAAAAAGAAATATTTGATCTTGAAATGCTTTGTTCTCCCATGAAAAACTGGATTGCACGAGATTGCAATTGCTGCTTGATTATCCACAAACAATTTGGTTTGTTCCAATTGATTCCAGTATAAGTCACAGCATAATTTTCTCAGCCATACCGCTTGGTTTGCTGCAGCTGTGGCAGCAACAAATTCAGCCTCAGTAGTTGATTGTGCCACAGTTTCTTGCTTCTTCGAGCTCCATGAAAATACTCCTGATCCCAAGCTGAAACAGTAGCCAGAGGTGCTCTTCATGTCATCCACAGAACCTCCCCAATCACTGTCAGAAAATCCCAGCAGTTTGGAATTTTGACACTTCGTAAATTTTATACCAAAGGCAACAGTCCCTTTGATATATCTAATTACTCTCTTTGCTGTTTTAAGATGATTCTCGCTAGCGCAATGCATAAAATGAGAAAGGATGCTGACAACAAATAGAATATCTGGTCTAGTTGCCGTTAAATACATTAGACAACCAACCATACTTCTGAAATAATTTTCATCCACCTTGTCTGCACCATCATCTTTGCTTAAGCTCTCCTTCGAATTCATTGGAGTAGCCATAGCCTTGCAATCTTCCAAGTGGAATTTCTTGAGAATTTCCTTGGCATATTTTCTTTGGCAAATGAAGACTTCATGCTCTTCTTGCTTAATTTCCATCCCAAGAAAATATGACATTAACCCAAGGTCTGTCATTTCGAAAATCTCCATCATCTCCCCTTTGAATCCATCAATTTGCTTAATGTTGCTTCCTGTAATTAGGAGATCATCAACATAAAGAGAGACAATAAGCAAATCATTTTCTTTATGCTTCACATAAAGAGTAGCTTCGGACAGGCTCTTCATAAATCCCAGCCGTGATAGGTGCTCATCAATCTTGCTATACCATGCTCTAGGTGCTTGTTTCAAGCCATATAGAGCCTTCTTCAGCAAATAAACCTTCTCTTCTTGTCCTTGCGCAGCAAATCCTTCAGGTTGATCCACATAAATCTCCTCCTGCAAGCTGCCATTGAGAAAGGCGGATTTTACATCCAATTGAAAAACCTTCCATCCATTTTGGGCTGCCAATGCTAACACAAGTCTGATGGTGTCAAGTTTGGCTACCGGTGCAAATGTATCGGAGTAATCAACTCCAAAAATTTGCGCATAGCCCTTCACGACAAGTCTTGCCTTGTACTTGTTGATGGTTCCATCCGCGTTCAGTTTTGTCCTGAACACCCATTTTACGCCAATCACTTTCCTGTTTTTTGGCCTTTCAACCAGCACCCAAGTCTTGTTCTTCTCTATCATTGACATCTCCTCCTCCATTGCCTTCAGCCACATTTCATTTTTGACAGCTTCAAAATAATCAGCAGGCTCACATACAGCCACATTACATCTTTGATAGATGTCTTGAATCAGCCTTGTTCCACGAATTGGTTCTTCATCTTCCAAGTCTGTTTCTTCATCTTCTGCTGGTTGAAGAACAGATGTGGATATGAGTTTGCTGCTGCTGGTGTCACTTGTTGGCTCCCAATTCCACTTTTGCTCCTCATGGAAAATCACATCTCGGCTCACAACTATCTTCCTTGTCTTTGGTTGATAGACTTTGTACGCCTTTGAAGATGAGCAATACCCGATGAAGATGCCGGGTTTTGATTTTTTGTCTAGCTTATCTCGCTTGACCTGTGGAATGTGAGAAAAACATACACAACCAAACACTCTTAGAAAATTGAGTGAAGGTTTGTAGCCATACCAAGCTTCAAATGGCGTCATGTTCTTGACAGCTTTTGTGGACATCCTGTTCTGCAAATACACAGTAGTGCTTGCTGCTTCGGCCCAAAAATTTTTGGGCAAGTCCTTCTCATGCAACATGCTTCTTGCCATCTCCATAATGCTGCGATTTCTCCTCTCACTCACTCCATTTTGCTGAGGAGTGTAAGGGGCAGTAAGTTGGTGTTCAATACCAGCTTCTTCGCAAAATGTGTTGAATGTCGAAGATGTGTATTCAGTGCCATTGTCAGTCCTCACGGTCTGAATTTTGCAGCCACTTTGGTTTTCCACAAGCCTCTTGAAATTCCAGAATACTCCAGCCACTTCTGACTTGAATTTCAAGAAAAAAATCCAGCACATTCGCGAAAAATCGTCAATGAAAATGACATAATATCTGCTACCTGCGAATGATTCAGTTCTATGAGGGCCTGCCACATCTGAGTGAATGAGCTGCAGCTTGCGAGTGGCTTTCCATGATGAAGGTGGAAAAGCCCTTCGTCTTTGTTTCCCGAATTGGCAAGCATCGCAATTTTGAAAATTGTCATCAAATGTTGGAAGTCCAACCATGAGCTCCTTCATGGCTTGCATACGTTGCAAGTGACAGTGGCCAAGTCTCTTATGCCACAATTCTATGTGGCTAGCTGCAGTTGTGAATGCTAAAAGCTCTTCTTTTATTGGATTAAAAAAGAAGCTTTTCCCCTTCATTTTGACTTTGAGAATCTCCTCTCTATTAGCATCAAACACATGACAGCACCCATCTTCAAAGACCACTTTAAGACCCCTTTCAATTAGCTGGCCAACACTTAGCAAATTTTGGTTAATTTCTGGAACATAAAGAACATCAGAAATTAACTTGACACCACTGCTGCTAGTGATGGTGATGGTTCCTTTCCCTTCGACAGAAATGTAATCACCATTACCAATTTTAACTTTGGTAATTTTAGTCGGCATCAAGCTTTTGAAAAGCTTTTTGTCATTGGTCATGTGATTTGTACAACCTGAATCAATTAACCAACTTTCAGTAGAGGTTTCACTTACAAAACAGGTTGCTACAAAGAGTTGATCTTCATCTTCTTCTTCGGCAATTTGAGCTGCACTCTCCTGCTGCTGCTGTTGATTTTTCCCTTTGCAAATCACGGCTTCATGCCCAAGCTGGTTGCATTTTGCACACTTTGCATCAGGTCTCCTCCAACATTTGAATGGGGGATGGCCTTCCTTGTTGCAGTGATGACAAGGAGGATATTTGCCCTTGAAGTTTCCCTTCTTGCTGCTGTTATGGGCTGCAGCAGAATGAGAAAAATTGCCATCTTGACCCTTCTTCTTCTTCCACTTGCTTTTATCACCTCCACGATGCTTTGCAAACAAAGCTCCTTCGGTGTTGACCTCCTCTCTCATGTGTCTCCTCTGCTCTTGTGCTTGCAAAGAATTCAACAATTCTGCCAAAGAGATTTTTGACAGGTCCTTGGTATTTTCCAAGGTAGTAATTGTAGCTTCATACCTCTCAGGTACAGTAACTAACAATTTTTCAACAATTCTGGAATCACTAAAATCAGAACCAAGTAGTCTGATTTTGTTTGCAATTCCAAGAAGTCTGTCTGAATACATCTTAATTGTTTCAGACTCCTTCATTTTTTGCAATTCAAAATCACTGATAAGATTCAATACCTGCATTCCTCTTATCCTTTCATCTCCTGCATATTCTTCTTTGAGATAATCCCAGATGGATTTTGCTGACTTGTGAGACATGACCCTTGTGAAAATTGTTGCTGAAACCGCAGCAAACAAGCATGCTTTGGCCTTTGATTTCTTTGTCTTCAACTCCTTATGAGTTTTGATTTGCGTCATGGTGGGGTTGTTTGCAAGTGCTGGAATTGCATAATCCTCTTCCACTGCATCCCAAAGATCCATTGCTTCAAGGTAAGTCTCCATACGGACAGCCCACATGTGATAATTGTCTCCATCGAAAATTGATGGAGCAATTGAAGAGAAGCTTGATTCAGATTCCATGATCGCAACACACAAACAAGAAAACCTCACACACAGATCCCTCAAGAATAAAGCTCTGATACCAATTGAAAGTGTTTGAAGAAGAAAATCAGAAAACAGGGGAAAACAGGTTTTTAAGAATGCCAGAAATTGATCTGCACAGTAGCTGTTTTTACTGTTCACAAACCTTGAATTAATTGCTATAATTGAATTGATAAAAACTGAATTGAAACATTACAATTTATAGAAGAGAAAGACACCCACGACAGCCATGATATGGACTCCATTATCATGTAACAAGCTGCCACTAAGACACGATCAAAGACACGAAGGAAAGACCACTACGCATGAAGTGAGCTGAATGTGCTGCACTTTCACTTACACGTGATCAACATTTCCTAAAGACTCGGACAAAGCTTGACTGACTTGAATTAAAAACAACAATGACTAAAACATAATTAATCAAACAATGCAGGACTAAAATAAATAATTAACAAGTTCCAGTTTGGACATCCCATCCTTCTAGCCACTCTCGTAAGCCTGCTTGTGATAATGACTGCAGAACCATCGCGAAGTCCCCTAGATAAAGTTTTTTTCCCCAGGATCTCAGCATGCCAGGGCCACACATCATCAAACACAACCAAACAACTCTCACGCTATAAAATACGATGAAGGATGTCTAAAGGATCATCACTGTCATTGATACCCAGTTCATGCAAAGTAGATTCACCAGCCTCTGTTTTAACCAGCTCAAGAATCTTTTCTTTCACTGTGTCCCTGTCATTCCTCTGAATGTTTGATAAGCAAAGCCAAATTCTCTTTGAGAACCGACTGTTCACTTTTTCACTGTCGAAAATTTCCCTTGCAAGTTTAGTTTTTCCTGTACCACCCATTCCACATATCCCAACTGCTTTGTATCCAACATCAGCGTCATCTTTGAAAAGTATGTTCTCAATTTTCTCCACATACTCATTGCGCCCAGGAATTTTAGGGGTATTGCATTCACTGTATTTCCCTTCACAATCTTCGACCATTTTATCAAACCTTTCTTTAACACTAACTTACCGTGTCTTCCTCTTGCGCACAAAACGATTTTCAGTATATTGATTGAAATGTATCCAGTTTTTCTGGAATAATTTTCTTTGTTGAGCAAAGATTCGGCACTCTATAAGTATATCATTGAGTTCATAAAGCACTTCACAGATGCTTGGTGCCAACGATGAGCATATGTTCTTCTTATTTTGACTTTCCAGGACCTGTTTGAGTCCTTCAAAATGAGAAGCAAGAGTGGATTGAATAAACAACTCGGTTTCAGCTTCTTGCAGAGCATTTAAGGACTTGTTCCAAAGGAACTCTGCCACGCCTGCTGCCATTTCTTACACGTCTTCAATCTGCAGAATAAACAATGGTTTTGGTATGTCATTTACTGGAATTTGCAATACATTCATCAATTTTTATTTGCATGCTACACATCTCCAGTCAAAATGGCTTTTTAGCATACCATTAGATCCTCACTAATTTTCTCAAGATTTGAACATACTAAAAATTAATAGTTTAATCCAGTTCAAGTGATATATCTGACACTAAAGTACTAATCGTACACAAGACTGGACAAAAAAGAAAGCAATCCAAACCTGAAAGGTCACATATCAAGCATATCCTTCAAGGCTTACGGAGACCTAATCAGGTTATTGAAGAAGAGAAAAGCCTAACCAAAATGAACATGACAGAATGCAGGGGAATATGGCTGCAATTAATGAAGGTTGAAGAAGGACCAGAAAAACAGACCCATCTACCAGTCATACAGGCTATATTACAGCAGTTCAAGACAGTATTTCAGGAGCCTAAAGGGCTGCCACCACCTAGAAGCCATGACCACCAAATACAATTACAAGATGCTGCCAAACCAACAAGTGCAAGACCCTATCGATACCCTTACTACCAAAAGGAGAAGATAGAAAAGCTAGTAAAGGAGATGTTAAAGGCTGGAATCATCCAACCTAGCCAAAGTCCCTATGCATCACCTGTTTTGCTAGTGAGGAAGGCGGATGGAAGTTGGAGAATGTGCATAGATTATCGAGCCCTCAACAAAAATACAATTAAAGCTAAGTTACCTATACCCAACATTACTGAGTTACTAGATGAACTTAATGGTGCGGAGTATTTTTCTAAGCTGGATTTGAGGTCAGGATATCATCAAATTAGGATGAGACCTGAAGATGTGCAAAAGACTGCCTTTTGCACTCATGAGGGACATTACGAATTCTTAGTGATGCCTTTTGGCCTCACAAATGCCCCAGCAACATTCCAAGGGCTCATGAATGGCATATTCAGACCCCATCTTAGGAGGTTTGTTTTAGTGTTTTTTGATGATATTCATGTATATAGTAAGACAGTAGAAGAACATGTGAAACATTTAAATTCTGTCTTAGAATTTACTTAATCATCAATTATATGCCAAGGAATCCAAGTGTGTGTTTGGATGCCGTGAGGTGGAATATTTGGGTCACATAATTTCAAAGGAAGGAGTCAAGGCATTAAGGGGGTTTTTGGGCTTGACGGGGTATTATCGAAGGTTTGTGAAGGGGTATGGAGGAATAGCAGCTCCTCTTATAGCCCTCCTAAAGAAGAGCTCTTTTCAGTGGGATGAGAAGGCTATTAAGGCTTTCACTGACCTTAAAACTGCCATGGTGACCCCCCCTGTTCTTGCCCTACCTAATTTCTCCAAACCATTTGTGGTGGAGTGTGATGCTTCCAAGAATGCTATAGGTGCTGTCCTAATGCAAGAGGGAAGACCTTTGGCTTACTTAAGCCAAGCACTCAAGGGTAAAAATTTATTTTTATCAACCTATGAAAAAGAGTTTTTGGCTCTAATCTTAGCAGTACAGAAGTGGCGGCACTATTTGCTAGGGTACAGGTTCATTGTACGAACCAACCAGCAGGCACTCAAGCACCTACTGGAACAGAAGATAGGGACCCTTTTTCAGCAGAGGTGGATTACAAAGCTACTGGGCTTTGACTTTAGTGTGGAATACAGGAGTGGTAAAAGCAATAAAGCAGCTGATGCACTCTCCAGAATGCCAGAACAGCCACCACAGGAAGGATCACTACAAGGAGAGATCCAGGCAATCAGCCTAATTAAGGGTGCTTGGTGGGAGGCTCTTCATCAAGCCTACAACCAAGACTTGCAGCTGACTCAACTACTCGAACAACACAAGGCAGGGGAACTTGATCCCCTCAAATACCAATACAGGGGAGGATTCCTATTCTATAAAGGAAGGCTCCACTTGGGCACTCTTAAGGAGCAGCAGGAGCAAATCATGACGCATTTCCATAGCAGCCCTATAGGGGGACATATGGGTTCACAGAAAACCTACAGCAGACTTAAGAAAGAGTTTTCTGGGCAGGTATGAGAAGGGACATCAGACAGTTCATTAAGGAATGCGAAGTTTGCCAGCGAAACAAGACGGATAATCTAAGGCCAGCAGAGCTGTTACAGCCTTTACAAATACCAAAACATGTGTGGACAGATATTAGCATGGATTTCATAGAAGGGCTACCTATGTCTAAGGGGTACAGTGTTATATTCGTGGTGGTAGATCGATTAAGCAAGTACAGTCACTTTATACCTATGGCTCATCCATACACAGCAACAACAGTAGCACGAATTTTTATGGACAACATTTTCAAATTGCATGGCATACCCAACAGCATAGTAAGCGACAGAGATGCAGTGTTCACAAGTAAGTTTTGGCAGGAGATTTTTTAGTTAAGTGGAACAAAATTAATGATGAGTACAGCATATCACCCACAGACTGACGGATAGACAGAGATAATGAACAAATGGTTAGAAGGGTACCTTCGTTGCTTCATTGGTGATCGGCCGAAGGATTGGGCCAATTGGTTAGCCCTTGCCGAGTGGTCCTACAACACTTCAGAACACTCATCCACGGGGTTCACACCCTTTGAGTTAGTCTACGGCCACCCACCTCCTTGTCTGCTACCTTATGAGCCGGGAACAACAGCAGTCCAAGCCGTGGACAAAGAACTCAGGAACCGAGAGCTCATCTTGTCCTTAGCCCGTGAGAATTTACAAGAAAGTCAGTCAAGGATGAAAATTTATGCAGATCGAAAGAGAACAGAGAGAGAATTTGAAGTGGGGGACTGGGTTTACCTCCGTCTTCGTCCTTACAGGCAGGTTACTGTTGCGATGAGGAAGAACTTGAAGCTGTCGCCGAGATACTATGGGCCGTTCCAGATTCTTCAAAAAATGGGGACCGTCGCATACAAACTGGATCTACCACAAGGATCGAAGATCTACCCCGTGTTTCACGTCTCGTGCCTGAAAAAGAAGGTGGGAGACCGAATCAACATCAACCCAAGGCTGCCGTCGATGATGGACGACGGAACCCTAACTCCCGAGCCGGAGCTGATACTAGAGAGAAGACTTAAAAGAAAAGGAAGCAAAGCTGGAGTGGACTTACCTGTGCAGTGGAAAGGAGCTAGCAAGGAGGATGCGACATGGGTCGATGCTGAGGAGATGAGGCAAGGTTACCCCGAGCTCGTGGGCGAGCTCTTCTGAGAAAGGGATTGTGTTACAAGCCGACAGCCAAACCTAGTCAACACTAAGTCTTCTATTTATATGGAGGGCAATTCGTAATTAATTGGAAGTTCAGGGTGGTATTTGTATTAATTCTAAGTCCGGGACTCAATTGCAATTTATTTTTATTTTGTTGTCAGTTTAATTACATGCATTTAATTAGTAGTTTAAATATGTAAGGGTTAGTGGGGAAGTGGGAAGTTATTTCCGATATCTGTACTGAACATCTATTTAAGATGTAAAAACAGTAAATGAATTATCTATCTTATTCAACAAATTGAGAATTCTCAATCGGAGGCCCTGGCACCTTGAATAGCCAGAATATTCACCAAATTACAAGTATTAAATCTACTAAATTTCTTAGGGTCTAACATATATTCTTGGATTTCTTTCTTATCATATCATTACTTAGCTAGAAGATACAAAGGATAATTTCCCAATTCCATCATCATAATATCTTTCAAAAATAAAATAAAATAGAAGGATGAAAAATTGTGAAGACATGGCATGGATCCTTCCATTCATTTTTCACACCCACACCCACACCCACACCGATCCACACAATTCCATTCATTATCCACACTCACACACACACACACACACACACACATTAAACTGTCTCAAACAGAAAGCCATAAAAAGTGACAGTTGTAGTTAATGAGTGAAAAACATTGGATTTAAGCACCCAAAAGAGAGAGAGACTTGAAAGTGCTAACCTTGGATTTAAACTCGACCAGTTGATCTCCCTTGATTTCTTGTCTGTTCTTCCTTCCCTTCCTTCTGCCTTCTCCTCTATTTTTTTGTATTTTATTTGTTTCCATGGGAAAAAGAAAAGCGGATCTGCTAAATTGCGAGTACGGTCCCTCCATTTATGTATTCCTTTCATATAAGTCCCTATACTACAACACTAGGCAGTACAGTCCCTATTCTTTCATTTCTTGGCAACGATGGCAATGAGGTTATACCTTCCTTGTCGGATTTGGGACACGATAGGCATTTTTTACAATTATTATTTAATAGTTAATACCAAGTGAAAAAAAAATAGTATTAACAAAATTGAATTTTACCACAATTAATTCATAATTAAATATAAATAATCTAAATACAATCTCAACAAAAAATTATTTTAAAGCATCAATTTTCCAAAAAAACAATATACAAGATTATAAATAAATGAATCACAATCAATCAATCGATTACATCAAAAAAGCCCAACACAGCGCAATGCAAGGCAACTCGTTATAAACTAAACAAATATGTTTACTTTGAGTAATTTTTGGACAAGTCTATTCGAAGACTTGCTTTTTCAAGCAAATGTTCAGCCACAACCAGAGGCCAACTCAACCCAGGACTTAGCCATGAAAAGCCCCACTTCCTGTCTGAATTATTTTCATCACTAGATTTTTGAAACCCTTATAATCTGTTCATGAATGTCGGATCGCACATCAAAATTATATGTGCCCAATTCATGATCACATCTGTATGCATTTGACAGAACAAAACAGAAACAACTGATTTAAGAAATGAAATTTCATCAAGGAAAATAAATAAAAGTATGGATGTTCAATTAGAGCGAAGATTTTGTTGAAATTCAGTATTCAGAAAGACAAACAAAAAAGGAAAGAAAACACTCTTTATTGATGGACGATTTTACTGCAACAACTACAAGCCTTTTTATAGGCAGCACACTTAACAGATTTCTTATAAATTAGAAACACAAGGAAAATTAATTATCCTAAACATACTGCAACAACACCTTACGACTAGGATTATTCCTGTTTTATTGAAAAAAAACTTGACCAATTCAGCACATTAATTCTAACAATATCACTTGCTGATGTTGATACTTTCTAACAGATTTCACACACCAAAGATGTATAATAATCTCACACGCAGCATGATCGATCTGGCTTCACAGAGCATGGATATCAGTAGGGCTACTGCGAAGAATGATCGTAGCTGGTACTGGCTTGTTGTTCGATCTCAGTTTTGAAGGCTACTTCCTTCCCTTTACCTTTGTTTACTAAGGCTTCCTCTCCAAGTCAAAGGACCCATTATATGTTTAGGGGCTTGATTCGTGGTTTTGAAGGTTTCACCCAAGTCATAATTGCAAGGACCATTGAAGTATCTATGTGTAGGAGGGGTCCAGCCCAGCTTTATTTGGGCCATGAAGTGAGGACAGCAAAGGAGCCAAAAGAATCCTACTACAACTTGGAAACATGGGATTGATGGGCTTGATGGAAAAGAATAAATAAACCTTATGGGTTTCATTTAAGTTAGTTAGCTACAGTCCAAGGCTTGTTTAGGCTTAATTAAGACTTTGTTTGCAGCTAGGATCCAAGGCTTGCTTGGATTAAGTCATGGGCTTTTCAATTTAGGATGTTGGGTCAGTTTTGAGTGGACCTCATTTAAGTCCACATAAGGGGTCCATTAGGGTTAGGTTTTTAAAAGACTATTTAAACTCATGTTAGCCAAAATTTTCGGCAGCCATTGATTAAACTTAATTCTGAACTTTTCAGTTTATGTGTGAGAGTGATTCTTGCATTCTTTAGTTCTTGAACGAACTGAATCCGACTTATCGAAGATTAACTGGCTTCGTGGCATCATTCTACTCATTCCAATAGTGCTGGTGCCTTGGGGCAGGTTTCCATTGTGTCACACTCCTATCAGATCTATTTCGGCTTTCCGGGATCTTATCTCATTCTTGGTTGTGGGTTGCGTGACCACGTGATCACGAGGTTCGCATCAGGTGGTATCAGAGCTAGGCTCCGTAACAAGGTCATATCATTCTGTTATTTTCGTATTTTTTTTAGTGTTCCTTGAAGTTTTCCAGTGTTTGTGTTGATCTCCTTGTTCTTCGTGTCAGCGTCATCTAATAAAAAAACAAAAAGAGGTTATATTTCATCATTTTCTGTCTCTTCATTTCAGTATCTTAAGAAAAAAACAAAAAAGAAAAGAAAAGAAAGAGAGATAGAGACATTAGTTGAAATTTGAAGAATCATTGAAATCTTGCCGCAAAAAACACTGCTCTGGGAAAACATAAGCAAACCACATCGGAATCAGTTGAAAATTCATATTCCGTATATTGGGGTTGGGATTGTATCATTTGTCAAATTTGGGCTTATTCTGATATTGATTTCTTGAGGGGTTATTTCGATATTCATTTCTGCCGCAGAAACACTACCTTAGTGAACCCATATAAAACACTTTAGAATCAATTGAAACCTTACATTCTGTGTCTTGGGGTTGATATCGCATGATATGTTAAATTGGGGCTTATTTCGATATCGTATACTAGAGGTTTCAATTGGAGGTTCATTTCTGCCGCAAATTGATCACACAAGGGTTTGTGTACCTAGAAGTACGAGAACAACCTAGAAATTGAGTGTTGTTTTTTGTTTAGTATTCAAATACTAAATATTGATTTTGAGGTCATTTAGAAGTCGTTTGGTCTGGGTTTCAATTCTGTTACGTAAAAATTGCATTAGAGGTTAGATTCCGCTCAAGTCTCAAAACGTGATCCTTACTGTTTAGTTTTGTCCAATTATCTGTTTTTGTTCTATTTTCTAGTATCTAGGAGTCAAGTAATTGTTTTCACTAGTATTTGCTTCTGTTTTATTTCGTGTCTTCGTATCGTCCACAATTCGTACGAATTTGCATTGCTACTCGCGAAATCATAATTGTAGTTTTGTTTTGCTTTGTTTTCAGTATTTTTATTGCTTTTTGAGTCTGAAAATCATAATTAGAGTGTGTTGCAAAGGCTACTAACTTTGATTTGTTGATTTTAGTTCCTAAAGAACCACAAGAATGCAAGTTGTGAGGTAAAAGGCGCAATGAGCATATTAGAGTGAAAAGCCTTGATTGTTTTTTTGTGTGATACACGAGAGGTGTGAGGATATATTTTTTGTGACTAACCGAATTTTGCAGATTCAAAGGATGTTTGAAAATAACGAATCAGCGACACAAAACGCTGACGTTGCTTTCCAATTGCGAGCCTTATGTCAGCAACTCGAGTTGTTGTCTAGGATGAACATGGATCTGAAAGATGATTTGAAATGGATAAAGAAACAGAATATAGGGGCTGATCACAGAGGAAATACAATCCGCAAGGCCGTTCCGAATACCAGATCTGATTTTAAAGTGTGTGTTGATGAAAATGCCGATGTGGGTGAAGATGACTATATGGTGATATGGAATCTGGAAGTGACAAATCTTATTGTGAAGTCATGCCACCATTGATGGATAGTGATGGGGATGAGTTAGCATTACCGGTTGCGGCGTCCTTGGTTATGAGGTCTATACTTCAGGTTCAGGTCAAGAAAGATGAATCTGATCAACAAAAAGAGAATATCTTTCAGACGCGTTGTTACGTACAAAGCAAGGTGTGTGGTTTAATTATTGATAGCGAAAGTTGTGTTAATGTTTGTAGTACAACCCTTGTAGTAAACTGAAATTGAGTACTGTTAAGCATGCAAAACCATATAGATTGCAATGGCTGAATGGTGGTGGTGAAGGGAAAGTGACTAAGCAGGTTGTGGTCCCATTTTTGATTGGGAAATATGTTGATGAAGTTCTGTGCGATGTGGTACCGATGCAAGCAACTCACATCTTGTTGGGGAGACCATGGCAATATGATAGGAAGGCAATTCATGATGGGGTTAGAAATCGTTATACCATTGTAAAAGATGGTAAAACCATCACTCTTGTACCTCTTACACCCAAACAGGTGCATGATGATCAAATAAAGCTAAAACGTGAGTATGATGAGGCAATGGGGAGAGAAAATCAAGGTGAGGATCAAGGGGAGAGAATACCATCGGATGCGGCCAAAACCCAAACCACCACAACCCATTCAGACAGTCATCCAAACGCAAACAAATCAGACCATTCAACCACAACTCAAAAATACCCAAACCTGGTTGAGAGTGGAGGTAAGACAAGAGGAGAGAAGAAAGTCAGGAAGTGTGATGAGAATTGTGTGGAAAAACTAGAGAAACATCCTAATTTTTATGCTAGAAAGGGTGAGGTCAGATCTGCATATTTCACTAACAAGCCAATGATTTTACTTGTATACAAGGAGGCTTACTTTAATACTAATGATCTTGATCATATGGTGCCTAGTGCTACTATTTCTTTGTTGCAGGAGTTTGATGATTCGTTCCCTGACGATACTCCAAGCGGAATACCACCATTGCGGGGGATTGAGCATCAAATTGATTTTATAGGTGGAGCTTCAATTCCTAACCGACCATCCTATAGAAGGAATCCAGAGGAGATTATTGGGCTTCAAAGGCAAGTTTATGAGCTAATAGATAAGGGATATATTCGTGAGAGTATAAACCTGTGTGCTGTACCCGTGCTACTCATACCTACGAAGGATGGAACATGGAGGATGTGTGTTGTTTGTCGAGCCATCAACAACATAACGATTTTGATTCGAGGTCGAATCTTTTCAAGGAGAGAGGGGATGATTCGAACCGGCCCAGAAACACCAGCAAGGACCCATTATATGTTTAGGGGCTTGATTCGTGGTTTTGAAGGTTTCACCCAAGTCATAATTGCAAGGACCATTGAAGTATTTATGTGTAGGAAGGGTCCAGCCCAGCTTTATTTGGGCTATGAAGTGAGGACAGCAAAGGAGCCAAAAGAATCCTACTACAGCTTGGAAACATGGGATTGATGGGCTGGATGGAAAAGAATAAATAAACCTTATGGGCTTCATTTAAGTTAGTTAGCTACAGTCCAAGGCTTGTTTAGGCTTAATTAAGACTTTGTTTGCAGCTAGGATCCAAGGCTTACTTGGATTAAGTCATGGGCTTTTCAATTTAGGATGTTGGGTCAGTTTTGAGTGGACCTCATTTAAGTCCACATAAGGGGTCCATTAGGGTTAGGTTTTTAAAAGACTATTTAAACTCATGTTAGCCAAAATTTTCGGCAGCCATTGATAAAACTTAATTCTGAACTTTTCAGTTTATGTGTGAGAGTGATTCTTGCATTCTTTAGTTCTTGAACGAACTGAATCCGACTTATCGAAGATTAACTGGCTTCGTGGCATCATTCTACTCATTCCAATAGTGTTGGTGCCTTGGGGCAGGTTTCCATTGTGTCACACTCCTATCAGACCTATTTCGACTTTCCGGGATCTTATCTCATTCTTGGTTGTGGGTTGCGTGACCACGTGATCACGAGGTTCACATCAGCAAGTATCAAATCACTTATATTTAAAGTGTTTTTGAAAGAATAATTTGGGAATAAAGTGAGAGGGAAAGGGGGATAACAACAAACAAGGAAGAAAAGGTGGAAATCCTTGGCTTGTTAGCACTCAGAACCTAGATTACTCCTTGATAAGGTGTTCCAACATCCATTTAACAAGTTCTTGCAATATTTGCTAAGTTTCCATTTATTTATTTTTATCAAATTGAGATTAGATTTCATGAAGAATTTAGGGGAAAATTATAAATTGAATTAAATTAAGAAATAGATCATGTTCAATTGGTGTACTTCTAATTATTTTGGATAAATTAAACTTTTTGATAAGGAAACAGATCATATCCCTTAATTTTAGGTGATTTATTATTATCTTGTAAGATATACATTACGTTTATTTACATTACATTTATCTACTTCCTATTATATAGGATCTGCCAACTGTATATACACTATATTGACAATCAATCACCTCAAGATCTGATGCAAATCAGGAGCCGATTATTGACACAAGCCAGGAGACAAGCCCGCAACAAGATCAGGAGGCAGAGCAAGAGAAATTGGAGCAAGAGCATGGGACAACTAACGTGCCTGACATGGAGACAATTGAGACATTACCATAATCAAACACTCTACCGTTACAAGAAGACATATATGGAAATTGCAACTTCAACACAGCTGCTGGAGTCAAGGAATCTCACCGTTGCAAGGAGTCTGATTCTTAGCTAATTTTATTAAGTAGTGGATTGCTTTTATTTACCTGCATTTATTTAATTTCCTAATTTGTTGCTTTCCTAGTTAAGTTTGGGTTATCATACCTATTTAAGTTGGAGATTGAAAGAGAAAAACACTCAGCTTTTTATTATCTTTTGATTGAATACAATTCAATTGATTTTTGGAGAGATTCCAATACAATTCGCAAAGAGATTTTGCACCAGCCTAATTGCGTTTTCTTTGAGACTTAGAACCTGCAATACAAGGCACCAATTTGGTATCAGAGCTTCCCTTCATGCCAGCAACAAGAAGTGGAACTTCTTACGCCATGGCTACCACCCAAAACAGAAACAATCCCCCCAACCCAATCAACCAAACACTGACCAATTCCAGTCCTACCAGCCACAACCCGAACACCCCAAATCCACTCAACCAAGACACAAACAATTCCAATTCCAACCACCAAAATCCAACAAACCCCAGAACACAAACAACCGAGAACCTGAACAACCACAACTTCATTATCAGCTTGATCAGATTGCCACGGTTATGGCACAAGTGATTCGTCGCTTGGATATCATGGAAGAAAGGTATGCTCGAGAGGAGAATGGCCCCGTTAATCAACAAAGGTTCCATAGGGCAGGAGTGGAATATAATGATGCAGATGATATTCAGGAGAATGTGGAAGAGGATGTGTACGAGGATCATGAACCACGAGTTCATCGTCCCAGACCAAACGTATACAGGAGACATGCAGATCATGATGGAGGCTATCAACCTTTGGATGAATTAACAAAAAGAATGAAAATTGATGTACCAGATTTTTCTGGAAAATTAGACCCCCATGCGTTTGAAGATTGGCTGACAGCGATTGAAGATTACTTTGATTGGTTCGCTGTTTCAGAGGACAGGAAAGTGCGCTATGTCCGGATGAAATTGAGAGGGCATGCACGAGTTTGGTGGGGAAGTGTGGAAGAGCAACTACGACGCACTCGACGTCCTGCAGTTGCTAATTGGGAAGAGATGAAAGAACGACTCAAGGAAAAGTATCTGCCCATAGATTATGAGTAGATGATGTTCGAGGAAATGCTACAACTAAGGCAGGGTTCATTGACTGTGGATCAATTCACGGATAGGTTTCACGAACTGACTATTCGCAGCAAAATAATGGAGACCGAACAACAGACCCTAGCTCGATACCGTACTGGCTTACGGGAGGAGTTACGGAAGGAGATGTGGACCTCTAGACTGATCAATGTGGAGGAGGCATATCAACTGGCCCTCCGCATTGAAAAGCAAACAAGGTTCTCGGCTGGAAGGAGGGTGAATATGGCAGAAGCAAGGACTGAGCTTACAACAGCAAACACCTTCCAGAGGACACCACCACAGAGGGACCAAAACAGGAATTTCGGCAGTGGAAACGTAAGAGGAGTGACCAGACCTGCCAATGAAGGACCTCAATGTTACAAGTGCAAGGGCCATGGGCATTATGCAGTGGTGTGCCCCATAAGAGATAAGAAATTAGCCTTTATATGTGAAAATGAATTATTGGCTATGGAAGGAACCGAAGACGCAGGAGCAGAGGAGTTCATTGATGATGTTCACAGTGATGAGGAACACCTTGGTGCGTCTAACTTACCTAGCTGCGTGATTAACAGGGTATTAACAGGAACAAGAAAAGAAGTGCAAGCCAATCCTGAGTGGCTGCGAACCAACATTTTCCATACCCGAATGGAGCATAAGGATCGTGCTTTAAATGTCATAATTGACAATGGGAGTGGCATGAACGTGGTTTCCGAGACGGCTGTCAGTAGATTGGGATTAAAGGCGGAGAAGCATCCCAGCCCCTACCGGATTAATTGGGTAAATGATGCTAATTCAATCCTTATTAAGCATCGTTGTTTGATTAAATTTTCATTGGGGAAAACATACGTTGATGAGGCTTGGTGCGATGTCATCCCTATGACTGTATGCCACATGTTGTTAGGACGACCATGGCTTTACGATCGTAAAGTACTTTATGATGGGTATACGAACACATATTCGTTCAGCTTTAAAGGGAAGAAATTTGTTCTTGACCCATTGCAAATTTCAGAATTTGAGACAAAACAGGAGGCGTGGCCAGTATTGACAATGCCTCAATTTACACGGGTCATGCAAGAGGACAACATGGTGCTCATGTTGGTGACACGTGAAGCAAAATAAGGGGACCGTAAGACACCCATTGAATTAGCCGAACTGTTGAATGAATTTCAAGACATGATGCCGGCTGAAATACCAAGTCAGCTCCCACCAATGAGAGACATTCAGCACGCTATTGACTTGATTCCAGGTTCTTCTTTGCCTAACATTCCACACTACAGGATGAGCCCCACAGAGAATGAGGAGCTTGGTTGGCAAGTTCAGAAGTTGCTAAACAAGGGATTTATCCGGGAGAGTTTCAGCCCCTGTGCTGTTCCAGTTTTATTGACGCCAAAGAAAGATGGCAGCTGGAGAGTGTGTGTGGATAGTCGCGCAATTAACAAGATAATAGTGAAGTACCGATTCCCCATTCCACGACTTGACGATATGCTGGATGTATTAAATGGTTCCGCTGTTTTCACCAAGATCGATCTTCGCAGCGGGTATCACCAAATTCGGATTCGTTTGGGTGACGAATGGAAGACGGCGTTCAAAACAAAAGATGGTTTGTTCGAATGGTTAGTTATGCCTTTCGAATTAACTAACGCGCCCAGCACTTTCATGCGCGTTATGACCCAAGTACTCAAACCATTTTTGGGCAAATTTGTTGTTGTATACTTTGACGATATTCTGATTTTCAGCCGAAGTGTGCAAGACCATATTAGCCATGTTGAGCAGGTGTTAACCGTATTAAGGGCAGAGAGGCTTTTCATCAACAAAGAAAAGTGCTCATTTATGAAGGAGAGTGTCAATTTCTTGGGATTTATCATCTCCAACCGAGGTGTCAAAGCTGATCCTATGAAGGTCCAGGCGGTTCAATCATGGCCTACACCCACAAGTGTTTCGGAAGTCAGAAGCTTCCATGGTTTGGCTACTTTCTATCGGCGATTTATAAGGCATTTTAGTACCATCATGGCTCCGATCACTGAATGTCTCAAGGGCAAAAGTTTCATATGGGGTAACGCAGCTGACAAAGCCTTTCGGGAGATCAAGAAGAAGATGGGAGAAGCACCAGTACTAAGGTTACCCGATTTTACGAAAGTCTTTGAGGTAGCATGTGATGCATCCCATGTGGGAATTGGAGGCGTTTTAAGCCAAGAAGGTCACCCCATTGCCTTCTTTAGTGAGAAGCTTAATGAGACGCGCCGACGATATTCGGCTTATGACATGGAGTTCTATGCACTAATGCAAACATTGAAGCATTGGAGGCCATACTTAATCCATAGAGAATTCATTCTCTACACCGACCATGATTCTCTAAAACACCTCAATTCGCAGACTAAAATGAATGCAAGGCATGCGCGTTGGATGGACTACGTGCAGCAGTTTGATTTCCTGATCAAACACAAAGCAGGAACCGAAAACAAAGTGGCAGACGCATTGAGCAGGAGGCCTCACCTGTTGCACATTTCATCAGTAGTTGTCACTGAGTTTGACAGCGTGAAGAGTGCTTATTCTGATGATGAAGATTTTGGCAAGTTATGGAAAGAGTTATCAAGTCCAGACGCACAACAACAGGAAGACTACATGCTGCGTGATGGGTTCTTGTTTTTTAAATCACGCCTCTGCATTCCACGCGGATCATTTCGAGAATTTTTGATTTCTGAATTGCATGGAGGAGGCCTAGCGGGACATTTCGGCTATGACAAGACTTTCGCAATTGTGGCTGATCGGTTTTATTGCCAAAGCTAAGAAGGGATGTGCACACCATAATTGACAGGTGCAGGATTTGTCAAGTTAACAAAGGAACCAAGCAACCAGCAGGGCTGTACATACCCCTACCCATCCCCGATAAACCATGGCAGCAAGTTAGCATGGATTTCGTACTTGGGCTACCAAAGACTAGTCGACAGAATGATTCAGTCATGGTAGTAGTGGATCGTTTTTCCAAGATGGCGCATTTTATCCCCTGCCACAAAACGTTTGATGCATCCAAAGTGGTAGCTCTATTTGTTCGCGAAGTAGTCTGTTTGCATGGCATCCCAATGTCAATAGTTTCAGACCGCGATGTCAAGTTTGTCAGCTATTTTTGGAAGACCTTGTGGGCTAAAATGGGAACGAAGTTGATGTTCTCTAGTGCTTTCCACCCGCAAGCGGATGGCCAAACCGAGGTGACCAACCGAAGCCTAGGGAACTTGCTACGCTGCCTTGTAGCAGATCATGTCACCAGTTGGGATCTTGTACTTCCCCATGCTGAATTCTCTTTTAACAACTATGTTAACCGATCTACAGGATGCACTCCATTCGAATTGGTGTATGGGTGTCGGCCAAACACTCCATTGGACGTCAACACTCTGCCACTCCCAACAAGGCCGAGTGAGGCTGCCTTGGACTTCTCCAGTTATATGCAGCACATTCACGAAGAATGCAAGCGTCGCCTTACGCTCAGTTCAAATTCCTATGCAGCTACAGCAAACGCCAAACGGAAAGATCGTCAATTTAATGAAGGTGATATGGTTCTTGTCCGTTTACGCCCAGAACGTTTTCCTCCAGGAAGTGTTTCAAAGCTTCATGCTCGCAGAGCAGGTCCCTTCAAGATTATAAAAAAAATGGGCAGTAATGCATATGTGATCGAGCTCCCTTCTGAGTTTGGGATCAGCCCCGTGTTCAATATTGAAGATATTACTGCATTCAAGGGCGACACATCTATCCCACCAGTTCCAGCCACATCAGCAGACGGGCAATTTCCAACAAATACAACACCTCGGGATGAAATTGCCGCAATCCTTGATCATCAGTTTGTATCAACTCGACGGGGAGGCTATTACAAGTTCCTAGTCCAGTGGAAAAATCGCCCAAATTCGGAATCAGTATGGCTACAAGCATCAGAATTACAACGATTGCACCCCCACCTCTTCACTACCTACCTTCAGTATAACTTGCCGGAGTCAAGTTCTTTGGGAGAGACGGCAATTGATGCAAATCAGGAGCCGATTATTGACACAAGCCAGGAGACAAGCCCGCAACAAGATCAGGAGGCAGAGCAAGAGAAATTGGAGCAAGAGCACGGGAGCCAGACATGGAGACAATTGAGACATTACCATAATCAAACACTCTACCGTTACAAGAAGACATATATGGAAATTGCAACTTCAACACAGCTGCTGGAGTCAAGGAATCTCACCGTTGCAAGGAGTCTGATTCTTAGCTAATTTTATTAATTAGTGGATTGCTTTTATTTACCTGCATTTATTTAATTTCCTAATTTGTTGCTTTCCTAGTTAAGTTTGGGTTATCATACCTATTTAAGTTGGAGATTGAAAGAGAAAAACACTCAGCTTTTTATTATCTTTTGATTGAATACAATTCAATTGATTTTTGGAGAGATTCCAATACAATTCGCAAAGAGATTTTGCACCAGCCTAATTGCGTTTTCTTTGAGACTTAGAACCTGCAATACAAGGCACCAAGATCATTGAGGAATTACAATCATTCTTAAACATTGTTATGGTATTAGAGTAGGTTTAAGTTTTTTTTTTTGCCTTTTCTTTTCTTTCTACAGATCACTTTAATGGCCGCGTCTTCCTCATCACCTTCTCTTCCACTAAACACGATGGTGCATATGAAATTGGCCCCTGTAGAAGTGTTTTTATGGATTCTACTTAAGGTTTTATGTTATCCTTACATCAAACCCCAATGGGTCAAAGCTTTCGAAAATTGTATGGAGAATATAAATAAAGGATATAAATTAATAATAAAAAAACTAGTGATTGTAAAATTGATGAATATTATTTTAGAGAAAGAAATTTGAATAACCATTGTTAACTATTCTCTATGTTATCTTAAATATAAGTGATTCCATATAATTAAAACATATATATTTAATCACAATGATAATTAATAAATTAAATAATTAACTTGCAAGGAATTTTGTTGCAGATGAAAGTGCTCAAATTTATCATGGTTTTCCCCCCCTTTTGTTTTATATCTCAAACTTCTAATAATTTTTCATCATCATCATCATCATCATTTATTTTCAATGCTCCCAAAAATAAATTAATAGGGTGAACTCATATCTTAGTTGCGCTACAAGGCATTGCCTCATTTACTGGAATTTGCAATACATCCATCGATTTTTATTTGCATGCTACACAACTCCAATCAAAATTATCAAGTTCCAGTCAAATTTGATATAAGTATATGAAAACGGTCTCATGTATGACTTGTTGGATGTACAAAAATGAAAAACCGATGGGAAGCCGTAACACCACATCTACTAGTTTGACTTCTAGCATTTATAATTTGCAAAGAAAATGCAACTAAATTATATTTTCTTTTCTTTTTCTGATGAATATGCAACTGAATTGTACAGAGAGGCATAATGATCCTGCTATTACTAATACATTTCTTATCACAGGAGGGGAGAGATATACATAGAGAGAGAGCATTTGCAAGATCCATATACATGCATAAGCACGGCTAATTTCAAGCTAGTTTTGATCACTGAGCACAAATTAAGGTCATCAGTAATTGGCCATTACCCTATTGCCAGAATCACATTATGACAATAGAATCAATCAACAACGAGTTGATAATACCTTGGAAAGAAGTAGATTGTCTGATATACACTAGATTATCCCAGAATCCAATCCACTACGTTTTCCTAATTTAACCATGTTTGTAATGGTAAAAAAACTCCAAAAAAAACGTTGGAAGCAAAACCCATTTGTAGGTCCTACGAATCCAGCATGCATGTATATTCTTGGAGTTCTTTCTTATCATATCATTACTTAGTCAAAAGATACAAAGGATAATTTCCCTATTCCATCATCCTCATCTCTTTCAGAAATTGTGAAGACATGACAAATACACGCACACCCACACCGATCCACACAATTCCATTCATTATCCACACACACCCACACCAATCCACACAATTCCATTCATTATCCACACACACACACACACCAAACTGTCTCAAACAATCCATTCATAATTAAATATAAATAATCTAAATACAATCTCAGCAAAAAACTATTTTAAAGCATCAATTTTTCAAAAAACAATATACAAGATAATAAAAAATAAATGACCATGAATATTCATGTTTATTGTAGCATCGTCATTACAGAGCTATCTGGACAATAAAAAATGAACTACCAAAATGAATTTTTTTAATTTATTAATTATGGGTCTACAATATAATTAAGGTTGTCAATTTTATTTTGGTTGATGTTTTATTTTTTCAATTGGAATAAAATATTTTGGTTTTGAAGTGTGTCAACGCTCCGCTTTAAGGTTGTATTATTTATATTTATATATATAAATAATTAAATATATTAATTCAGTAAAAAAAATTTAGTTCAAATACAAAAATAAAATTATTTAAAATTGCTCAATTTAAATTTCAAATATAAATAAAAAAAAAGAGTTAAACTGATATAACTCAATTAACTTAATAATTTCAAATATAATATTAAAAAATAATAAAAATATAATTTAATTAAAAATAATGATTACATACTATCGCGAAGCCCCCCAGATAAAGTTTTTTTCCCCAGGATCTCAGCGTGCCAGGGCCACACATCATCAAACACAACCAAACAACTCTCACGCTGTAAAATACGATGAAGGATGTCTAAAGGCTCATCACTGTCATTGATACCCAGTTCATGCAAAGTAGATTCACCAGCCTCTGTTTTAACCAGCTCAAGAATCTTTTCTTTCACTGTGTCCCTGTCATTCCTCTGAATGTTTGATAAGCAAAGCCAAATTCTATTTGAGAACCGTCTGTTCACTTTTTCACAGTCGAAAATGTCCCTTGCAAGTTTAGTTTTTCCTGTGCCACCCATTCCACATATCCCAAGTGCTTTGTATCCACCATCAGCATCATCTTTGAAAAGTATGTTCTCAATTTTCTCCACTCCACATACACGTTATCTCCTTACGTTAACACGTTGATTTTTTTTTAGTGTGGGCACACCGACTTTCAATTTCTCTCAATCAAGTACATGCAATTTTCGTTTTTTCTATTTTTGCGTACTGAATTTTTGATCTTTGTCAATCGAGCACTCTTTGGAAATCTATCAACTGTTTATAATTATTTCGAATCACATGAATTTCATTTTTTTTGTTAAAAAAATAAATATTTAAACATGTGAATAATTTATTTATATATACAGAGTCGATTAAAACAAAGTGTAAAATGTGTGTACTAATTATCCCAAACGTAAACTATTGTTGACAGGCGGTGATAAGGCAACTATGTTTAGGGTTCTGTAAGAGCAAGGCGTTTATTTCACTTCTCTTACACTCTTCTCCTCTGCTAAAAAAAGAAAGAAATGGCCGGGTTTCTGTCGCTCACCTATGCCTTGGAGCAGAAGCTGATGGAGTTGGGCTTATTCGATTCTGAAGTGATTGATCATCATTACAGATGGAATAGAACAGTGAAAGCTTTGAAAGAGGTTTTGCCGAGCGTTCAAGATTTGTTACAACATACCGAGGAGAGGGTAGTGGTGAGTCGGCTTTCAGTCGATTTATATTTTCTTCAAAATTGTGTTGATTCGACTGAATATTCATCTTACTTGAACTTGGAAACGATGCTTAAGTTACTCAATATAATCTCTCAATCGTTGCAAAAGATCAGATCCAACAAACAACAAGTTGAATCATCCGGTCTTGGCGTTATATCTGATGATGTGAAAACTGTGGGAAGGGGAGACGATGTCTTAAAAATTGTCGAATTTCTGATGGGTTTGATAACCAATCACCAACTTCTCCATGTCTACCCTATAGTGGGCATGGCAGGTCTTGGAAAGACAGCCTTGGCTAGATTGGTGTGTGAGAAAATGTCAGAGAGACAGCTTTTTGATACGACAGTGTGGATCTCTGTTTCTGATAATTTTGAAGAATTGACCGTGTTAGGAGAGACGCTTGAACACCTTTCTAAACAGTTGCAAGGGAAACGATTTCTTCTTGTTCTTGATGATGTCTGGAATGAAGATGTCGACAAGTGGGATGGATTAAAGAAATGCTTGTTAAAAGTTGGTGGAAGTAATGGGAGTGCTGTTCTTGTTACAACTCGTAGCGGGCAAGCTGCATCCATAATGGAGACTTTTCCTGGGTGCAGGCATGATTTGAAACGGCTATCCGATGGTGAATGTTGGTCCATTATTAGGCAAAAAGTCTCTGGTAATGAAGGAGAGCCATTGCCTCCGGACCTGGAGGTTATTGGAAAAGAGATAGCAAGCAAATGTGGAGGTGTGCCCTTAGTTGCACTGTTTTTAGGTGAGACGATGTGTTCTAGAAAGGAGAAGGGACAATGGTTGTCAGTTAAAAACAGTTGCCTTAGGGACATTCCTCGATATAAAGATATAATTATCCCGACATTACTAAAAAGTTTCTATCATCTGCCTTCGCCAGCTTTGAAACTGTGTTTTGCGTATTGCTCAATCTTTTCTCAGGATTTTACCATTGAAAAGGAACAATTGATTCAGCTTTGGATGGCTGAAGGGTTTCTTGTGCAATCTAATGATCAGAGGATGGAAGATACAGGTGAAGTGGTTTTCAATAAGTTTGTTGATAGTTCTTTTGTTGAAGTTGTGGAATGGGATGGACGTGGGAATATTAGAAGCTGTAAGATGAATAGGCTTATGCATGATCTTGCGTTGCATGTTTCAAAATTTCGTACATTTAATTCGGAGACTTGTTCCGATATAGATGGTGTAAACCGTTTTATCCATCATGCAAATCTCATTTGTGATGTGGAGCTTGCACAGGTATTGCCAATTATCAAGGATGGCAGTCTGGTTTCCTTGTTCACACATGCTGCTGATGTCCTTCACTGGCCAATGAACTACTTTCAGATGCGAACTCTAAACCTAGATGGTGCTGATATCAAAGAGTTGAATGATTCAATTGGTAACTTGAAATGTTTGAAATTTCTTGATATCTCACGGACTTGCGTCAAAGCATTACCCGAATCCATCACCGAGCTCCACAATATGCAAACATTAAGACTCATTGAGTGCGCATCTCTTGAATCACTTCCTAGACATATGGGAGGTTTACGTAGCCTGAGGCATATTTATTTCACTTATCATCACCAGATGCTAGTTAAGGTGGGGTGCTTGACTTCTCTTCAAACACTGCCATTCTTTGTTGTGGGGAAAGACAGTGACAGTACAATTGAAGAACTGGAATCCTTAAATGGCCTAAGAGGACAACTGTCGATATACAATCTTCAGGAGGTGAAAAACAAAAAAGAAGCTGCGAAAGCAAATTTGCGAGGAAAAACAAAGATTTACAAATTGGAATTTGTATGGAGATCAGGAAGAAAATGCTTCAAGAATGACGAGGAAGTGCTGGAGGCCCTTCAGCCTCACTCTAACTTAGAAACGTTGAAGATTGAGCATTATGGGGGTGGAAAGCTGCCATCGTGGCTATTGATGAAAAGTCCTACTCATGGTGGTTCCTTGCTAGTCAATTGTTTGGTGAATCTGAAATTGATAGACTGCAAGAGGTGCGAATTGCCAATGCTTGGACATCTTCCTCGTCTTGAAAGTCTTGAGATAGATGGGCTGGATAAGGTAAGAACTGGATTCAGTGAAAGAATGGCAGTTTTTCCAGCATTAAAGAAACTGTCTCTCCGTCGCATGGTCAATCTAGTTGAATGGATGGTGCCAGCAGTACGTGAAGGCCATTCAGCTGTGTTTCCTTTCCTTGAAGAGTTGTCCATCACGTCCTGTCCTCTATTGGCATCTATTTCACTGAAAAATGCTCCATCACTTGCTCAACTGGAAATCTGCTTCTGTGAAGAATTGAAATCTCTATCCATGGATTCCAGTGCTAGCACAACTCTTGAAGATTTAACAATAAAATGTTGTCCAAACCTGGAGTCCATTCCTTCTGCTGAGTGCCTCGGATCTCTTAAAAGTCTTGAGATAGATGGGCTGGATAAGGTAAGAACTGGATTCAGTGAAACAATGGCAGTTTTTCCAGCATTAAAAAAACTGTCTCTCCATCGCATGGTCAATCTAGATGAATGGATGGTGCCAGCAGTACGTGAAGGCCATTCAGCTGTGTTTCCTCTCCTTGAAGAGTTGTCCATCATTTCCTGTACTCTATTGGCATCTATTTCAACTGAGTGCCAAAATGAAGGTTGTCACAAGTCAAACTCTCCTCTAATGACAAGTCTGCAGATCTTCAATTCTCTTCAATATTTGAGGCTTGAAGGTTTTCCCGATCTATTCTCCATTCCTGATCTGCAAAACCTCTCTCTTAAAGGCCTGACAATAAAACATTGTCCAGATCTAGAATGCATTGGTAGTTTGCAAAACCTAACATCTCTTGAAGATTTAAGAATAGAAGTTTGTCCTTATCTGGAGTCCATTCCCAGTGTAGGCGACCTGTCATCTCTCAAAACACTCAGCATTCAACGATGTCATAAATTAACTTCTCTTCCAACTGGGCTACAGTCCTGCTTGTCTCTGGAAAATCTGTCTGTACAATGGTGCATAGAGCTAACCTCTATCCCTGATGAGTTGAAAGAATTGCATTCCCTTGTTCAATTAGAGATCACAAAATGTCCAAGCTTGATTTACTTCCCAGAGGACAGCTTATACTCCCTCACACAATTGAAGCAGTTGACAATTGGTCCTTTCTCCGAGAAGTTGGAGGCTTTTCCTGGTCTGAATTCAATCCAGCCCTTCCATCCACCCCTTGAAGAGCTACAAATACATGGGTGGAATAGACTCAAGTCTCTGCCAGATCAACTTCAGCAACTCCCTGTCTTAAAATCATTAGATATAGGGCGATTCAACAAAGTGGAAGCGTTGCCAGAATGGTTAGGTGACCTTATATCCCTTCAGCAGCTCAGAATTTGGAGATGTGAGAATCTGAGGTCTCTACCGACAAGCATGCAACGCCTCAAGCTGAAGAGGCTGGAGATTATAGATTGTCACATTCTTAAGAAAACTTGTGCCAAAGGGAGTGGCCCTGAATGGTTCAAGATTTCTCGTATCCCGAAGATCAGTATGCTCTAATTACTGGATTCTCAAACTGTGACGCAAGGTAGACCCAATCTATCTCCATTTTTTCAATCAATATTTCGCTCTCCATTCTTTTCCTAATTGATATCGTTACCTGTTTTGCATCGATTTGCTGAAACTGATAGCAGTTTTCCTTTGAAACACGAGTGCAGGTATTTCAGTTTTTTCTGTTAGAATTACGTGCGAGATGCTGCCTTGAAGATAGAATTAAATTAATTTGGTTGTTTTTTGAATTTTGATTTCAAATAGCAGAGTTTGATTCGGGATTTGCTGTAAATCTGCTATAAATTGCCAATAATCTCTCATGGCTGTTGAGAGTTTATTTTTCATTACAATTGAGTTTCTTGTAAGCCTCTATAATAGGCATTTCAATTCAGTAAAACAAATTTATCTTCCTCTACAATTTATCAGTTTTGTAATTTCCAGGATTTAATTCAAACAGTAACTGTTCTAAACAGTAACTGTTCAAATTATAAAATTGCAACACTTTCATGATCAAGTGACTGCTCCACCTCATATCATCAGATAATAGCTTCACGAATTCAACGAGTTTGTGGTATTCTCTCTTTGATTCCTTCAAATGGGGGAGATCCTCACATTTCAAAAATCACATTCTGAATTGAGAACAGAAGTTACAGCCTGTTATAGAAGATTAACTGATCATTTTTAAGCATTACTTGGTGGTGTTTTGACTCGTCCAAAGCAACAAGAACTCGAAGAACAGGCAGTGGATTCCTGGCAAGTCTTTTATCATATCTCTATGTATGTGTAAATGTACAAGAAAAATTAGGGAGAGGAATGTTTTCTGGCTTAGAGACTTCAAGAGGGAAAAAAATGTCAGTTCGGTCCAAAGTGATCAGCTTTGATTGCTGACAAGCCTCACCTTAATTATACTTGGCTAGACCTGTACTTTCTATCATACTTCCTCTTTTACTTTCTTAAACATGAAATTTTCACCTTATTCTTGGTGGTTTACTTTATATAAAGAAATAATGAATGTTTATTACTGTATTTTAAAAATATTTTTGAAAAATATTAAAAGTTATTTATTTTTATTTTTTATTTTAAATTAAAAAATTTAGTGTTTTTATTATTATTTTCATGTGCTACAAAAAAAACACTTTAAAAAATAACTCGCAAAACATTCACTTAATCTATAAATCAAAGTGCATATGCGTGAAACAGCTTCCATGGATTGTTTCAAGCTTTTCATTATTCAAGGAGCCCTGCCCTTGCCCCTCCTAATTCTCTCACAATAAGACATCACCATCGCAAATTCAAGGCAAGGCAGGCATATCGAGCTCATATGATAAAGAAAGCTTAGCAAAGTTCAAGAATTTCTTATGTGATGATAGTACACACATAACTAATTTTACACAAAGCGGGTATTTTGGAGAATATGATAATTGGTCTTCTGTTATTCTGGATTTCTGATCTTCTCCGAGAAAACCCCCCCTAGTATCTTAGCAGCAAATGGGAGACCGTGAGATTGGTACCTGATTTCATATTTAATCTTGTTCCATTTGATATCATCAAATACTGTTGAGGTGTCAATACCACCCAAAGTATCCTCAACAATCTTTCCACAATCCTCACCTTCCAATAATGGGGGCTGAAGGTCAATCATGTTCTCACCTCCAATCCTTCTAGCAACTTTCTTCAGTCTGGTAGTGACAATGACTGCACCGCCGCTACCTCTAGGCAATCCACCAGCCGAGTTGATTTCTGCAGCTAAGAAGTTGGCATGCCAAGGCCACACATCATCAAACACGATTAAATATTTTTCTTGTGATATTAGGAGATGGATAGTTTCCAGAAGCTCAGCCATATCATGCTTGTCCATCATTAACTCATCAATGTTGTAATCCAGCTCATTCAAAACCAACTTCAAAATCTGAATCCCGATATTCGTCTCATTGCTCTTAATGCCTGACAAACAGACCCAAATCTTGGTTGAGAATGCTGCGCTCACACTTTTATCATTGAAAATCTCCCTCGCAAGTGTGGTCTTTCCTGTGCCACACATCCCAGATATTCCAATTATCTTGAATCCACCTTCGCACAGTTTGCTCTCAATATTTCGCACACAACTTTGAAAGCCAATGATACTGGACCCGTCGCTGATGCCAAATGTCGGAGGACGCTCACAAATCTTCCCATGGTACAATGGGGGCTCAAGGGGGATCAAGTTCAAGTTTAGACATCCCATCCTTCTAGCCACTCTTCTAGCCACTCTCGGAAGCCTGCTCGTGATAATGACTGCAGCACCATGGCGAAGTCCCCCAGATAAAGTTTTTTTTCCCAGGATATCAGCATGCCAGGGCCACACATCATCAAACACAACCAAACAACTCTCACGCTGTAAAATACGATGAAGGATGTCTAAAGGCTCATCACTGTCATTGATACCCAGTTCATGCAAAGTAGATTCACCAGCCTCTGTTTTAACCAGCTCAAGAATCTTTTCTTTCACTGTGTCATTCCTCTGAATGTTTGATAAGCAAAGCCAAATTCTCCGTCTGTTCACTTTTTCATTGTCGAAAATGTCCCTTGCAAGTTTAGTTTTTCCTGTACCACCCATTCCACATATCCCAACTGCTTTGTATCCAACATCAGCGTCATCTTTGAAAAGTATGTTCTCAATTTTCTCCACATACTCATTGCGCCCAGGAATTTTAGGGGTACTGCATTCACTGTATTTCCCTTCACAACCTTCAACCTTTTCATGAAACTTTGTTTTAACACTATCCAACTGATTCTTCCTCTTGCGCACAAAAAGGCTTTCAGTATATGGATTGAAATGTATCCAGTTTTTCTTGAATAATTTTCTTTGTTGAGCAAAGATTCGGCACTCTGTAAGTATATCATTGAGTTCATAAAGCACTTCACACATGTCTGATGCCAATGATGAGCAGCATATGTTCTTATTTTGACTTTCCAGGACCTGTTTGATTCCTTGAAAATGAGAAGCAAGAGTGAATTGAAAGAACAACTCGGTTTCAGCTTCTTGCAGAGCATTTAAGGACTTGTTCCAAAGGAACTCTGCCACGTCTGCTGCCATTTCTTACACGTCTTCAATCTGCAGAATAAACAATGGTTTTGGTATGTCATTTACTGGAATTTGCAATACATCCGTCAATTTTTATTTGCATGCTACACATCTCCAATCAAAATGGCTTTTTAGCTTACCATTAGATCCTCACTAATTTTCTCAAGATTTGAACATACTAAAAATTAATAGTTTAATCCAGTTCAAGTGATGTATCTGACACTAAAGTACTAATAGTACTTAAGACTGGACAAACAAGAAGGCAATCCAAACCTGAGAGGTCACATATCAAGCATATCCTTTTTCTCGTGAGAAAGCTGACTTTTTTTGTTCTTGTTTACAATGACGAAAATAAATTCAAACGAGAATAAAAGCATTGAGTGAATAAATATAGAGCGTTGAATTAGTCAAAGCCAATTGTTAAAACTGAGATGAAGCCATATATTCTGCCTGGATCCTGGGTGCACTGTATTCTCTGAAGCTTTGTAAAGGATAAAATGAAAACAAAACCTTGCGCTACTGTTATTGCTTGTACAGCAAAGCAAATTTTCTTCTACAGGGTAAGCTACACAAATTTAATTTTATTACAGTTCTATAATTTTGAAAATGTTTTGCTATCTTACAACTGTAGCTCTATCCTATATTAGGATAATGCCAATAAGAAACCTATTTTTTAGCAATTTAATTTAGAATATTTCTACCACCAAAGTCCCATGTTGAGCTATGGTGGGTAAATTGAAATACTATGAATGTAGTGTGTGTCCTCAAGACTTGAATACACTAAAAATATACTTCAATAATAAACATCCAAGTGACATATTTGTTATCTGATAGACTGATACTAATAGCTATAGTCTAAAACTAACTAGAAAACATATCATATTAGATCATCACAATTTCTTTGGTAAACACAAAATTAACACTTCCAGATGAACAGCTTATAAATATTTGATTCACTTGAAATTTGAAATAAATGATTTAGCTGAATAGAAAATTAAATTCAACAATTATGAGAAGAAGTTGCATAAACATATAAAATCTCACATGACATGTACATGTCTATTAAAAACCCCTCATATTTATGAATAATCACATTTATGACAATAGGCAAGGTGAACACTTTTACTTAGTAGAAGTGTGATTCAAACTTCTTTTAAACAAATAAAATTGAAACCTAACAATTGGTGTCAACCATAAACCTATGCTGACAATTTAGCAACTAGAGACTAGGAGGATAATAGTTCCACCACGATTAGTCTCCCCAAACATGAAAAAACAACCAATTTTAATTCCTCAGTTTTAAAGTATAGCCACCATTGGTCTCTAATTTCCCCAAATTACTAAGTTCCAGTCAAATTTGATAACCATAAACATACAATTAGTTTCAAAATATCCGTCAAATTTTTGGGTCTCAATTTGGAAGCTTGTTGTCAAGTATATGAAAATGGTCTCATGTATGACTTGTTGGATGTACAAAAATGAAAACCTATGGGAAGCAGTAACACCACATCTACTAGTTTGACTTCTAGCATTTATAGTTTGCAAAGAAAATGCAACTAAATTATATTTTCTTTTCTTTTTCTGATGAATATGCAACTGAATTGTACAGAGAGGCATAATGATCCTGCTATTACTAATACATTTCTTATCACAGGAGGGGAGAGATATACATAGAGAGAGAGCATTTGCAAGATCCATATACATGCATAAGCACGGCTAATTTCAAGCTAGTTTTGATCACTGAGCACAAATTAAGGTCATCAATAATTGGCCATTACCCTATTGCCAGAATCACATTATGACAATAGAATCAATCAATAACGAGTTGATAATACCTTGGAAAGAAGTAGATTGTCTGATATACACTAGATTATCCCAGAATCCAATCCACTACATTTTCCTAATTTAACCATGTTTGTAATGGTAAAAAAACTCCAAAAAAAAACGTTGGAAGCAAAACCCATTTGTAGGTCCTACGAATCCAGCATGCATGTATATTCTTGGAGTTCTTTCTTATCATATCATTACTTAGTTAAAAGATACAAAGGATAATTTCCCAATTCCATCATCATAATCTCTTTCAAAAAAAAATTAGAAGGATGAAAAATTGTGAAGACATGACATGGATCCTTCCATTCATCATCCACAAACACCCACACCGATCCACACAATTCCATTCATTATCCACACACACATCAAACTGTCTCAAACAGAAAGCCATAAAAAGTGACAGTTGTAGTTAATGAGTGAAAAACATTGGATTTAAGCACCCAAAAGAGAGAGAGAGAGACTTGAAAGTGCTAACCTTGGATTTAAGTGAAAATGAAAACCAGATCTGCTAAATTAAACTCGACCAGTTGATCTCCCTTGATTTTCTTGTCTTTTCTTCCTTCCCTTCTGCCTTCTCCTTTATTTTATTGTATTTTATTTGTTTCCATGGGAAAATGAAAACCGGATCTGCTAATTTGCAAGTACGAGCCCTCAAGTTATGTATTCCCTAAAAACAATATACAAGATTATAAATAAATAAATCACAATGTATATTCATGTTTATTGTAGCATCGTCAGCAGAGAGCTACATGGACAATAAAAAAATGAACTGCCAAAATTAATTTTTTTATTTATTAATTATGGGTCTACAATATAATAGCTTTATAAGATGCTAAATGTTTTTTTTCCCCTCAAAATAGAGGGAAAATTTCAACTTTTCTCTCTTTAAAATTTCCCCCAAAATGTAAAATGAATTGTTAAAATAAACATGAAAAAAATTAAGTTTACTATTGAAAATACTATAATGAAAATTTAACTATTTTCAAATGGATTTCTGTCTGAAAATATGGTTGAAGTTACTTTTAAAAATATTTTTTATTTAGAAATATATTAAAATAATATTTTTTTTATTTTTATAAAATCATTTTGAACATAAACATATGAAAATGATCTAAAAATACAAAAAAAATATTTTAAAATAAAAAATATTTTTTAAAAAAATATTTTTAAAACACAATATCACATTCATAAAATATCTTTACAAGGAAAATGGGTCCATTCGTACAATAGTTCCAAGGCTTGACAATAGCTTTTTTTTAATAAATAAATAAACCCACTAGATAGAACTTATAAAAGCACCAATTTTCCTTTAATGGATTATGGGTAATGGCTATTTTCTCCACTAATAATATGTTTTTGTTTTCATGAAATAAGTTCAATTTCTAATTATATAAATACTTCAGTCATTAAACACATAAAGAGGGATACCATTAGATAAGTTTTTAGGACTCCATAATTTAAAATCATTATTAATATACATATTTATATCAAATTAGAAAAGAAGTCCCTTTATTTTTGGGCTAAAACTATGGTGAAATTTAATCTTTAATATAAACTCTTTAATGTGAAAACATATTATAGATGAATAAGAAGTTAAATTCAAATCATTTTTAGCTTACATGTTTTGAAGAAACTCAAAACTCTCTAAAAATGTTTCTCCTGCATAGAAGCGAAATAAATTTTATCAACTGTTTATTTAATGAGAACAAGAAAATTTAAATTGAGTCTATAAAACACCTAAAATGTTAAAAGGAATGTGATTTAAGTTTAGTGTATGTTTGAGAGTGTTTTAAAAAAGATATTTTTGACATCAGTACAAGAAAATAATCTAAAGACACTAAAAGAATTAATTTAAAGTAAAAAAATAAAAATAAAAAATTTTCAATTTTTTCAAATAAACTTTTGAAACGCAATAATAAACAAGGTCTTAATTTTATGTAAGAATTGAAATAGTAGTTAGAATCTTATAAAGCTCATTAAAGTCAATCCTTTAAACCATGTGACAGAGCATTAATTTTTTAAGTATATAGAATATATCATTAACAGTAATGACGATGACAACACCAACAAATTTCATGTAAATTATATCCTAAGTTATTTAACAAGTAATTATCATTTATTATATTTTCAATACAGGTTTTAATATTATCTAATAACCTAAAAGATTACGTGATCTGTAACAGTGTCGGCTATTATTCATTGTGACTCATAGTCACTGTGGACATGCAGTTTGCTCCGGTGCTGCGCGAGAGTTTGTGCACCTTTTTATTTTTTTTACACAGGTCTTCTTTTTGTATTTTTTATGATGAAATTGATAGATGAGTAGTAGTGGCCGAGCGGTTCGCTGCGCGCTGGAAATCCAAATCCAGCGCACAGGATTCGAACCTCCCAGCCAAACTTTTTGACTTTTTTTTTTTCCTAAATTCCGTTTTTTGTTTTAGCAACTGGAAAGTTGCTTCTGTTTTTCTATTTGCTTTCCTTTTTTTTTTTTCGAAATTCCTTTTTTTTTAAAGCAACTTTCCAGTTGCTTTCTCTTTTTTTTTCTATTATTATTCTTATTATTTTTTTTTTAGACTACTGTGTTTTTTTTTTCTACAATCCTGATTTTGAAAATGATTGTCTGGAAAATTTGCTTTCCCTTTTATTTTATTTTTTTATTATTATTCTTATGATTATATTTTAAAACTAGGATATCAATGACAATTTACGTGTACCATGACTAATCTCCGGATCCATTTTTTTTCCTTTTTTGGTTCAAATTATACATTTTTTTCCCGCTTATTTTTTCCCCCCGTGATTTCCCCTTGCACGTTTTTTTTTTTATAATCGTGCTTCTTCTTTTTTTTCCCTTTTTTGGTTCAACTTATACATTTTTTTCCATTTTTTTGTTTCCGCTTATTTTTTTCCCCGTGATCGGGGTCTCCAGGTTAACTTATGCGCACCACAATTTTTTTCTCATTACTGTTTAAAAAGGTGATTTCCCCTTGCACTTTTTTTTATAACCGTAAATATTATTAGATTCTAAAAAATTATTTGACTTGAAAAATAAATAAAAAAGAAAAAAGAGAATAATAAGCCAAACCATTACAAAACACCCAACCGCCAACGAATGCCCAATTCACTACAAAAAAATATAGTTATTCATCTCTAATTGATATAATCGATTGTCTTTTTTTTATCAACCGATTATATAATTGTCAAAACAATTAAGACACACCAAATAATCAATCAATTGCAGTTTTGCAATCTATGAATTAAATAAATCGACATAAAATTGCAAACAACCAGAAATAATTTATCTCTGATAGATTTTAGCGGTTGCAATTTTGCTATCTGCTGGTTAAATCGTTCATTGCTGTTAAAATAAACCCAATCATCAACAAGTTCGATACAAGAAAAAAATAATTCATATTTTATTCATTTTATTAATTGCAAATTTACGTCCACCAATTAAATAATTGTCATAATAATCAAAACACGCCTACTAATTAATCAATTATAGTTTTTATGCAAATTACATAAATCGATAAAATATTTAAGCAAGTTCACCCATTAATGAATTGGCTATAAAATACAATTCACTCATCTTTAATAGATTTTATCGATTATAATTTTGAGAGTTGTCAACTAAATTATTATCCGAGCACTTAAACTGATAACAACAACCAACTAATTCAATACAAAAAAAAAATACAATAGAATTTAACGATTACAATTTGCTATCTACCAACTAAATAATTTTTTGCAGGCTAAATAATTAATCAGTTTACTACATCAAAAAAGCCTAGCGCAATGCGCGGCTATTTTCTGATATTTGTTATGTATCGACGCTTGAAAATATATAAAAAATGAACTGGGTTTTTTTAAAATCTCAAATTAATGTAATCTAAGTGTTCTGAAATAATAAATCTTAAAAAATAAAAAATAACAATTTTAAAATTAAAATCACTTTAAACAAAAAATATATCATGTCACATATATATAAAATAAATGGAAAAAAACACAAAAATGTAAGATAAGTATTATGGGCCTGTTTGGGAGAGCTGTTGTAGTAGCTTTTTAAAGTGCTTTTTGTGCCGAAATACATCCAAATGATGTTTTTTTTATTTTTTAAAAATTATTTTTGATATCAGCACATTAAAATGATCTAAAAACAACAAAACATATTCATTTAAAATAAATAATAAAAAAATAAAAAAAGCACAAGCTACGGCACGGCTTGAAAAAAGCCGTGCCAAACAGCCTCTATATGTATGCTAAGATGAACACGTAAGTCGAGTGTTTAACGCGTTTGCTTCCGCATCACAAGAGCGAGAGTTCGAATCTCTCCGGCTGCTAATGTTTTTAAACACTGATGAACAATGATTTTCACTTTTCATTACTGTTTGAATTTTTTTTAACTACGCTTCTTTTTTAAAAAAAAAATCGGAGTATCCATGTGAGCTTACGCACACCACGACTAATCTCCAGATCCACTTTTTTTTTTCATTTTTTCCCTGTTTTTTTCCTACTTATACATTTTTTTTCCATGACCGGGGTGTTCGGGTTCATTTATGCGCGCCACAATTTTTTCTGTCATTACTGTTTAAAAAAGTGCTTTCCCCTTGCACTTTTTTCTTATAACCGGACTTTTTTTATTTAATAAACGAGGTGGCCGGGACAACTTAAACACACCATGACTAATCTCCGTACCCATCTTTTTTTAACATTTTTTTCTTTTTTTTTTCAATTACACTTTTCTTTTCTTTTCTGTTTTTCTATAACCATGGTGTCCTGATTAGCTTTTTTTTTAATATTTTTTTAATTGGGTTTCTTTTTTTGTGTTTTTTAACCAAAGTATCCGTGACAACTTACGTGCACCATAACTAATCTTCGAATCTATTTTTTTTAACATTTTTTTCACTAATTTTCCCCCCACGTATACGTTTTTTTTTATAATTGTGATGCCTGGAACAACTTACACGCGCTATGAATAATCCCCAAACCCATCTTTTTGAATTTTTTTTTCTTTTTTTTTTTCCAACTTATAATTTTTTCTTTTATAAACAGGGTGTCCGGGTCAACTTACGGGAACTACTACTATTATTTCATAAAATAGCTAAAGGATATTGCAATTTCAAACAGTAATAAACAATTATTTCAATTGTGGTTTTCGTTGTTCATTACCGTTTGAAAAAAAATCCTTTTTTTTATATTTCTTACATAATTCTTATTTATGTCCATATATATACATGCTCTTAGTTTTTGTTTCAATTTTTTTTATTCCTCTCTTATTAACATTTTTAAAATTTTTAATTTTAATCTGTGTTGGTAATCATTTAAAAAACAATATTTGTTATTATTTCTCTTTTTTTTATTCTTCAAGTAAAATATTTTATTTAAATATAATCATATTTATTTTTTGTTAATATTGTTAGGTATTGAATTTTCTAATTATTATAGATAAAACATTCAAAATAATGATAATGATTATTTGTAAGTTTTATTTTCTTTTAAATATGTTAGACTAATTATATATATATTGCTTTTTTGGAAAAAAAATATCATTGTTCTGAAATGCTTTTAATATAATATTCTAAAAATAAAAAAAAATTATGGAAATTTTTTCTCTAACAATAATTATGGTCTCACCAATTTTTATTATTTCAACTGTTATTAAGGTTATTTTCTTTTATGTTTACATTTTAATTCTTTTTTGTAGTCATTTCAAAAATTATATTTTCTATTTTCTCTTTTTTTATTATTCATTTCCATTTTTTTTTAATCTAATAATATTTATTTTTGTTTTTCCATTTATTTAGTTTTTGAAATTTTTTTTAATACTGTTAGGTGTTGAAATTTCTTATTATTATAGATAAGACATTCAAAATAAGGATAATGATTATGTTTTTCTTATAAATATGTGAGACCTATTTATTATTATTCTAAAATATTTTTAATATAACAATATGAGCAATAAATTTTACAATCAATTTCCTACATATAAAAAAATCATTTCTAACGGATTTTATCAAAACATTTTTAGTATTAGCAATATTCAAACATTTTTTAGTGGAAAAAACATCTGTTTCTAAGAGATTTTATCAATTATAATTTTACTCATTAAATATTAAAATAACAAAATACAACATGCATAAAATCAATTAATTTTTTATATAGATAAAAAAAAACCTAGCGCATCGCGCGGGCAATTCGCTCTCCTGCCTGCGTCAGATGATGTCAGCTAAGCTGTTTTTTGTCAAATTTCATTTCAGTCCCTGAACGTTATAATTTGTTTTTCTGGCCCTTGTTTCTATTAAATGGGTTTTAATTTGTTTCAATTTCGTCCTTCAATTGAAATTGGTTATGTATTGAAGTTCTAGTTCGGTCCTCATGCTTTTAATTTTGCGGGTTGGGCTGGAAATCTAAATATTTTTGGTATCAAAGTTTTGATTAATTTCAATTTCATCCTTCCATGCAAATTTATTATAAATCCTTAATATTTTAGGTATCAAAAGTTTGATTTCTTTCAATTCTATCCTTCTATGCAAGTTAATTATGGATTTCAGTTTCATTTCAGTCCCAGTTCTTTTAATTTCCGGTTTTGTTTTGAATTATTTGATTTCAATGTTTGGGTTTACTTCAATTTTGTCTTTTAAATTAAAGATATTATTGAAGGTATATCAAATTAATTATATATAGAGGGAGAGGAAAAATATTATGTTCAAATATTTATTGAATATTATCGCCTAAAAATATATAGAGGGAGAGGAAAAATGACCTAGGATTTTTTTAAGGACAGAAATTCATATCAGTATTCTTAAAAATATTTAATATAATAATACAATGAATAAATCTTATAAAATAAAAAAAATATTGGCTTCAAAATTAAATTTTGTGCTCTTTTGTTTAAGTTTATTTATGTATTATGTCAAATTAAAATATGTGAAACCAATTATATGTTCTAATATTTATTGAGTATTATCGCATAAGAATATAGAGAGAGAACAAAATAGCCTAAGATTATCCTTTAAATTAAATATATTATTGAAATTATGTCAAATTAATTATATATTTGTATATTTATGTCAAATTAAAATATGTAAAACTAATTATATGTTTGAATATTTATTGAATATTATCGCCTAAAAATATATTGAGAGAGAGGAAAAATGACCTAGAATTTTTTGAAGGACAGAAATTCATATCATGTTTTCTTAAATATATTTAATATAATAATATGATTAATAAAGTCTTATATAAAAAAAATATTGGCTTCAAAATTTAATTTTGTGCTCTTTTATTTAAGTTTATTTCTTTACAAGAATTTCCAATGTTTTCATTTCTAATATTTTAGATCTAATATTACTGGAAAAAAAAAATCTCAAAAAAAAAAAATGTTGACAAATTTACCTGCATTATCTAAAAGTCAAATTAAAAAATATACAAGTCACTTCCCGTTTCCATTAGACTGTTCTTTTTAGACGGCAAATAAATAATTACAGCACACAAAAAAATTAAGTTTATGTTTTAAAATAAAATTACAATATTTTTATTTCTAATATGTCTGATATTTATTGAATATTATCGCCTAAAAATATATTGAGAGAGGAAAAATGACTTTGAATTTTTTGAAGGACAAAAATTCATATCAGTATTCTGAAATATAATTATACTAACTAAATATTAAAATAATAAAATACATTACATATAAAAACAATCAATTTTCTACATAGATAAAAAAAACCCGCCGCATCGCGCTGGTATACCGCTCGTACATGCTAGAAGATAATCTCAAAATGATTTAAGATTTGTCTAATTATGCATGCTAGTATTTTGATCATGATTGCCAGTTCACCATGTTTTTAATATATTACATTATTATAAACTAAACAAATATGTTTGCTTGTGTAATCATCCAGTAATTTTTGGACAACAAGCCACACCGACAGGTCTATTCGAAGACTTGCTTTTTCAAGCAAATGTTCAGCCACAAGTCAAGCTCATCAACAACCAGAGGCCAACTCAACCAAGGACTTAGCCATGAAAAGCCCCACTTCCTGTCTGAATTATTTTCATCACTAGATTTTTGAAAGTTTCTAGTTTTTTGAAACCCTTATAATCTGTTCATGCATCTCGGATCGCACATCAAAATTTTATGGGCCAAATTCATGATCACATCTGTATGCATTTGACAGAACAAAACAGAAACAACTGATTTAAGAAATGAAATTTCATTAAGAAAACACTCTTTATTGATGGATGATTTTACTGCAACTACTACAAGCCTTTTTATAGGCAGCACACTTAACAGATTTCTTATAAATTAGAAACACAAGGAAAATTAATTATCCTAAACATACTGACTGCAACAACACCTTACGACTAGGATTATTCCTGTTTTATTGAAAAAAAACTTGACCAATTCAGCACATTAATTCTAACAGAGTTCTCACACAGCATGATCGATCTGGCTTCACAGAGCATGGATATCAGTAGGGCTACTGCGAAGAATGATCGTAGCTGGTACTGGCTTGTTGTTCGATCTCAGTTTTGAATGCTACTTCCTTCCCTTTACCTTTCTTTACCAAGGCTTCCTCTCCAAGGTTATCTTTTTTCAAAGATTTGCGTTCCTCGGAATTATGTTTCTCTGCTGGCATGGCATTCTTCTCGACTACTTTCTCCTTGCAGTAATTTTCTATTTCAGAGCTGCTTTTTAACACGGTATCTTCTTTATATTCCACACCCTTGTCACATTTGACGTCCAAAAAACAAAGCAGAGGGAATGTTAGCAGGAGTTGTTGCCTGTTCAACTTGAAATCATTGAGATACTTGAGACGCAAAATTTCTACTTTCCACTGTTGATCCGTTCCTCCATCATCCAACCTCGTGAGTTTTCCTCCCCTTATGTAGAGTTTTTTCAACTTCGGTAGTGTACTGGGCTTCAGTTCTTTTGGTGGATTTGCATGAGGAGTGCCTCTCAGATCCAATTTCTCTAAGCTTGGGGGGAATGTCAAGTTATCCATGGCAGCTAGTTTCAGAGACTTTGCTTTAGATAATCCCTGAGACTTTCCTCGTGGTGATTCCCTAGATTTTTTTACTCCCCACCAAATGGTTAGGCTGTGAAGTTTTTCAACGTCCTTCAGTTTTGTGAACTCCCCTTCTCGGGCTACTGCCTCATTTCCTATAACTATACCAAGCCGCCTCAGTTCCTTCAAATTAACAAGATCATCTATCTTGCAGGAAGTTTTTGAGTTTCCAATCACAAAACCCTTGAGCACCTGAAGATGAGTGAGATTCTGAAGCTCCTTTGGCATGCCTTCTATGAAGGGACAATCAGACACATCAAGATGAGTAAGCCTCGTCAAAGACTCAATTTCAGAAGGCAATTCCTCTAAATTGTGGCACCTTCTGAGATCAAGAATTTCAAGGGAAAGGAGTTCGCCAATGGATGCAGGAATTTTGGTTATTAGAGATATTCCTCGGAGGCTAAGATATTTCAAGTGCTTTAGAGCCCTCAACCCTCTCAAGACTTCTTCCTTTTCAACTTCAATGTGATGTTTACGTGAGCAATGCCATGCCCCGAGCTGAAGCACCTCGACCTTCTTCAACTTTGAAAGACAATCAAGATTCAAATCAAGATATTTCTCGCTTACATTGAACACCGTCAACAAATTCTCCACGTTTCGAGATGGATCAGCCAAAGAATTTTCACCTCCCAAAACCAAGCATTCACGTTGACATCCGGAGGAACGATCGGATGGTGTTCCTGAGGAATCGAATTCAAAGAGTTTAGCCTTTTGGGCCAAAGATATTGCCAAGTGACGAAGCCAAGGATGCATTTTGCACGCATTGACATCTGGGCTTAGTATTTCGTGGTATGGCTCTATGAACTGGAGATCTATTAATTCCTGAAAGATACTTTCTCCTTCCTCCTCAGCTGTCTTGTCAGCAGTCGCCGCAATCAATCCCTCACCGATCCACCAATAGATCAGTGGTCTCTTTTTTATTTTAGCATTCTCTGGGAAAACAGAGAAAAAGAGAAAGCAGAGTTTCAACTCAAGTTTCTCAAGAGTGTCGTAACTTGCCTGAAAATTCAGCATTTCCGAGCTCTCATGGATAATCTCTTCCACTCCCTGCTCTTTCCACTCTTTCAACACTTTCCTCTCCGAATCCTTTTGAGACTGAGAACTCTTACCTTGCGACCCCTGGCCAGTTCTTCCAAGATCTGGTGGCGGCTCCAATACTTTATTTAACTCTTTGATTTTGCCTTCAACCAGTTGCAGATCGCCCTTTATGTCGCCACCAGGATCTTTATTCTTTGCATTTGTCAAAGTTTTGTAAATCTGGAGTCTCATCTCAGTGAAATGACCCACGAGTTTGTTTTCCCACGCCTTGACGCCAAGAAGGCTGTTTTCCAAGTCCTGAAGCAGGAGATCAATGGCTTCGAATTTCAAAACCAATTCACTTTCTTTCATGCTATCATCGATGGGGCCAACAGCCAGCTCTCTCGCCTGATTCAGACGCTTCCGCAATGCGGTCACTGGTTTCTCCGGAATTTGTTGGATTGACATTGATCCCTCCTTATATAACAGATCAAAAGAGCAAAAAAAGAGAGAAAATTTTGCTTATAATTTATGAGCACACCTTGCTATCTCTTCGCCGATGAAGAATGGAAGCGTTTACTTCAAAGTCCACTCATTGTTGCTCCTGTAAAAATTATTTGTCGTAAGATATATTGAGTTAGCAGCACATTTGGTCCCTGTATTCTTGTATATTGAGTTAGCAGCACATTTGGTCCCTGTATTCTTGTTTCTCTATGAAATTGGCCCCTGTAGAAGTGTTTTTATGGATTCTACTTAAGGTTTTATGTTATCCTTCCATCGAACCCCAATGGGTCAAAGCTTTAGAAAATTGTATGGAGAAAATAAATAAAGGATATAAATTAATAATAAAAAAACTAGTGATTGCAAAATTGATCAATATTATTTTAGAGAAAGAAAATAAATTAAGAGGGTGAAATCATATCTTAGTTGCAATGATTAAATGATTAAATTTTTAGATGAAATAATTCTTTAAAAATTCAGTCTCAATCATGTTATTCTCTAGATGATATTTGTAAGAGAGATACCTACACTGCCAATCAAAGTTATCCCACCTATCTTTCGGAACTCTAACTTTAAATTGAAATGAAATTTACCCTGAAGTAAAACAAGGATCGAGTTGCCAGGGAAAATAAATGCAATCACATAATAGGTCAAGGTAAAATATGAGAAAGATCCATAAGAATGCGAGTAATATTTAAAAATGATTTTCAGAAGTGATATTAAATTTTCATAAACACAGAGGAAACATGTTTCATGGTGGAGTTGATTCAGTGTTTGGAAGGCATTTGCAGGCTATCTCCATTCATGTCTGGATGCGTGGCTAATTCGAACAGGCAGCAGCATAAGACCAGTTGGAATTATCCTTTTGTATTCCAATTGTTTGATGAAATGACTGAACAAGTATTACATGTTTTCTTTTCGTCTCAGATTACAAGACCCACTAATGCAGATGGAAAACAGTGCTCTTCAATTTAAACTTGTAGTGTAGAAAAATCAAAACAACAGAAAATCAAAAGTTGAGTCAGAGAGATAGAGGAAGAGATCAGACCTCATTTCCTTCGCACAATCGTCACGAAGGCTAACCACTCGGACAGCCTAGCTCTAAATACCTTGCTTCAATGAACACCAAAGTATCTACATCGAGTGTGAGAGATTCTTCTATAAACGAGGACCCAATGGGTATCACAACTTGTACGCTTCTTCTACGCCATCACTTTATTCTCGTTTCTTCAGGTTGAATTAAAATGGGGAAGTTTGAAATCATTTTGTTAAAATTCGAAATACTACATTTTTCTGTATATTCGATTGGATTAATTTCTAGTGTTACAGTAGCAATATATATATACAAGTAAACATGAATTAATCTACTTCTACTTTCCTAGGTTGCAGTGTTTGATACATGAGAAAGGAAATAAAGATAAAGCAACAAGAAACGGTAATATGGACATAACGGCTATATTTCAACACATTTATAGACAATCTTTATTTCTTCATTTCACGTATATAAACGTTTAGTTCAAACAAAAAAGAAAAAAAGAAAAAGAAGCATTGCCTAAGCTAGAACATCTTTGAAGTGTGCTCATATCCTTTCATATACTAAACCTTTTTGCTTAGGGGGTGTTCGACAATTTTTTTATTTTAAATTAATTTTTGTTTTGTATTTTTAGATCATTTTGATATGATGATATCAAAAATAAATTTTTGAAAAATAAATTTTATTTTAATATATTTACTTCAATCATATTCCTAAACAGTTACTTAAAGACAACATTTCACTTTAAAAAAAATGGTTCCGAGAACTAAGGCATGAATCTTATTGAAAGAGCTTGCGTGCATATAAGCAAAACAAAATGCTAGAAAAAGTAATAGATCATGTTCAATTGGCATACTTCTAATTATTTTGGTGGTTTCTTATTTTAAATTAAATAAAGAAAATAAAATGAATACAGGTAGATGCAACCTTTGTTTTATATATGTGTGTGTGTAGGTATATATATTAGGTAATGATGCAAAAATTGATCCAAAATAATTTATTGTAAATGTTTGGTTAAAAAATATAAACTCTTTACACCCGAGGAGTTCCATAAAATTTCTAAAGTAAATGTATAAAGAAATTAAGCAAATAAAATACAAATATTGAGGATTTGATACTTGTAGTAAAAGAGAGGACAAGTATCAAATCACTTATATTTAAAGTTTTTTTGAAAGAATAATTTGGGAATAAAGTGAGACAGAAAGGGAAACAACAACAACAACAAACAAGGAAGAAAAGGTGGAAATCCTTGGCTTGTTAGTACTCAAAGCCTAGATTACTCCTTGGTAAGGTGTTCCAACATCCATTTAACAAGTTCTTGCAATATTTGCTAAGTTTCCATTTATTTATTTTTATCAAATTGAGATTAGATTTCATGAAGACTTTAGGGGGAAATTAGAAATTGAATTAAATTAATGTTTTACGGCATGTACTAGGGTTGAAATGAGTTGAAATAACAAATAATTTTAAAAAGAAATTAGTAGTTCCTTATTAAGTCTGTGATTGCCCATTGATGTTATAAGAAGAATGATGTTTTATTTGAATCTTTGGCTCAATGATGTGTGTGTTTATATGAATCATAATGATGAGAATGCATGAAGGAATAACAATGAAGGTGTTAGAGAAGGCTGAGAAGAGTGTTGATTGATAAATTGATGAAATTGAAAAAATTGTCTACAATTGTGATAAGTTGTAAAATGATGATAAATTAGGTAAACTAGTTTTTAAAAGGTGTTTTTTTTTTTTTTTTTTTGCAATATGATAATGTATATAACATAACAAGGAAATGATTTTGAATGAAGATTAGTTAAATTGGTGATTTGTGAATGTTTATAGAATTGTTGACGAAACTGGATAGTTTCATCTCTTGATCTTCCAAAGGGAACTTGAACATGAAAATAAAAGAATTTGGACTATGTATCTCATATAAATTGTGCCTTGAATGTTAGATATCTAATGAAGGTGACCTTTCTTAATTTGGACTTTTAGAACTCTAGCTATTTGCTAATAACATAGAGGGAGTTGGGTAGACTCTAATGGATATTTGACCATCTTTTTGATAATAGATAGTTTTGAGGGCTCTAGGAGAAGAAATGGTCTCTTCTTTTTTCAATGGAATTATAACCCCATGTCTTAGCTTTTTGAGGGATTAAGTCATGCCTTAAACTGAACTATATAATGTTAGTTATGGACAAAACACAAAACAATATTCAAATGAGGAATTATGTTGATTGTGATGCTGGTTTGCATTTTTATTAAATAATTTAAGGAAAATTTGATGGGAACATGAAATATAAATTTAATAAAAAAAAAGAGTAAAAATGAATGAGATGATTAAAGATAAATTTGTATAGATTTTGATTTACTAGGAATAAATGTTTATGAGTAATGATGTGATATACTTGTTCATGCATGGATAGTGATAGGACCTAAACAATAGCTGGAGACTACCAATAAAGCTTTTACTACAGGTAAGTGCATAACACCTATGCCATTTATTTCCAGTCAATTTAAATTTGTTGGACATGTTACTTGTAAGGCCCGACCCACTCCCCCTTGCAGAATATTGTCCGCTATGGCTCAGCCCAACCCGGCGTCCACGCCTCACGGTTTTGTTCTTGGCAGCCCACAGGCCCCAAAACGCGTCCTACAAGGGTAGGTACCATCTTGCCTTAATATGCCCTGGCTCTGGACACTCTTCTTTCGATGTGGGATGTTACAATCCCCCCATCTTAAGAACGAGCCGTCCTCGGCTCTGATACCATATGTAAGGCCCGGCCCACTCCCCCTTGCAGAATATTGTCCGCTATGGCTCAGCCCAACCCGGCGTCCACGCCTCACGGTTTTGTTCTTGGCAGCCCACAGGCCCCAAAACGCGTCCTACAAGGGTAGGTACCATCTTGCCTTAATATGTCCTGGCTCTGGACACTCTTCTTTCGATGTGGGATGTTACATTACTTCTTTTAACTTGATATCCTATATATATATATATATAATGCTAATAAGAAAAATAAAAGAAGATTAATACAAATGAAAGGTTAAGATGACATTGATTAGCAATTATGGAAATTAGGATAACTAATGGTATCAATGGGGTTCCATTGGTATCAACATTCCAAATGACATTGATTAGCTATTTGGGTTTAGATAGCTAATGGTATCAATGGAGTTCCATTGGTACCAACATTCCTTAAATTGATTAGTTAATCTCGGGTAATTAGGTGACTAATGATATTGGTAAAGATTGTTGATATTAACATGATTACTCTTGGTTAAAGGAAAAAGATATGTTGATTAACTATTTTAGGACGAGAATAATTAATGATATCAATGAGCTACATTGGTATCAACAACCATTTCTGGTCTGATTAGTTAGTCTAGGTAAGAAGGCTAATGATGTTATGGGTTCTTGACATTTGCAACTTTGATGGTAAACCATTTATGGATTAGAATTGATTAACTATTCTAAGGTAGAAATAGTTAATGATAAAAAATAAATTGTATTAATATCAACACTTGAATGAATGAATTAATCTAACTTGGTATCGGGAGACTAATGATACTAGTGAGATTAATTAGTATCGACAACTCCAGAGAATATGAGAAAAAAATATTGATTAGTTATCCCAAAAGAACGGGATAAACTAATGATGCAAAATGAATAATATCTTAGTATAAAATGAAAATTGATTCATAAAGAGACGATGCTCAAAATCATTGAGTTGTGTTGAGATTTCTAAGATGAAATTATTCTCGACAATTGGTTAGAATATTAGATAGATATTGGTAATATATAGAAATTCTATGCTGTAAAAGAGGTTTATGCTTAATTTTATGTATAAACAAAAATGCTAAGAAAATTATTATATATCATTGTTATTGTTTGTTACTACCTTTTTATATTTACTTGTACATATTATTTTCTATTTTTTGGTCCATCGAGGTCACATCATGAGTGATCTTCGTTTATTTATCTTTTGCTTTTGACCATGTAATTATTTTGTAAATTAAGAGACTTATCTCGTAAAACATGATATGTAATATTAACCCATAAATTTGATGTATGATGTTATTAAATAAGATATGTTGATAATGATGAGTTTGACTGAGATCCAAGTAGATTAGAATGAGTTGTGAAATGAAATTGAAAGCTTAATATGATTTTATCAATTGTATGATATTATTGAACAAGATGTATTATATTAATAATGATGAATTTGGTTGAAATCCAGGTTGATTAGATTGAGTTATGAAATAAAATTAAAAATGTAATATGATTTTGTCAATAACTTGGAACATTTCGGTATAGAGAAGACTACCGAGATTTCAGTAGAAATTTTGATGGAAACTCTATAAAAGTAAAAAAAAAAAAAAAACTCTTGAAATTTCTAGTTTTCTATTGTGAGTTGTCCTGGACGTGTCCCCTCTATAGCTGACCAAGTTCAATCTACATATAAAACCAGAATCCCTTTTTTCTTTTTAATACTACTCTAAGCCTTCATTCTGCCATAAAAAAACGCACAACATTGTTCTGAAAATAATATTTAAGAACCCAAAAAGCTTCCCGATGGCTCAATTTAATATCTTCTTCCTCATGCTCTGCTTGCTACAACTGCCTTTCTTCAACATGAGCCCGCCTGCTACATGAAGCTTTTAAACATAAAGAATGGCAGACTGCTATGTATTATGAGTTTAATGCATTTATGCATAATGGCTCTTGGACTCTTGTTCCACCAAAACCTCACCTCAATGTTATTGGCAAAAGATGAATTGACGACACCATTGCATGCTATAAAGCATGGCTAGTTGCTAAGGTATTGCTTCATCAACACGGTATTTGTTAGAGAATAATATAAATTATATTTTGGAATCTCACCTAATAGCTTAAGTTTTTAACTGAGATAGTTCCATGATATGGTATTAGAGCCTTGTTGACCAGCAGTCACGAGTTTGAATCTCGTCACTCCCATTATATTTGAAAAATCAAGCACAAGGTGAGTTTGTGCAAATTTCAAGTCCAAATGGTTTTTACCTGAGAGGATGTATTAAAAATAATATAAATTATATCTTATGATCTTACCTAACAGTTTAAATTTTTAAATGAGACGTTATGTGAGAGTCTGGATTTTCTAAAAAAGCTTTAGTCCAGTTATTAAGCCACAGCATGCAACAATCCGTTTAGTACTCACCATCGATCTTTCCTCTGGTTAGCCGACGCACTAAATTGATGTTCACAGTGCATTTCTTTATGGATATTTACAGCCCCCAGGCCTCAATTTCATGGAAATAAATGTGATCTTCATAACTATTTGGCCTGTTTGGAAGTATGGTTGTGTTGTTATTAAAATGATATTTTTTTTTTTTTGAAAAATTATTTTTGATATCAACACATTAAAATGATCTAAAAACACTAGAAAAATTTAATTTAAAATAAAAAATTTCAATTTTTTTCAAAATCACTTTTGAAACACAGTGTCAAATCTACCTGTTTGGGAGTATGGTTGATGTTGCTTTTGAAAGTGATTTTCGTTAAAAAATGTATCAAAATGGTATATTTTTTTATTTTTTTTAAATTATTTTTGACATCAGCACATTAAAATAATCTAAAAATACAAAAAAAATAATTTAAAATAAAAAAATAAAATAGATTTTTTTTTAAATCGCTTATTAAATGCATTCCCAAGCACTTATGGTTTTACTAGAAGCACTTTGGGAGTGTGATTGATGTTGCTTTTGAAAGTGCTTTTCGTTCAAAAATGTATCAAAATGATATTTAAAAAATTATTTTTGACATCAGCATATCAAAATTATCTAAAAATAAAAAAAAAATTAATTTAAAATAAAAAATAAAAAATCAATTTTTTTTCAACAAGACTTCTTAAACGCATTCCCAAACACTTATGGTTTTACTGGAAGCAAAACAGATATTTCTCTGTTCATCTACCACAAGGAACCTATCCATCTCTTCTTGTTGATCTATGTTGATGGCATCATCATCATAAATAAAAAAAAATATTTCGTAGTTTTGCCCGCAGAAGCACCGATCGAGGCTGAATATAAAGCACTTGCTAATGCAGCAGCAGAATCGCAGTGGCTTCAACAACTTGCCTCTGAACTTGGTCTTCACTTGATGATATTGGCGCAACATATCTTTCTTTGAATCCTATCTTTCATGCCCGGACAAAACATACCGAGATTGACTTCCATTTTGTGCATGATCCTGTCCAATCTGGGAAAGTCCGAGTCAAATTCTTGTCCATTAAAGATCAGATTGCATACTTACTTACTGAACCTGCAGCAGCTATTCAGTTTACACAATTTCATTCCAATTTCAATGTTCACGAGGTACCCTTGAGATTGAGGGGGCGTGTCAAGGATTTCATCAACAGTCATCCACATCAATGATAATAAGGCAAAGAAATCACGAGACTTGTCAATCCAGGAGTCTAAGTTAGCTATGTTTAAATCTTTTCAAATTTAAATTTGTAACCAACAAGCACATCTTCCAGGCATCACTTGCCTTTAAATACTATATATATATATATATATATATATATATATATAGAAAACGTCGAAGCAATAAGATTAATACTTAAGGTTGTCAATTCCGTTTCGGTTGGTGTTTCGTTTTTTCAATTGAAACGAAATGTTTTGGTTTCAGAGCGTTTCGGTGCGCCGTTTCGGGATTATACTATGTATATGTGTGTATATATAATTCAATATATTAATTCAAAAAAATAGTTCAAATAAAAAAATGTGGACTGCTGCTACGACTTGCAGCCAACTATGAGACTTCCTGGTGTCAGCCAGGTACCAAATTTGGTGCTTTTTCAAAGGAGATGGTTCCGCTGCTCCATCATGTTATGATATTTCATAATATAAAAATTATTAATGTTGAATTAGCAAGAGTGTATAAACAATTAAACATAAATATTCCTGAATTCATATCTGAAAATCACTCTCTAGAGTTGTACGTATGACTTTCTAGATTAACACATTTTTTTTTAGAGCCGTTTGATTCTCTCAACTGCAACCTTTTTTTTTTTTTTTTTTTCTGATGATAGGATGTCAGAATAAAAATAAAACAGAACGTGTAATCTGAGGATCATGACTGTATATATATATAAGTAACAAACTACCCTATGATATTCATGTTTTTTGGCATTCCTACCATGCGGTATTTCTTTTTTACTCCATCACTAAAATATGAATAACCTTTTAATTTCTACACATTAAAGGTTCACATTCTATTAGATACACTAAAAACTCAATTACTTAAAAACACGTAGCTGATATTTTTTTAAGCTTCAATTTATTTGACAGTTCTTAAACACATAATTATTTTTATATAAACCCAACATTGAATTAACAATCCAGCACAACAAGCACACCAAGCAGTAGTGAAAGTAGTTGGCCCAACATTGGAGGTTTTAAAGCAAACCCATTAGTTGATGAGATTGGTGCCACAGTTGATGAAATCTGAGAATTGTTTTTTCCCAGATGGTAAATCCTTTGACATGATTGCAGTGACCAGAAGCTGCGTGCACAACCTCTGCAGGAACCAAGTTAAACTATGTTGTTGTGTTTGTTTATCTTGGATATTCAACTCAAAATTGAAGCAGGAGAATATGCTAAACTTAAGTTTGAGGGTCTCCTATCCATCCATGTTCTTGCAGAGGTTAAAGGGAAAAATCTGAAAAAGAAAAAAAATTAAAAGAAAAATATTCCTTGTCTAGAAATTAAAATCCAAAAACACCAAAAAGATCTAGAACAAAAAACACTAGCAAAAGACTTTATTTTTACACGCCCAAAACTTTCACAGCCTAGTTTAAATTGTACTTTTTCATGTTATAAAATATTTGAAAAAAATAATTGTTTTAAACCGATGGATTAATCAATACAAAAACTATTTTAAAAAATTTTAAAATAAACTTTAATTTTAATTTACATGTAAGTTACAATATCTCGATGCTTTCAATAATAAAAAAGAAAGAAAGAAAGAAAGAAAGAAAGAAAACAATTCACCGCGTAGGGGGTGGGATGGAAAAAGAAGCAGTGGAGTCGTGTCGTTTGCGCGTGACCGACATGCCTTTATTCTTAGCGGGTGAGACAATCAAGCTGTTACCTTCATCATTATTTTTATTTACAAAAATATATATTTTTTTAAAACTAAAACTAAAAATAAAAATCCAAACTCTATAAATACAAGACAAGACACCTCCACCATGTTCCAGACACAAAAGCAAAGCCAGAGCTCGTCTTCCTGCCAGTTCTTGATGTAAAAATTGTTACTTTCAGAAAAATTAAACGAAGGTACAGATTCTTGGCTTCTTCCTTTATGATTCTTGTGTGTGTGTGTGTGTAATTCCACCTATCGTCTTTGATCTTCATAATTTATCAATATATTCTATTAGATTTTTGTAGGAACCGTTCCTAGATTTCTTCCTCCCTCTAATCTGTTGTTTCTTGATTTGCTGGGCTTACAAGACTCTCCTCTTGCCATCTTGTTTCTGTGGTATTATTCATTTTGTGACTGTGGAGTGTTTTGAGATAAATCATCCATACGGGTTATTCAATTGAATATAGCTGGTGGCATGGACTAGGATCTTCATTTTCGTCTTGTATTTTGACAATGCTTGTTCTTTAATCCTCCCAGATGGGAGAATAATTTTTTTATTCTTGGTCTATGCGATTGAATTTGGAATCTTCTGGGATGCCTGTTTGCATCTGTTTAACGTCTTTTGCAATGGAGACATGAAAAAACATCAGCGGCGTTTGTAGATCATATATAAATTGCAGAGTTTTTCTTAATCACCAATTAGTTCATTTTGAAGCTGTGAATAGAAAGTAAATCGAGATGTTAGTGATATTTGGAATGGGCTGTGGGATTGCGTAAAATGTAGGGATTTTGCAATGAAATTTGAAAAGAAATGAAATAATTTGAAAATGCCGAAGCATTAACTAGGAGAACTTGAGAGGATGAGCATCTATAACAGCTTAGGTTTTGTGTTCCATAGGCTGGCTACTCATAATTTTTTTGTCATACAGGCATTTGCTGATGTATTAGTTTAATTTGAATATTCATATCAGAATCTTCTCATTGCTTATTTGTTACGATTGGTTCCTTGTTTCCTAATCGGCATGCCACTTTCTTCAGGAAATTCGAGCTTAATCGAGAAAGGGTCTACATTTCTATCTCAATTTTCACAGAATCCTGAGATGGAAGATACATCTGAATCTGTCATTTCTGCTGCTGAGGTGCAAAAAAGGGTTTCGAAGGATGAAATCCATCTGAAAGCCAAGAGGAAGGATGAAGAACCAAATGACAAGAAGGTAGAGAAGGCTGAGGTGGAAGTTGCATTGCAGGCTAAATCGGTTGAAAAGGAAAAGCCAAAGGAGGAGAAGCAGCCTAAAGAGAAAGACAAAGAGAAATCAGAGAAAAAGGAGAAACACAAGAAGAAGGATGAAGATGAAGGGGGGGAGAAGAAAAAGAAAGATAAGAAGAAGGATGAAGAGCAGGAGAAGAAAACAAAAGAGAAGGACATGGTGAAGAAAGGAAAGAAAGTTAAGGATGGTGTAGGTGAAGAGTCAGAGGTGGACAATGAAGCTGAAGAGGCTAAGAAAAAGGAAGAGAAGAAGAAGAATAAGAAGAAAGATGGTGCGGCTTCTGGATATGACAAGGAGGATAAACATGAGGAGAAAGAAGAGAAGAAGAAGAATATAAAAGATCATGAGGTTTCAGGGGATGAACAAGAGTATAAGAAAGATGAGAAGAAGAAGAAGAAGAAGAAGAAAGATAAAAAAGAGAAGAAAGAAGACGAGGATAAAGATTTGAAGGTTACAGAAACAATGATCGAGGAGTACAAGGATATAGATTTGAGTGTTGAGGAGGATAAGAAAAGTGAAGGAGATGAAGAGAAGAAGAAAGGAAAAGAGAAAATGGTCAAAAATAAAGGGAAGAAGATTGATGAAGAAATAAAAAAAGACAATGAGGGTGGAGAGGACAAAGAAGAAGAGGGGATGAAGGAAAAGAAGAAAGATAAGGAGAAAAAAAAGAAGAAAAATAAGGATGAAATTGAGGATGAAGAACATGATGAATATGAAGGGAAAGAAGAAAACAAGAAGGAAAAAAAAGAGAAGAAGCACAAAGATGAAGTAGAAAATGACATGAACAACAAAAAGAAAAAGGACTAATGAGAGAGTAAGAGATGTTAATGAATATGCCCTGTAGTCAATTGATTGGCTATAAAATATATTTATTGTTAATAAAAGCTTTTTTATTTATCTTTAATATTTATTTATACTTGATTAATGAATTTAGAGTAAAGATAAAGTTAATTAGACAAAAATGTTTCTAAATGTTTTGGAAAAAAACATTATAAAGTTGTTATAAGTATAAGATTTATATTACATCAAAATATTATTTCTCTAAATGTTTCCAATTAAGATTAGATTAATTAGTAGTTAAGACGAATGTATATTATGTTTTTTTTAAGAAGGAAACAATTGCTCTTATATATTAAGGTATGAAATATACTTAGAACTAATATGTAGGTATTTGTCAGAAGACATGTACACTAAATTGACTTAAAATAGAATATCATATATAGAGATAACTTATGTATACGAAAAAGCTCTTGTGATTATTGTGTAAGTGATTTTTAGATTTGACATAACTAAGTTATTTTATATAGAGAGTATTATGTGTTGATTTTGACCATACTAATAAAGGGTAACGAACAAATATATTTTAGGTATAACATAAATTATATAAAGATATTTGAGTAATTAAGAAAAGATTATCATCCTAGATAAATTAAAGAAAATGTTCCATTTGTTTTCAAATAAAATTGATGGTGGAATCCTTGACCAAAATGAAATAAGTTTTGAAAAGAGTTTTAAAATTTTATTCAAATAATCAATGATTATAAGGATGAAACTTACATTATTTGACAAAAACAAATATATTTCATGGTGTAATGCCTAAATCAAAATATATATGATGAAACAATAATTGCACTAATAAACTAATCTCTGAGAGTTTAAGTCAAACAACTTATGATTTTTCTAATATTTTGAGCATTATGACAAGTTTTTTAAATATAAATCAATCAATTATTAAATTGATAATAAATTAAAATATTTAACTTATTTAAAATTTTGATTTATATTGGTACCAACTTCTTGATTACAGACTTCTTAAGTGTTGTTAGTTATATGATACGATTATTGTTCTTCCAATCAATTCCTGTTTCTTCTTAGTTATATGACAATGTTAAAGACTATGAACACCACAATACTTAGTTAACCTTTTAAATATATAACCTCCGTTATAAGATTATGATAATCTTAAATAAAATAAATCAAATCAAATTATAAAGTTCAATTCATAATAAATTCGTTGTTGAATAATGAAATTGAGAAAAAATTAATCTAAAAAAAAGACACAATAAAATGATTTTTCTGAACAAAATTATGAACATGTATAATATTACAAGAATGTCATCATCAATTTCGCAAGGTCATTACATTCTCTGATTGCTCTGAAATTTTAAAATAATATATATATATAAATATATCAAGAGACTCCTCGTAAAATTTCATCTCAATCTAACAGTCGGATTAAGAGATATGATTGATATTGTAAAATTATTTATTATTTAAAAAAACTACTATTGGGCCGAAATGGAATGAGCAGAACAGAACGGGCTGAAATTTTAAATGAGGTAAAAATTGCGTTGTTTTATCTTATTTTCTTAACTGGTATGAAATGTTTCGACCTGAACTAAATCATATTAACAGCACTGTTCAGCACACCAAATAAAGGCAGAAATTTTGGAATCATTTTGCTATTTATCCTTTATTTTTGTGATAATGACCAAACAATACGTAATATTAATGACTCTTTATTTGACAGATTTAACAAAATGATGTCTAGATAGTGAGGCCAAATCCAAATGGGAAGAGGGGATCATAATGCCGATCACCAACGTTCATAGGCAGCTGATCAACAGTCTTGAACCATGTTCGTGAAAGCTTGCCGGTGAAACCATAGTCACCGAATAGAACATCGGCGACACCTTGGCCTTCCGTTCCCGGCAGCCATGCAGCAACAAGAGCATCAATCAAGCCTACATATGGCTGGATTACGACAGGACGCCCGGAAATGATGACAGTAACGCATTTTACAGCTCCACAGACGTTCTGGATCGTGCTCGGACCAGGTTCTGATATTGTCAAGTTCAAGCTGTCTCCAAATGTCTCTGCATATGGCGGCTCTCCGACTACCACGACGGCGTAAGAGAAGTTGCTAGACTTGACGAAGTCTGCATCAGGATTCTCCTTGTACACAACTTCAGTGCTCGGATCGACAGTATTTTGTATGGCGGATAGGATCGTGGTACCTGCAATTCATTTTTAGTTAACCTCATTCTCCTTGCCACTAGAAAATTTAGTTTCTTGCTGGGCAATCAGAACAGAATCCATTAAAACAGATGGTATTAGTAGAATCTGAATATATGGGATGAAATGAGAATGTACCAGTCGTGAGGGTGTTGCCACCGAGTCCCTGCCACTCGATCGTCCATCCTCCACATTGATAACCTAGATTATCTGCATGAATGCCGGCAACAAGTATTTTTGTTGCCTTTTTAGGAAGGGGTAGCAATGGCTGAGCAGCAGATTCGCCATTCTTTAGCAGCACAAGTGATTTCCTCACAGCTTCCCTAGCCAATTCTCTGTGCTCCTGTTACCATTACATATTATTGTAAGTTCATTTCTATCTTCTTCTTACTCGTTACACGAGGCAGAGAATATCTTAGTTTAGCTAATTAACCTTACTACCAAGCTCGTTGACCAGACTGTTATCAGCCAATGGGTTCTCAAATAGACCCATCATAAATTTAACTCGCAGAATCCTCCTCACTGCATCATCGATTCGGCTCATGGGGATGACTTTATTTTTCACGTGGGATGTTAGGCCATCAATAAACTCTTTGTAGGTGTTTGGAACCATGATCTGCAGCATGCAATTTCCAGAACAAGTATTAGAATTCTAAAGCACAAGATAATGATTGATGTTGAAGTAAAGAGGTCCCCAAGTTCGTGGCATGATGGCAAAGGGCTTAAGATCTACATAGCAGGTCTCGAGTTCGAGTCAGAGCGTGCACAACCCTTGTAAGAGCTTGGACAGCCAGGGTTTTACTCGCTCACCCTGGCCCACAAAGTGCGTTTTCCGGGAATGCGTTGAAGCAAAGAGATTCTCAAGGAACGTGGCGTGATGACAAAGGGCTTGAGATCTGCATAGCAAGTCTCGAGTTCCAGTCAGGACGTGCACCTCTTGTAAAAACCTGGAACAACCGGAGTTTTACCTGTTCATCTGGGTCTACAAAGTGCGTTTTCCGGATGGAGGTTTTCTCGAATCAAAAAACAAAAGGTTGAAGTAAAGAGCCATTTATAAGAATTACCATGTCAATTCCAGCGCTGATTCCTGCTTGAATGGAATATGAGTAGTTAACATGGGGTGGAGAAGTGATCCTATCAATACCCTCCCAATCTGAGATGACAAAACCCTGAGGAAATCAACAGGCATTAGCACACAGCTCTTGGATTTCTATTCTCAAATGGCTCAAGATAGGAAACCCTAAGATAAGGAAATCACTTTACCCTGAAACGAAGAATGTTCTTGAGATATCCAGTGATCAAATCACGGTTGGCATGCATCTTGATTCCATTCCAGCTTGAGTAAGAAATCATAACAGTGGACACACCCTTGATAATTGAGTTATAGTAGCCTGGCATGTGGATGCTAAGCAAGCCTTGTCTGCTTATTTGTGTATTGTTCTCATTAATGCCTTTTGTTGTTCCACCATCACCCACATAATGCTTGGCACAGGCAGCAACTTTTGTTCTGTGAGAAGCCCCAGATCGTCAGGATTCATGAATTCACAAGTATTAGAGTACTGAATTCATCAATAAATTTTACAGGAACTATGAAATCGATTAACATGAAAAACGATTCTCTCCCCTTAATGATTTGTTTTCTATCTGTTAAAATGGACAAGATGCCTCTGTCAAATGAAGGGTTGTGGGAATAAATAAAATCATCCAGAAATTATCTATTTTTCCCACTCCTCGGCTGCCTCATTGCCTTCCTACCAAGAAGGGAAAGAAACAAGATAAATAAAGAAAGGGACCGCTTAATGTTTGGAAATATGGTTGTGATTGTTTTTTAAAATGTTTTTCATTCAGAAATATATCAAATTAATTTTTTTTTTAATTTTTAAAAATTATTTTTGACATCAGCACATGAAAATAATCTAAAAACACAAAAAAAAATTAATTTAAAATGAAAAATAAAAATAATTTTTTTTTCAATTTTTTTCAAAAACTGTCTCATTGCCTTCCCAACCAAGATGGGAAAGAAACCAGATAAATAAAGGGACCACTAAAAATACTTGTTTGGGAGTGTGATTGAAGTTGTTTTTAAAAGTATTTTTCGTTTAGAAATGCATTAAAATAATATATTTTTTTAAATCATCTTTAACATCAGCATATCAAAATAATAAAAAAAACACCAAAAAATTTAATTTACAATAAAAATTTTAATTTTTTTCTAAAATATTTTTAAAACACAGTATCAGACACTATATCTGTGGAGAATTGAGATGTCATCAAGTTGATCCTAAGGGTCAAAACTTGAAGTTTGATAGTGCCAAGTGGACATATTTAATCTTTATCCTTTTCAGGCTTTTCTGCAGTTTTCTTCACAAGTTATCTCTCATATACTAATAATTATTGGTGGAAAACATGTCTCAACTCTCATGCCACCAACAAGGACTTCCACCTAACACAAAGTCCAAGAAAGTTTCATTTTCTTTTTCAAATACAGACACGAATTTAAAGCTGTTGACTGATTCCATGTTTCAAATACAGCAAAGCAAGTTTATGGACCAAGAATCTGATATCGTGGAGATTGATTTCAAAGTCAAATTTACTATATATCACACGAAACTCCTAATTTTCACAGAAAATTACTATTTAAAGTTCTCTGCTACCTGGGACAATCACGACAATTTTATAGGAAAAAGAATGAAACGTGCAAATTTCTTACTTTCCAGCAACGAAGGGAACACCCTTTGAGGAGGTTGCAGGGATGTCGCCTTGTAATCCTGGTACTATCTCAGTCATTGCTTGAACAAGCTTGGGATCTTCACTGTAGCTTTCATAGCACCGACCCCATCTTGGATCTCGACAAACCTGTATAGTCAGGAGAAATAGAAGAAATCAGAATTAAAATGGAAATGAATTTGGTTTTCTGACCAGTTATTAGTAGTTGGATTAAACATTTACCGCAATACAGGGTGCAAAAACATATGGAATTCCTGTAGCTCTAACTTCAAGTGCAGTTGCAGCTCCAATTCTCTTAACTAGTTCAGGGTCCCTGCTCGATGACATGCGAGTTTCATCATGAATTCCAGATACATGTTGAGACATTTCGTTTCATCAAAAGTAAAATCCATTACATTTTCTCTTCCCTTGGTCCCTAATGTCTTACTACAGTTTCAGCAGATGGGAATAAGAAGAAGAGGAAGAAGAAAGTTCATTTACTAGTTGCATGTCCCATCTAAATTAGCATTACATCACAGAATTGATCGGAAGAGATTCTTTGTATAACAAACCTAAGTAGGTATCAGTAGCAGACAAAAAGGAAGCAGTAAAACTGGAAGGACAAATGAATATTAACAAAAAACCTAAAAGACATAGGTGTTTTACTGTAGATTCACTGTGTCTCTACACTCATTGGCACTGTTCACTCGCAATTTACTCCGGTGCATCGCGCATGCGCGTCAACCTTTTTTTTTTTCCGGGCAATAAACAGTATATTAACGGGAAAAAAACCACGAAAACGACAAAAAACGCCGCCGGTTTCAAGGGCGCAACAGTAATTGACCATTTTCAGCCCGGTCCGGCCCAATTCGTCTGACCGGTTTTTTTATATAATCCTATGTCCTAAAGTGGATAGGTGCAGATGTCATCGTATCACTACTTTCCTTGTGAAAGCTCCAAGGAGATGATAAATAAAGGGATGCAGTTAAAGTGGGAAAAAAAGGGTCCAAGTTGTCAATGGATGACACTCGTGATAATGATTGCTGTCTCAAACTGAGAATTTTATCTTCCTATCTCAAATATGACTCGTCCTCTTTCTTGATTACTTGGCCGACAAATATGAACATATGGACTGCTTTCAGAAAACAAATTCATGATCTGGATGACAGAAGATTTTCTTTCTAGATGAATTATCAATATATCAGAAGGAAAAAAAACTAAGAGTTCTTTACTTGCCTGGTTGCTCCAAGCCCAACATTGTGAGGAAATATTGTTGCCTTGTAAACATTGTTATGACCATGAACAGCATCAATTCCATAAATCATAGGAATCCCTAATCGGGTGGATAAAGCACCCTTTTGAAATCCATTCACCATGTTAATCCAAGTCTCAGCAGAGGCCTGTTTAGATGGAACACTCCCTCCTCCACTCAGCACACTCCCTGCCAAAAATGGAAACAGAGTTCTTCAGCTTTCTTATACAGAAAAAACCCACATCACGAAACAATTTCTAAACCAAGTAAGGGCCCGAGTGAAGCTCTGCTTACCAATGAAGTAGTCCTTGATCACCTCAGCTGATGCAACACCGCGCTCAATCTGTGTCATCTGGCCAATTTTCTCCTCTAATGTCATTCGGCTCATCAAATCCTTGATGCGAGAATTTAAAGGCTTTGCTGCATCTTTATAGATCATGTATTCTGCTTCTGCCAAGGCTGCCCAGATGACAACAAGACCCATCAAGAAGACGGGAATTCTACCCATTTCGACCTTCCTGTGATGAACAAAGTAGAAAATATAAAATGCTGCACAAGAGTTTAATAATAGGAAAGAAATTTCGCATTTAACAGCAAAACGTAACAACTGCATCTGATTTACTCTACCGCTAGCATTAAAACAAGAAGCAAATCAAACAATTTTTATCAGTTGAATGAAGTGCATAAACACACTTATGATCATCATAATCATATTTAGCATAATGGTGTCATTTGTTTTCACATTTTCGAAAGAACCAAACTGCTGAAACAAAGCATTGCCAGAAAGAACAGAAAAATGGAAATGAGATCATAAACTCAGGACTTACAGGGAAACAACAAGAACCCAATAACCTCTATGTTCTGAGAGAGGGAGGCGTGGTGGTGGTGGTGGTGGTGGTGGTGGTGGTGGTTAAGTTCGAACTTGGTATTTGGATGGGACGGAGGTGGCATTTATAGAATTTTGAAGTCTTAAATTTATCTTTCTGCGCTATCTGTTTCCTGTTCATTTACTGTTGACTACATGCATAGTTATTAAACAGGAAATGCTTTTTCTTAAAGTATTTTATAAAAAATTATTATCCAGGATAGGACAGCAATAAAATTCAAAATTCAATCTTCCACGTCGCCCACCTTTTTTTTCCCTCCTATATTAATATTAAACTTTGATGTGGAAAGGATGATGGTGTGCGGGTTGAATCAGGGTTATTAATCCCGCCCCGGGTGCCGTCCCGGATTTGTGTTTGGAACGGAACGTCCCGGTTTCGGTACCGTTCCGGGTACCGTTCCGGTTTTGTACTGTTCATTTTTATTTAATTATATATATGAAAAAAATAAAATATTAATTTAACAAGTATAATTTAAATTCAAGATAAATGAAATTTAAATTATACAATACAATACAAACACAAAATCAAACAAACATAATCTCAAAATTAGAAACATCTCTAAAATTCCAACAATAAAATTATTTTTTTAAAAATAAAAAATAAAAAATAAAAAATGAATTTAATTATAATTAAAAGATCCAGAATATTTGAAATTTAAGCTACTTATTGTATGTTTTTCAAGTAATTCTATGTTTTTTTATGGTTGTTGTATTTGAATTTGAATTTTGAAATTAATTAATGTTACTTATTGTTTTTAATGTTAGAAAAACTTAAAAAAACAAAATGAACACATTAAGAAATAATCAATAAGTTCAAACATAATTAATTAAAATACATTCCATTACAAATAATTCAATCAAATTAATTACAAATTAATACCCCTATTTTTTATGTTAACTATTATTATATAATAATTAATAATTAATTATTATAATAATTAATAATTAATTATTATATAATAATTAGTATAAAAATATAAAACCCTACCCATCCAACCCTACCCATCTTTTCTTCTTCTCTAGCCGCCCCATTCTTTCTTCTTCTTCTCTAGCTGCCCCAGCCCCAGCCCCAGCCCCATCCTTTCTTCCCCCATCCTTTCTTCTTCTTCTCTAGCCGCCCCATCCTTTCTTCTTCTTCTTACTGGGAGGTGCATCGTCATGTGGGTGTTTTTGCCGATGATGGTGCTATCATTGTGGCCAGTGGCTGCATCAACAGCAAGGTCAGCTGCAAAACCTGGCTGCCAAGAAAAGTGTGGGAATGTTAGTGTTCCTTACCCGTTTGGGATTTTGGAACCAAGTTGTGCCATGAACGACTACTTCTTCCTAAGCTGCACTTCTAACGACTACGTCGTTTTGATGAACCGGAACGGAACGCCCGGTACGGAACCGGGGCGTTCCGGCCGGAATCCGGCCGGATTTTCCGGAACTGGCCGGAATTTTGACCGGGACAAAAACGTCGCCGTTTTGTCCCGGATTTTGCATTGGAACGGGCCGTTCCGGCCGGAACGGAACGGGATCAATAACCCTGGGTTGAATCGCAGATTTATTAATTCTTTTGAATTAATTTTATTTTATTTTTACTCTAAATTAATTTTATTCTTTTATATTTTTGGATCAAAAATAAATCTTAAGAAAATAAAAATGTTTATTATTTTATTTTTCAAACTTGACTGTCAAAGTTATCATAGCTTCCAATTTGCATAGCATAGCATTAGCAGGTGGATTGCTAGCTTTTATCATTCGAACCGAACCAAGATTATCAATACCGTTTTGATCGTCATTCCGGTTTTTCTATTGGAACGGAACATTTTAGTTTCGGAGCGTTTTAGCGTACCGTTTTGGGATTGTACTGTTCATATATAATTAATTATATATATATATGAAAAAAATTAAAATATTAATTTAACAAGTATAATTTAAATTCAAGATAAATTAACTTTAAATTATACAATACAAACACAAAGTCAAATAAACATAATCTCAAAATTAGAAACATCTCTAAAATTTCAAAATATTATGATAGTAAAATGTTCTAAAATAAAAGAAATATTATGATTTTGAGCCGGAACGGTACCGAGACGTTCCGGCCTGAATTTCTGGAACGGGCCGGAATTAAAACCGAGACGAAAACGATGTCGTTTTGTCTCAGTTTTTTTAATGGCACGGAACGTTACGGCCATCCCGGCCAGAACAGAACGGAATTAACAAGTCTGATTCGAACTGGACACTACTTTCCTTTATTTTCAAGAAGGCCAAAATTTGGTATAGGTCAACATTGTTTTGAGTAACTTGATAAAATAATAACAAATTGTTTTTTAATATTTTGTCATTGGATTTTCGATTTTGTTTTATTTGATAGAAATAGATATCTTACTTGTACATCAATCAAGATTGTGTTATTTGGTTTCTAATAATCAAAATTAAAAACATACTCCACCGCTACATTTACAATATTAATAGATAGTTTAGAATAATGGTCTTAAAAAAAAAAATATATATATATATATATATAAACAAATTAGAAGGGATCATATTTTTTTTGTCATTGGGCTAACACCATTAAAATTTTGAGTTTTTGTTATATATATAATTGAAGCCTAACTTCTAAAACATAAATTATAATCATGGGTTCTCTCATAGGGTTAAATATTTCACCCTAAAATTCAGCCCTATGTAGTAATTTAGTCCTTATTAGGCTAAATATTTCCTCCCATTTCTATCGTGTGTCTACAATTATATGTTTTGCTCACTCAAAGATGTTCCCATAATTGCCTAGTTATAAGCAAATAAATTAACACAAATGAATAATCTTAAAGAACACGACAAATACTAAAAAATATTTCAATCTTCATTAATCTCGTAAATAAAAGATTTACACCATACACAAGTGTGTATGAGTGTTATGCACAAAGATTGCATGTTTTACAGTCAAGGACTCCCAACAAATTTATAGACAAATATAAGTGATTTTAAAGACCGAGCCAACATCCTTTTTTTCTAGGATATAAATGGTAGTTTCTCCTCCATGAACCTTAGTGAATTGTTTTCTAACAAGTATTGAACAATTTCTCCTAATGTTCACATGATCTTAGTGACTTATAGAACAATCTCAGTTATATTTCACGTTTAATGACTTGTCCACTCATGATATAAAGATCATAACTGTTATAAGTAACCTATAATCTGCATATCTAATTGTCAGTCCTCAATTATCAATTTTAATTATGCTTGTTATTAGCTTAGAATTTACATGATTCAAGCCCCAAATCCATATAATAAAAAATCAAATAACTCATACAAACATCCATGTCAAATAAAAAATCAATATCAATGGCATTTTCTTCTTCTTCTTTTGCCTATACTATGCCAGCAATCAATGCCAAATTATGAGCAAAGTGCATTAATTTGTGAATCCTTATCCATACCAACTACCAATAATTAATCTATATAGTTTTAAACTTCAAGTCTTCTTTGATTAAGTTAAAGAACTATAAATTTCTTATATATTTGCTTCCAAAATTAGAGCAATAAATAAATACAACATTTAATCTATATATAATCAACTTATAATTAATTGAGAATCTTTCTTATTAAAACAAATCGATAAATTTAAGAATTATATGAATTTGTTTGTCACATATCGATATAATTTGTTTATGATATAATGTCTGTTTGAAAGTGTAGTTGAGGTTGCTTTTGAAAGTACTTTTCATTTAGAAATGCATTCAAATGATATTTTTTTTTATTTTAAAAAAATCTTTTTTGACATTAACACATGAAAATGATCTAAACACGTCATTTTTTTTAAATTTAAAGTAAAACAAATTCATTTTTTTTCAAAAATATTTTTAAAAAATAATACCAAAGAGGGCCATAATCTAATAAAAGATATATTAGAACTCCAGTTCAAAAAATATAATAAGTATTTCCTATTGTAATTGATTGAGATCAGGAAATCGTAAGCTTGTTCTTATCAAGTATTCCCGTGACCGGTGGGTGGAGGAGTTATTTTCTTACTCTTCTTTTCATCCTTTTCTTCCACTTTGTTTATTTTTTTATTTTTGCTCATTGTAAAGGTTTTATTAGCATGAAATAGAAAATTAATTTATCATTGGCTTGACCGGAGTTGGATTAGATTCCTTCTAATATAAAAAATATCCTAACTTTGCTAATATGTTTTCTAACTCAAGAAAATTTAATTATTAATTAAATATTAAATGATATCTTTTATAAATATTAATATTTTGATTTTGACATTGACATATTTTTTAAAATATTCAAACCAAATAAAAATACCATGTTTGAATCTCTACAAAAATACATGTGGGTCTAATAACCCAACCTTACTCTCCTATGCTTCTTTTTTTTATTGGAGTGGGCGGACGAATAATGCATTGTCTACCTAATTTGTTTTTTTTTTTTTAAAAAAAAAAGGAGATCATTTGTAATCTAGAATTCTACCACCACAAGGGTTTCTAGACAAATAGAGGGAGGTAATTTTTGGACCTGAAAATTCATATTCCAATCATTTATGATTTTCCCTTTCTTTTCTCAAACAAAGAACTTTAAAATAAAAGAAATAAAGATTTGACTACAATTGATTTTTCAAAAGCTAAAAGGATCAACGATATTTTAATTAGAAAGTAGAAGGACCAAAGTGAGCTTTTAATGCTATTTATGAATTACCACCTAGTTTTCATTTGTTTTTCACCATGGTCCTCTATCGTTGAATCTTACTCTTTCCTAACAAATGAGGAACAAAATAATTAACTATCAATTTAGCTACAAAAAAAAATCAATCGAAGAGAAAAAAATAAAAAATAAAATAAAAATACTCTAATTCACATTGATATGTGAGAGGGTGCATACTAAAATATGAACATTAAAAGCACCGCATTGATTTTAGCTTTGTTTAAGCTAATGGCGTGGAAGTAGTTGATAAATCAGAAGCAATTTATGGTTTGTTTGCCATATAAAAAACACAAGATGTCTAGAAATTTTACCATCTAAGTGAATTTAAATATTTTTAGTTCAAAAATATATTAAAATAATATATATTTCTTTATTTTTATATCAACATATATTATATATACGCAGCAGAGAGAAAACCAGAACTCCAATTAGACTTTTTAAAGGTGTTTGAGAATATGGTTGTGATTACTTTTTAAATTGATTTTCAAAATAATATTTTTTTAAAATTATTTATGACATCAATACATAAAAATAATTTAAAAACACTAAAAAATCAATTTTAAATTATGAGCAATGATACTTTTGTTTGACACTGTATTTCAAAAACGCTTTTAAAAACAATTGAAATTTTATTTATTTATTTTTATTTTAAATTAATTTGTTTTTGGTGTTTTTAAATTATTTTTATGTGATAATATCAAAAATAGTTTTTTAAAAATAAAATTATATTATTTTAATATTTTTTTGAAAGAAAAACATTTTAAAAAACAAACTCAACCACACTTTCAAACCCCTATTTAAACGACACGCAACATCATGATTTTATATTATATATATATATATTTAAATTGTCCAAAAGAAATAAAAAATATTAAAATTTCAATGGCGTGCAAGTTATTGATAGATTATACTAACAGACACTCCCTCTCCACATCGTGCTTCAGATAATACGAGTTGGTTAGCCCGCGCGTTGCGCCGGGCTTTTTATATATAGCAAACTTATTATTTATGTGGTAAACAAAGAATTTTTTAGTTGATAAATAGAGAATTGTAAATTTTAAATCATGCTATAATTTTTTTTTTTATGTATTGAATTAGTTGATTATTGTTATAAGTTTAAATACTCAGATAATAATTCAATTTTGAAATTTAAAAATTATAAACGATAAAATTTATGAAAGATTAGCGAATTGTAATTTGAGTATTGCAAGACCATAATTGATTAATTGTTTAGTATGTATTAATTGTTTTGATGGTTATTTAATTGGTTGATGTAAATCTGTAATCAATAAAATGAATGAAAGATGATTTTTTGTTGTCTTGAACTGAATGTGTTGATGGTTAAATATTTTTTAACAGTTACTAAGCTATATTGCCCGCGCGCTGCCGCGGGCATTGTTGTGTATATAATATCATATAATTAAATTAATAACGATAAACTTATAATATAGCCTGTATAAAAAGTTAAGAACCATAACATAAAAGAGTTTGTTTCGGACACATAGGTTACATCTTTTGAAATGTATATAGTGTCACAAAAGATGACAAAAGAGCGTTAACTATACAATTTGTACATCAGTGCAAAACAGAGGGATGTTGAGGTGCAGAACGAAGTGAAAATCCCTCTTTGAAATGAGACTTCTCATTTTGTTGTTAATCTTCCTGAAAAAAAAAATCGCAAGGTCATAAATTAAATGATGAAGAAATGAAGTCATGTAATAGAAAATTCAAGGAAATATTATGGAAGAACAAATGTAGCAAATCAGCAAAGAAACAGTTAAAAATTAACAAAATTAACATCATATGCTGTAAAAATCATTATAGACACTAATCAAACATACTCAAGTAGATCTAACATAAACATCTAGACGAAAACAATGAATAGCAAAAAATGAAACATTATTAGTAACAATCTTAAATTATTTTCTCCTATTTGTTTAATTTTTCCCACTATAAAAAAGGTAGATGAAGCATGAGGAAAACAAAAAAAAAAAATTCTCGCCGAAATTTCTAACCAAATTTCAGCAGAGTCTCCCCTATATCGGGAGATCCAAAGTTATCCATAACACAACCTGCACACAATTTGAATCACATTTCATCCACAATCACATCTACTTTTAATACAATCAACTGCATAATTCATTTCAGAATATGCTCAAGACTATATTCATTCCCAAACTCCATCTTACATCACACACATAAGATAAAAATTAAAAGAGCCAATTTGCACACAAAGATTTCACATATAGATACATATATACATATACATCGAATAATACACAGTTTAATATTCGAAGAAAATGAACCAAATCAAATTGATTGTATTGATATATATTGGGAAATAAATGGTTGACGTTGGAAATAATACACAGTTTACTAAAATTTGTCGACGTTGGCGGCGACTTGTCATGTAAAGCCTTTAAGTGAAAACTGATTTTGAATGCAAATGTTAGAAAGGAAAAAACAATATAGAAAGAATAAAGTTGCGTCGAGGTATTTATGAGAAGTTGCGTTAACATCTAAGGAAAAAATTCTGATGAAAATAAAGCAGGCAATTTGAGTAAAAAGCGTCACCTAAACTACAATTGCTATAGACTTAAAGAAACATGGATTAACAAAGAATGTTGTAATAAAGAATTTCAGCCTAAAGATAATGGTCTGGAAACTTTATTTCCAATGTTTCTATATTAGAAGCATGAAAGAAACAAACCTGACTAATAGTCCAGCAAATTTTGCAGAGGAAAAGATGAGTGCCGAATAGAAAATCATCAAAGGCAACAAATGAACACTTAAAGTAGCTGTGAGAAAACAAATTTGCCTGAAACATATGAAAAGATGCATTAAGAAAAGCTAAATCAACATTAATTTGCAACGAAGATAATACAATGAGGACTTCATATTTGATTTAACATCGAACATGGCAACACCTCTTGAAGGATCATATGAATCTAACCTAACTTCTATCCGCATTGACACTCTAAGCATGATGTACGTTCTTGTTCTAATGTTGTAGTTTGAATTAGGAGTTGTCAAAGTTTTAAAATAATGAAGTTATAAGGATGATCTTAACTCTTTTCAACATAAAAAGAGCTTGTGCAATAATGAGGAACTATTCTGTATTGAGAAACACAATAAGCAACCAAGTTCAATTGCATAAATAAGGTGATTTTGAATTATTTACATTCAGTTGAGTACTTCTGCCATTTTGTCCTGATAAAATAATTACTGTCCAGGATGAGCTTTTCCATAGCTATCCTCACCGCAAACGTGAATGAATATAAGCGCCTTGTTCAGAAAGTCCTAAATTGTGAAGTAAATGATCAAGATGCTCATGGGCAATTACTGTCTCTTGCCAAACAATAAGCTTTCTTGGAATTTCTTCAAATTGATAGTTGGCATTTTCTCAAGCATGTGACCTTGAAATTGACTAATTGATTGGAAGATTTTTGAATTATTAACCAATCCCATTAACACATCATTACATGCAATGATAGCTGCTTGTAACTATCTACATTCCCACCTCTTTCTTTGGCAGTTTTATAACTTTCAATTCCTAGACTGTGCTGGAATTTGTTGGCCATGTCCAAATCCTTTACATGCATGCTGTAAATTGCATGTACTGGTTTGGTTTAAAGTCTTATCAATGATTGGATATACTTTAGCTCTCGTCTAAAATCTTATCAATGATTGGATATACTTTAGCTCTCGTCTAAAATCTTATCAATGATTGGATATACTTTAGCTCACGGAGCTTCTTTAAAGGAAAAAAAAACATATGTTAATGACTGTGGTCCCTGTAGTAAGTTAGTGTTTGTTTTGGTGATAAAAAATGCTTTTCAAAATGCTTTTCACCTGATAAAGCATGAAAACTTTATCATTTTGAATATGAATCTTCATATTTTTTTTGTCATTAGCTTACATATTTTATATGCTTAGTTGAGTTAACTGGCATCTAATTTAGTGTTAAATGCTCGACTCCAGTTTATCAAATTTGAATATGAATCTTCATATTTTTTTGGATTGATCTTTAGGAAAGATTTTTCCAAAGCCATGCCATGACTATATTTCATGGTCCCTTCAGATCAGATTGCACTTTCTAATTTTCCCTTAATATGGTTGATGTGATTTACATGTTGTTCCAAGGTTCTTAAAGTACTCTCGAAATTAAATAAAATCCCAATGTCTCCCCTATGGCTAGTTTACTGCTGCTTTCTTTTTATAAATTTTCTCTTGGTCTGTTGAAACTATGTAGTTGTTTTGATTTAATCATTGTTGAGTTATGCAGTAAAATCAGTGAGCAACTATGGTTCGCCTAGGCGTTGTGAGGGCTAGGTTGATATCCTATTTGGAAGGTGATTGATTCATTACATTTTGATCCATTGATTATATAATCATGCTGTGAATTATTAAATTGCCACCTTTTTTCATAGGATATGTTAATGAGCTTCTATACCATTCAACCAACCCCATTAACACATCATTACATGCAATCAACTTTTCCATCATTAGAATACATATTATACCATAACTATGCTATAATTTTTTTTAATTCAAGACAAAGTAAACATATATAAACATCATAGGAGAAAGTGGACTGAAAAGGCATAAAAAGCATTGACTTTGTTGAGAAATTGATTCCGGAAGTCATGCGATTGGATAAGATATGTTGTTTGTAAATTTGAGAACATTGATTAATAAAGTTTTGAAGTTAGGCTCAATTCGTTTTGCTAAATTCTCATAGAAACAGGTTTTCTTTGATGGAAGCAAACATCTTCATTTAAAAATATACATGCACCATTTCTACATTAGCATTTACACCCTCAGCATGATGCATCTCCTTATTTTAATGTTGTACTCTTAATAAGCAGTTTTAGAAATCTTAAATGCCTGGAGTTAGAGGAAAAATCTCAATCCTAAACAAAGATAAGCAAAAAGGAATAAATATTTTTCTAAGTCCAGCTAGTCTATTATAATTATAACCATGATCATAATTTGGGCTACAAATTTAGATTTCATTCTTGATGGCCATCAAAATTGTAATATGCAAGCAATAGAATTTTGTAACAATATACAAAGATTTTCAATATCTTGCGATTGAGTCGATAGGCTAATAACCTAGAGCATGTTCAGAGCTTTCATATTTAGCCTTGATATCCGGCTGAAATTTAATATGGCATCAATTCAATTTTGAAATCATATAAAAAGATGTTCAATTGCTTGCAATTGATTATATAGGCTAATCACTTAGAGCATTTTCTGAGATGATGTTGATAAAGATAATAAGAGAAAGTAAAAGTTCAATTTTGGCAATATCCATCAACCAAATTGCCTATTGATTCTTGTCATCTAGAACCCCAATGTTTTTTAAATTTCTTAATGAAATCTTTATATGAATATTCTTCATAGAGAATGACAACAAAGGCAACAGAGGACCAAGAGTCCGTTGTATTGAAGGCCAAAAAAATAGGACCCTATATGTAAACTAAAACAGTAAAATAACACCTACAACAATAGCTCTAAAGAACTATGGTTATTGCTCAATTCCAAAACAACAAAACAAAACTAAGACAAATCAAACATCTATAAACGTCACAGGAGAAAGCAAAGGGCTTTAAGAACTAAATGATCAAAGTTTGCCCAACATAAAAGGTTAGATACGGAAAAAAAAATTACAGAATCAAAACCATTCAAGGAGTAGAAGAAAACCACAATGAAACAAACACAAAGGTAAAAGTGATAATTCAGGAAATAAATAGACAAAGTATGTGGCCTAGTTTGAAAAATAACTCTCTTGTTTTCTTTTCTCTTCTACCCCTATATTTATCTCGGGTGAAAAAAATTTCGCTCATGACAACTTTCTCAACTGAACACCCAACATGGCCACCATAAAAATATCCTAAGTTACAAAAACATCTATTTCCTCTCTAACCCAAATTTTCATCCTCTCCCAAACACTTGTATCCTAAAATTTTTCCATCCCAGTCCCAAACCTTCTAATCTAAACCAGTAATATTCCTTAAACTTTTTTGCATACTTTTTACTATGGCCGACTCTTTGAAGTGTGGAAACAATCCCCACCATTTATGGCTAACATAAGCTTGAGACTTTGGTGAACTATGATGATAATATGCATGGAGTCTTTAATGTTAGTTTATTTTTTCAGGATATCAAAGTTTTGTGCACATTGAATATTTTTTTTGCCACTATCAACTGCCTTGAACCGAAGGCTAGACAGAAAATGGCAATTGTGACCGATGATTATGAGAGGTTAAAAGACAAACGACAAACCAGCAAACAACAACTGAAAACCATGAACAACTAACCTGAAAAGTAGCATGAATAACACAAAGAGTGCAACACAGCCTTGACAGCAACAGGAGCAACAGCTTATAATGAGTAGGCAAGAGCTTCATAAAACAACAGCCAAGGAATTAGAACAAATGATTTAACAGATTGCAAGCAAGCATGAAAAGAAAAGAAGGCAGAAAGAGAAAGAACCAAACGAAGCAAAAGGGATCAAAAGTTTGCAGACAAAAGGGAACAAAACCAAAAAAGGCAAATACATAGAACATAACTTAAGACACAAAGAATGACGGTGTAATCCAATCCACGATCCGTCAACACAGAAGAGGCCAAAATAAGAGCATGTGATCCTGCCAAACACACAGAGAAATGCATTAATGTGAAATGACATTACGCAAAACGATTAACAAAAGCAATCAAACCAGAATGCAACAGTAATAACTAAACAAACTAATCAAAGCAAAGGAAAACAGTAATGAAGGAATGAAATGGAATGCAAAAGACAACAATAATTAATTAACTGAACCTGTAAACCGAACTAATCAAAGCAAAGGAACTAATCAAATTAACTGAACCTGTAAACCGAACTAATCAAAGCAAAGGAAAACAGTAATGAAGGAATGAAATGGAATGAAATGGAATGCAAAAGACAACAATAATTAATTAACTGAACTTGTAAACCGAGATCAATAAAAAAAGAAGTAACCAACCCGAAACCAAACCAAGAGCAAACCGAGACAGAATCAACCAAACCCCAAGCTCACCCGAGAATCAAAGGAGCAGAAAATTGAAGACCCAACTCAACCCTAAGCGAATTAAACCAATTACCCACTCCCCAACACACACAAACCACAAAACGAAAGCAACCCGAACCCAACCCAACGAAATGCCCAGCACCAACCAGACAAAATCAGAAAAAACGAACCAATTGCAACCCAATAAAACCAACGACCCAACACCCACCCATAATACAGCATAAATCGAGAGAGAAGATGCAAAAAAAGCAAAGAAACTGAACCCATTAACCCAATCAAAGCAGACACAGCAAACCCAAAGCTAAAGCAAAACAGTGGCCAAAAGCATACCTCATGGAGCCGCAAGCCGAACCAGCGAACCCAGACAACGAAACAACCGATCGTCGGCTCAGACCAACCTGAAATGAGGCCATTAACCCCCACAAACGACCGCCCGACCTGCAGGCATAAGAAAATAGCAACTCGTCCAAAATGAATAGATAAGAGAGACCAAAAAAAACAAAGCAAAGCCGAAATGAATAGATAAGAGAGGAAAAAAAAACAAAGCAAAAGGCAAAAAGAGCCCCGGGAATAAAAGAAAACAACCGGTTTTATTAAGGGCACAATAGTCCCCACACTGCCACAATCCACAGTAATTCTACTCTCAGTGCACAGTGAACGCAACAGTGAAATAGGCACGGCAATTATATGTTAGTTAATATTAAAATTCTCCATGGATGGGAGGGGTGAACTTGCGGTGAAGTGAGATCAAACGCATAATAAAAATAAAGCATGACCATGGAATAAGAAATTGCCTAGAAATGCTTTTAAAAACCAAATCAAAAAGCATGAAAGCCATATCAACCCACTCGGAAGAGATCATATAACATACCTTCTTTTTTTTTTCTCCTCACTCGAAATTGGGTCATGCCATCGATTTTATGTCTGTAAGACATCCAAAGGGCTGGCTGATTTTGCCCAGGTTTTTATCTAACAGAAGTGCGAAAATTGCAGCAGGCGAAATTCCCAAGTGATTTCGAATTCATGCTTAATTGATCTGCAGCCACACGAAGGTGAAACCCATTAATTGAATGCAAGAACAAATTAATTAGATGTTGAATGAAGAGACAATCACCCAAGTGATGCATTAATCGTGGCATGTTAAGAGAAGCTCCACCCAAGAGATGCATTCCTATGGGCTTTCCGATTAAGGAGGAAAATCATCAATATAAGCACAGTTGTACTTTAATTAAATACTTGCTCACAGTGACTCAAACAAAACATGAACACATCAATTAAAGACCAATGGATTAACATTTTTTCTTTTATTCAAATAAAATGTAATTGTGAAAATTGAAAGGAACTGATTGATCATCATTTTACACTTCAATGTTAGGAGTTATATTTGCAAGGACATGAGTTATATTTGCAATGAACCAACAATGACATGAGTTATATTTCATTCATGCATTGACCAAAATAATTGTATAGGAAAGCAAGAACCGGTGCATACCAGTAGTGGATGTTTTCTTGTAACAATGAGCGGCATCAACATAAGCCGACGCAGCTTCATATTTGTTATCCAACTGCAAAATATTTTTTAATAATAACAATGTCAGAAACAAAAGCCATATTTTGAAACCCATCTTCCTCACCAACACCACTTGTTAAACCCAGAAAAACCGAACTTTTCAATTTTATGAACTAAACAGCTTATCTTCTCTAATTCCCTTCAAACCCCATAATTAAAAAAAAAGAAAAGACTGTAACTTTATAAATCGACACTGAAAGACACACATAACCCACATCAAGAAAGTTTCTGTAAACTCGACAACAACGCAAAATAGATGGTGGAGGAAATGAAAAATCAAACATAAACTCATAGAAAGCATGAACTTTGTTTTAGATGTGAATTGGAAAAACCAAACCTCAGCTTCACTTGGAACGTGGTAATGTCTTAGTTACCCCAAGCATTTCCTAACCGAGAAAAAAAAATTCAAAGAAATACAACAGTGAAAAATGAACACCATAATTTTTTCTTTTTGTCAATTAATCATAATATCACATTCAGTGTCAATACTTAATAATTGAAAACTTAATTCCTCAAATATAAAATCAAATCGAGCTGGAAAATGAAGCGTTAAATTGAATTATTAAGCGTAAACTAAACTCATAATTAGCAGAATTGAAGTTTCAATTCAATCGTTATTTTTCTAAATAAGAAAAAAAAAACCTAGAAGGCAAAAGGAGAAAGGAAATTAGTTAAACCTCGCGTCCTGAGTGATGCGATGAGGAGGCGGAGGAGGAGGAGGAAGGTTTGGAAGCGATATCAAGGTCGGGGGAGTCAGCGACGGGTATTAGAAGCTCACGATCTCTCTCTCGGTCTCTACTGGCCATGACGATCTCCGATTTCTCATCCCCCATCAAAAAAATCTGAAGGAAAAAGACTTGCCGGTTTCTTCTTCGTCTATCGACATATCAAAATAAGTATCTATTCTACAGTCTCTGGATTTATTTCATTTTATTTTTGCTGTTGGGACATCGATGTTAGCTGGCAGAAACTGACAACGCTCACTCTCTCCAGGGTTTGGATCGGGTCTGTTGAGTTGTCGATGTGGGTTCTTCAAGGTTTGAGGACATCTTCAAGGTTGGTTTTCTGTGGACTTGTGTTTGAAGCCTAAAAGGGGTTTGGGTCTTCGAAATCTCCTCTGTAGATGATGTTGTTGTTATGGCCGTCTGCCTCGACCGCGTCTTCGAGTTCTTCAGGTTCTTGTTGGTGGCGCTTTCAAGGTTTTTGACTGATTTGAGAATTTGATCGTTTTTGTCCCTGCGATCTGTTAAAACCGAAGCAAAGAAAAGAATAAGATGATAGTAGAAAGCGTCTACAAATGGATAAAGCCTGGCTGTAATTAGATGTTGTTGGAAAATGATCAGCCTGCCCGAGATAGATGGAATAGATGTTGCAAATTGATTTGCAGATAAAATGTGCCCGAGATAAGAAACTGCCCTTACTGTTCATTAAAAAAAAAAAAAGAGTACATACACCTGCGATTCACCGTGACAAATTGCCAGTCTACAGTGACAATGAGTCACGGTGAACAGTAGACACCCCGAGCTGTTTTAGCTCTTTTGTTAATATATCCTTTCCACTAATCTATTGTTCTTGTTGACCTTAAAATTTGTCTTCATCAGTAATTTAATTCTTGGAGGATGGGAATTTTCATAATTTTTTGGAGGCAGGAGAAAAAACCTCTTGCTAATCATGATTTATTTCCTTAAACAAGATTTTGAAAGGTGATTTCTGTAATGAATACTGATGGATGAATCTGCTGTTGACACATGGTCTTCTGTAACTAAGAGAAATTAATGAACATCAATGATGAGTTAATGGCAGGCATAAACAGCATAACTTTGTTTTTCTATTTCAAGTTTCACCACATATCTATAAAAAAAGGAAAATAAATGGCGGATGGTGCTTTGGGAGTATGATTGAAGTTATTTTTAAAGATTAATTTTGACATCAGCACATGAAAATAATCTAAAAACATCAAAAAAATAAAAAATTAAATTAAATTAAATAAAATTAATTTTAATTTAAAAACACTTTTGAAATACAGTGCAAAACATGATCGATATATGAGGGGCCAGAGCACCAGGATGTGGGGACATGCATGGGAGTATGATATGATAAATTTAACATTACAACTAACGACCCAAATCAATTTTATAATAAGATGGATTTAATATTTAATGTTACCACATATATCATAATCCATAACTGTTTTAGTAAATTTGTTGTAAGAAAAGAATATAAAAATATTAGCCTTTCAGCATTATGTTTTTAGGTTATAGTTTTCTAGCTGAGTTTCATTTGAGTTAGAACTACAAATGAATCATTTATATTTTATTGTATTATTTCAATATGATACATGGTACTAGCCCATGCCATTTCCCCCCATCAATTTTAGTACATACTAGATTTTTCATTTGCGCGGTGATATGGGTCGGGTCAAATATTTCTTGATCATAAAAAATATATTGAGATGTTGTTAAATAAATTATAAAACTTAATTTCTAAATTAAAAAAAAAAGTTGAATGATGAATTGAAAAACAATCAATTTAATGATATGAATAACGTCTACAGTCTAAATACGATAAGAAAATATCTAAGTTTTTTGTGTGCGACGGCAACTCGTTCCTTGCCAGTTTTGGGTTATAATGGAGAATGCCTATATTTTTTGTACTCTTTCAACTTCGTGTTTTTAGGGTAATACATAATATAAAAATTCGAACACATGTCAATTTTCTAATTTCTAATATCCTAGATCAAGGAGTTTTATCATGAACTTACTAACATAAAATATTTTGACAAGTGTATTTCAGAAATGAAAAATGAAAAACAAAATATATTGTTCACGAAGATTTATCATTTATATACCTTGTATTTTAAAATATATAAATTCACTTTAAAATTACATCAAAAATAAATTTATTTCTATATCTCTATCTCTATTTTTATTTCTTCAACCAACCATACATATTTTTACCTTTTTTGTCTCATTCCATTTATTACAACAAGATAATAATCAAACCCTACCTCAAATTCTAACAATTATATATAATATTTTTTTTCCTTTTGCTTAGCACCACCACGTAAGATCTTGAAAGTCAACCGAATCAGTAGCTTTCAATTCCACGTATTAAGTTCTTGGCCGAAATAAATAAATAAATAAAAATTAGGATAGCTATCTCCAAGCATTCAAAGGATGCCGGCATTTGACGAGATACTAATCTACATTGCGAATACTAAGCCCCCTGTTTTGGAGCTTTAATCTGAAACAACGTTCGCCTAATTTTTATTTTTATTTTTTTGGAATTTATTGTGTTTTTCTGTCATGCTAGGTCGTCGTCTTTACACGGCTGCATGTTGCTACGGGTCGATTGTCTGTGTTATTTTTAAATATTTTTTTTTTTTTTTGTTTTTTACTCATGCAAAATTTAAACACATTCTAAATTGTTGAAGTATTATGAGATTTTCGAGCTGGTGGTAATGTATTTTATAAAGATATGGATTCGTTTCTAAGGGACGTGGTGTAATGATAAAAAACTTGTGATTTGAATAGCCGGCTTCGAGTTCGAGTCAGGGTATGCACCCTTTATAAGAGTTGGGGATAGTCGGGGTTTTACTCGCTCACTTGGACCCATAAAATATACTTTTCAGAGAGTAATATTTCATCGCATCCAAAACAAATTCAGTTATGACAAATTTAATGCAATTTAATAAAAATTATTATATTTTTAAAAGGTGGGTCTTATCTAACTTTTTTAAAAAATCGGAAACAAAAAGGTTGAAGAGGTAGAAGAAGTTTAGAGATTAATACTTCAATTTTTGTTTAAAAATGAAAAAAATAAATTTTTACACAATAGAATAAGAAAAAAAAGTTATGTCTTCAAAACCATACCCAATTTTCTAGCTCACAAAAGAGTATACATAAAACACATTTCTTCGATTAATTATGTTTTTGGGAAGTTATTTTTTATCCTTGCCTCTTTTTTATTTAATTAAAACTATAAATATCTAATGTAGATTTATTTGTAAAAATATGAAGAGTTTCCTGGAAACTAATATTATTTGAGCATGATTTATTTATTTATTTATTTTTCTAAGCAAAAAATAATGTAATTGGAACAAAAACTTTTAAAAGTAGACATAGAAATTAAAGTTGAAAAATCAGGCATACAACTGGCAGCAAGCAATAAGATGAAAAATATATTATATTATTATAGAAGCAACTAAAACATATTTACTGTGGATTTATATGTTTATATAAAGAATGTATTTTTTTTCATTTTAGTCTATTAGAATTTTATTTTTTTACTATTTTATCCGGAAAATTCCTGGTATTGTAGTTTATTTTGTTTATGTTTCTGTTAATTTATAGAGATTTTTAAGGATAATTGTTTTTTTTTGGAAAACTCAAAATTAAATTGGGGTTCAAAATAAAAGGTAAAAGAAAACAAGATAAGATTTTACAAAGAACAAAAAGATATGTTCAGATTTAGATGTGGAAAAATCTAGATTCGACCCCTAGATTTTTTTTTATTAATATTATAGTATAAATGAAGTGTTTGATTCATTGATAACTAGCTTAAGTAAATACCAAAAAATAATACATATAATAATTGAAGTTGGGGAAGACTTAGATTTTAAGGAGTAAATGTTAGGTATAGATTTCAAAAGCTATTTGGAGTATAATAGAAGCTATTTTTTAAATTATTAAAAAAAAAAAATTATTTTTTAGAATAATCATTCCACCCTGATGAATTAGGGCTAATCTCCGATAAATTGAGAATTCTTAGTTCAAAGTAAAGAGATTCAAACATTTAGACTTTCTAAAAATGAAAACAATAAAAATCATTTAATATAATAGTAGTAAATAGTAATATTTGTATCATTTAATAAATAAATGAAGCATACATTGCCACATATACAAATAAAAATGAAAACAAAAATGATACTAAGTTAAAAAGGAAAAACTAATTTCATTAAAAACTTTAAATCACAATTTCTAAGTATATGTTTATTGTAAATTGTTTTTACTTAAACCAATTATTTTAGATGCATATTGAATATTTTTTATAAGACATAAAAAAACAAAAAACCATCTTCTATACTTGATCAATCTACATCAAGGTTTTTTAAATTATATGAAAGTTCATCACATAATAGAAATTCCATTATGTATTATTTAAATTATTTTTTTTAATTAAACTCTTCTCATAAAATTAAAAAAAGAAGTGATACAATAATATTTATCTCAAAACCAAGAGTAATTAAGAATTTACGGCCCAAGGAATTAGTCTTGGTTTATGCTTTTAGTGTGAAAATTAATGACTTACCGTATTATTATATGAGAAATATTTTTGGGCATAGGCACAAGAACCTAGAAATTAGTCAAGGTGTTCACAAATTGACTTGAACACCTCAATTAACAAAACACAAATAAAAAATAAAAAATTTACATTCAATATATCTTATATTTCTTCAAGATTTTTTTTACCTTTTTGGTTTTATTTTATGACAGAAAATTCTAGTAAACATTGATATTAATTTGGGAGAAAAAAATAAAACACTAAAACAATTATATTAATATTGGATTAAGCATTTTTTTTATTGATATATATTTAATACTATTAATGTTTAAAACATTATAAAAATAGTAGAAATAAATATAATTGTAATAAATATGTACTACAAAAACAAGAATATAATCAAATAATAATTTAAACAAATTGATTATATAGCAATAATCAAAAGACTAAATTTTTATTGTCAAGAGAATACAAATTTAGAACTCAGTCATGCATTTATGTTATTGGTTCAATTTGTATTTTTTTTATTTCCTAATATAAAATTTGAACCTTGTCATGGATTTCTTTGAAAAAGTGTATGAATCTTTGTATAATTAGTCTCATTTACACAATTATGATATAGAAGAAGTTGTGGAGGTCCTTTAGTAAGAAAAACACAATTAACTTACCATTTGTATAGTCTCACCACCATAAAAGGAATAATATGAAGAAATATTTTATTGATAAAAAACTTTTTATTCATAAAAAAATATATATTTGATGGATTTATAAAAAGAATAATGTTTTCGGCTCGAATCATGTCGTTGATTTTATATTTGTTGCTATAATCATCGATGGTTACCCTATAAAATAGTGATATAAATGATACAAAAATGTGATGATTAATTTCTTTTGGTATATTGATTTCATTGATTAGATAAATTTTTTAATGCTATCAAAATAATTTTTCGTTAAATAACATTAAAGAACATTATACAAAAAAATAATTAGCTTGGATAAAACATTTAATATATACTAAGAGTAAAATTTTAAATTCTTGAATATTAATTTCACTATAAAAATCAATTGCAAATATTTATGAATATTAAAAAGAGATTGCAGATAGAAGGGAAGGTGAATGGGGTGATAAAAATTGTAAAGGTCTTCAAGGGGAGGATAATGCCTAGACTATACAATCATCTCCTCCCATTTCTTGTTTTTCTATTCTTCATACTTAACTTTTATTTTAACCTTTAGAGCACCAACTTGTTGCTTAATCAATTCCTTAATGATTTATGATGACTAACTCATGTCAGATTATAGTGTCTACGGTCAATACACTATAACCTGACCTCATATCTTGGGCCATAGTCATAGAGATACCAGAAATATAATTCCTATCAGGTTCACAAGTTGCTCCAGCCTTTAACCACAACTCTGAATCATATTCCAAATAGATTGAAGGATCAACATTGTACTATTCCTAGGAAAAAAAATAAAAAGAAGAAGTAAAATATATGGATAAAAATATATTAGTCTAGACAATGTACAAAAGGTATAAAAGTTGATTTATGATAAACACCTCAACTCAGTTATCCAAGAATTATTGCATCTTTTTATTTATTTTTTCTATCTTCTCTCTATATATATGTTTCCATGTATAACTCCATTAAAGTTGGCTCACAACTGAGTCGCGTAGTCTATAGAATAAATATCTACTTAAATATTATTACAAATAATAACTACCATTTAAAAAAATACTTGAAATTAAAATAGGCTATTGTATAAGGTCCTTTCCATGGTTAAAAAAAAGAAATGACTTGTTGGTATGCTTGCCAATGAAACCACGAATTTCCTTGTTTTTATTTAAGGACCCATTTCGCAAATGCCCCTTTAAAATCCTTTGATATAAAGTACTCTAAGTATCTCTCCTAGTTGCTCTTAGTGATGTGGGGAGGAATTTGTTAAACAAAAATATATATTAAAAGAAAATACAATTCAACAAAAAAATTAAACTTCACACGTTAAAACATATCTAGTTGTGTTGTGATTTTCTTAAACTTATCTTGCCACTCTAGTGTGTTCCTCGTCCCACCAAGATTTTTCTTATAATCATTTTCATACAATAATAAGTTTGTAGATTTTAAAAAAAATCTCTTTTATTAATAAAAAATAATTATTGATTATATATATACTAGCCTTAAAATTCCTCCACCAAGCCTCAACCATTGACATCCATTCAAGATGCTCTTTAAACTAGTTTTATTGAAACAAGGGAACTTCCATTAATGATTTCATTGATCGTTTATATAACTTCTATATAACATGCTAGATCATATAGCTTCTATATTTATGAATATGAAATATAGGTCTCTAATAGATGGGATGCTAAATCTATAACTCGTAATCGACGAGCTTACATCATTAGAATGTTCATCAAGTGCTTGTTAAGATGCAACACTTTTTTTTATACATAACCTACTTAAACTTAGATTAATTTTTTTTTTTGTAAATGACCCAACCTAAAATTTAAAATAAAAAAAATTAAAAGAATAAAAAAATCAAAAAGTAAGATAGACATGTGGGCCTGGTGGCCCAGCATGCCTAAGCCTACTAAGAAAAAAACCAATGCACGTTGGTCTTATAACCTAGCCTGCATGCTTAGCCTAGTTGTATTTATTTTTTTAATTTCTTCAAGGGGCGGACGACTTGTCATTCGTTTATGATTTTTCTTAATATAACCTGATGACACATCGTTTACTATTTGTGGAATTTGGTGATTGGAGAATCGCTATAAAATCAGGGCTCTATTATTTTATTTTTCTTGCTAAAAAACTCTTCTTCAAATTATTTTTAACTTAAACACCAAGAAAACACCTTTAAAAACCTTTATTTTGCCTCAAATAACTATAAAATAGCTGGAAAACCAAAAATCAATATGAGCTTGAAAATCTCATATCGACCGCAGTTAAATCGGTTGAAATAAATAAAAATGGTGGAAAATAAATAAATTATGCAGAAATTTAATTTATACGTCCCCATGTATAGCCATAATCTTATCGACCGCCCTACATTGTCTTATACTAAATTTGCTTCAAATTTATAAGACCTTATCACCTTCATCAAAAAAGAAAAAAGAAAAAAAAACATATTACCTTGCACTGATCATATGAATGTCAAATTCACTCCTATCCAGTAATTATGTAATTATGTGATGCATGTGTTTGTATGTATATAGAACATCTTATACATGCAGATACATAAACCCACATGATGCATGTATATATATATATATGATCTCAGGCCCCAATTAGGGTTTATGCTTATGATATCCATAACACAATGAAGCAGACCTTTTACCAAGAATTAAAATATTTAAGAGGCTTACATAATCGCTAACTTCAGGGTCCATAAAATTATTTAAGGTGCGCATAAGTTAGCCAGGACACCCAAGTTAAAAAAAAAAATTGCTTAGGGCTAGAAGTGTTGAAGAGTTAAAAACACTTGGCACAATCGGGGAAATCTGATACAAAGTTCCAAACAGGAATTGAAGTCGAGAGAGATATATGATGAATATATTTATATATACCTGACATTATATATATATATATATATATATATATATATATATATATATATATATATATATATATATATATAATCCACGCGCGAATATTGTAATGCATTTCATGTCTTGTATTGTAATGCTTGTCTGCGAATATTGTCATTAGAGAATATTTCTGTGGTGGAAGGGAAATAACTGGGGAGAAGAAACAAGTAGGATGTATAACTACTTCACATGTTTCTGATAAAATTCATGCAATCGTACAACTAGGTCAATGGAAAGCTTAACAAGCATTCCATTGACCTGAATTAAGAACAAAGGAATATGGAAAATAAATCAGATCAAGATCAGCTTAAGTATCAGTAACAAAGGAAAGGAATATGGAAGGATCTCAGCAGCATGGTAAGATCAAGATCAGTGAATTATCTGTTCAAGATCTTCACATTAATGATTGAAAATAAATCAGAAAATGCAATGAACAATCTATATATATAGACTTAAAATTCCACGAGGCCTTGAAAAAGGATGGGATTAGGATCATACCTTAATTAGGTTTCTGTGATCAGATACCAGAAGAAAAGCAAGGTGTAAGGAATGAAGCCTGGTCCGAGATCAATTTATGATATTTTCCACATATAATTACTTGAAAGATCAAACCTAATAATTAAGATTATTACAAATTAACATGAGCTGAAGCACACAGGATAGATGCTAAGAGATGAGTCGAATGGATCTTGAATCAAACCCTATGATCACCATGCCAGCACCTCCTGCTCTAATGAAAACCTAACAGTAACAGAGACTAAATTAACGTACGGGAGAGACAAGGATCTTGGATCAAACATCATTCCAAACACCCCTTTTCATGGTTTCTTCTCTATGTAACCTAGTCATGATTTCTTTCTCATGATTCAACAATCGAAACCTAACAGTAACAGAGACTAAATTAACGTACGGGAGATACAAGGATCTTGGATCAAACTTCATTCCAAACACCCCTTTTCATGGTTTCTTCTCTATAGAACCGGGCCATGATTTCTTTCTCATGATTCAACAATCGAAACCTAACAGTAACAGAGACTAAATTAACGTACGGGAGATACAAGGATCTTGGATCAAACTTCATTCCAGACACCCCTTTTCATGGTTTCTTCTCTATATAACCGAGCCATGATTTCTTTCTCATGATTCAACAATCGAAACATAGCAAGGCTAGCTGCTATATACTCAAGCTCTCTGCATTATCTTTTTCTTTATATATACTTATAGGCACCCAACACCACAAATTCTCGCAGACCAGATGATAAAGAGATGAGACAAAGGGTGTTAAAGCGCATAATTGACAGGTCATTGTATGAGTAAAATAATGAAAAAGCTGGTAGGTTTTGGAGGGATGGTGTTGTCTTCTTCTGAGGAACTTTTTATTAGAAAAGAAAGAGAGTGACGACTATGGAGGCTTTTACAGGTTCTCTCTGTGGAAAAAAAGAGAAAAGATTTAGCACTGAAAATAACGAGGACCCAGAGAAAAGGGGACATGGCCCTCCACGATCTCTTTTTTATTTTTTGTTGTTAATTTTTCGTGATCTTTGAAGAAAAGCCATGCATTACTGCAAGGTAGATATCTCCATCATGAACCGAAAAGATCACCACCGCTCATACCAAAGCATGATATCATCAACCATAATAAGGTTTCATGCACATTATTAGTAAAGTTGTCTGATTTGTGAATTGTAATGAAAAATAATAATAAGAATGTGTTTGTGTGTGTGTTGCATTTTATTTATTTATGTTGGTAAGAAAAAGAATGTAAAACATAATAAAAATTTTGTTTTACTTGTTACTGCCAAAGCTTTCGAGAAAAATTACTCTAAGTTTATTAAATCCCTGAGAATTTAGCCTATATTAAATAAATCACAAACTTAATTCACGAGAATTAAAAGTGTAAAATCAGATGATAAGTGTTGGACCTACAAGTAGGCTAATATTTAAATATCTTGAAACAACCAAAAAATTCTCAGAGTTATTTTAAGCCGTAGCTGATTTTTTTTTAAATCGGAATATTTTTACGATGCATAAATTGCAGAAAACTCATCCGCTTTCTAGGATAGATGATCCTTTGAAGGTATCTATCTACATGAATTGTTTTTTCTAATATTTTATTTGGGTTCACAAGCTCATAATAAAGTTTAAAAGATAGATTTATTCACATGAATAAATACTTCCCATCGAAATTGTTAAAATCACATCAAAATACATTATGCAACTTACCTCATGTAAAAAATACTAGGAGTGTTAATATCTTCTCTTTACGCAACCAGTCCCCTACCTTTGAATCTCTGACTAGACCAGCACAACCGAGATTTCCTAGCGACCTTCAACAACCAGGTGACGACTCCTCAACACCAACGAGATTCCCTCTCCGGACACAGCTAAGATCTAGTCATGGAGGCTTCAATTTGTTGTCTCAAAACTTTTTCTCTTCTATCATTATCATTTTGGTTATTGAGAACACATTTATGATTTTCTAACAAGCTAGTTCTATTTTAAGCAATATATCTAATACATTGGAAATATACAACATGATATATGTCATCTATCTTGGTAATGTGGGCTATAAATATAGATATCTCATATAGAAAAGTTAAGAAGCATTTCATGGGAATATAAGCTATAAAAATTCACAAATTAACTTTATATTTTTTGAGTTTATTAAATATATATATATACATATATAATCAGATTTTACCTGGATTTTAATTTAACCTGACAAGTCACTCTAGTTTTAACAAGCTATTTATTGCAAGTCAAGGTTAAATCATTTAAAACTTGACCAAGAATCCGGTCTGGAATCACCCCAACAGGCCATGCTACCAGTGCAAGTTTCCATTATTTCAGCCAATGAACTTCAAACTTCCATGGCTGCTATCAATGCTAAGAAAAGTAGTCCTTCTCGATGGGTCCTACCACTTTCTTCCCCATGGAAACATGCATCATCATCGGTTTCTATTGCGGGTCCAGCAACAGTAAGCATGGTGTGGCACCAGTTACAGGTTCAGGTTTCATCATCTTTCAGTAGCCATAACAGCCTTTGATGAAATCTTTTACTTCTGGAACATCGAAAACCTTCTCCTGTTCCCATGACTTCAATAACTTTTGGCGATGATGGGGGTGGGGGAAAATTGATTTTTTTTTTATTGTTCGGAGATCATTTTTAAAGAATACAAAACAACCTCGTACATACACGAAATATTATGACCATAATTTTAATTTATTTTTTGAAAAACTTCATAAGAATCTCCAACTCGCAATGCAGTTTTGAATTACATCCCTTGACTATCAGTTTAAGTCCATGTTTGTTTGAGAGTGTGGTTGAAATTATTTTTGAAAGTGCTTTTTATTTAAAAATATATTAAAATAATATTTTTTTTATTTTTAAAAAATTATTTTTGACATCAGCACATGAAAATGATATAAAAATAATAAAAAAATAATTTAAAATAAAAAATTTGAAGCACAGAACTGGTAGGGGACAAACTCATATCACACATAATATTTCTCAATCACATCTAGACTGCAGAGGTTATCGTGTTATCAAAAATTATTGGGTACATGACACCGTTCACATAATATTGTTGATGGAGTGATGATACACCCCTCTAAAGGTGAAGCTTGAAAACACTTTAACCATATGCATCCTTAATTTTTAGCGGAAGAAAGGAACATTTGTCTTGGTTTATGAAAAAATAGATTCAATTCTTCAAGTCATTTGTCGCTCTTTATTCTTGTTAACCAGTAATACTCACCATATACAACTTGTCACCTGAGATATGTATGAGGCCAGAATTCATGTTTTTGGGCCTGTTTAGGAGAGCGGTTGCGATAGCTTTTCGAAGTGCTTTTCGTGCCGAAATATATCAAAATGATATTTTTTTTTAGTTTTTAAAAATCATTTTTGACAGCAGCACATCAAAATGATCTAAAAACACCAAAATATATTCATTTAAAATGAAAAAAAAAAAATTGAATTTGAGCAAAACAACAGTTTAGCCGCAGTGCTAAACAAGCTCTTTATCTATGAGAAAACCATATAATCAACATACAATAAGCTTTATAATCAACACTTCCAACGTACTTCCACCTTATTTTAACCCTTCTCATGCTAACTTTCAACTGCTACAATTAACAACTGTGATGGATTTTAAAAAGAGCACAAGAGCATCATATGATCTTCACAGCCATCGCCAGATGCTGATAAAACACAACTTTGACCGAATAAAGCATTAACCCCTATGAAATTTATAGTTGCATGGCAAAAGCCAATGCTCTCCGTTTTGGTGTTTTTCTTAAACTAACTTACATAACCAGCTTTGAGACTTCCAACCATCAATGTCCTTGTGAATTAAGATTTTCTTTCTTATTCTTTGGCTTGAATTTTTGGCATACATGCATTAATTATTTCTTAAGAAAAAAACTAAACTAGGTCGATAATTTATTATAGTTATAGATTGCTATAGTATAATAATAATTATTATACTCTTTGATTCATAAAAATTAATCCTTTGGTTTAGGGATATTTCATTCTTTTTCTTTTTTCATATTTTATCATTAAATAATTGTTTGGGGGTGTATGTGTCTTTTTCAATTTTTGTAACAGTAAAAATAAGAGTTTGCTCCTGAAGTAAAAAAAAAAATGTTTGTTGGACAAGAATAGTTTAGGTATTTTGGTTTTTATGAACATTAAAATAATGATTTTATCTTTAAAAGAGACAACATAAGAATTAACGGAAAGAGTTTTTTGGTGCTTTATTTTTATGAATAGTAAAAGCACCTATTTACTTTTGGGAAATATGAAAAAAGAGTTGAACTTGGGGGTATTTTGATATTTGTATATGGATTTTTATTCATTATTAGGACGAACTTCAAGGGGTGTTTTGTAATTTTATATTTTAAAATACTTTTTAATATAGAAATTTGATAGTAAGTGTGCTAGACACGCCAACAATTTTGAGTCGTTCGCGCCTTATAAGCAGTGCATGAAGATCCATACGATGACTAAAAATGATCAACAGTCGTATCACTAGATGCGCCACTATGTCTTTTTCCATATTGTGTGACATGTGTCAGCATATAATGGTTAGAGAGTTATCAGTGGTTGATTGTTTTTTTCTTTATTTTCTATCTCCTACAACCTAATACCCATACTTTCTTTATGCTTTGTACATTTCAGTCCTTGGCTTTTTATTTTAAAATTTCATCTTGGTTTCTACTATAGAAGGTTTGATTTGTTATAATTTTCTTCTTTAATTGAGATTTTTCATATGTTTTGTTTTTCATTCCACTCCTTATTATTTTATTTTTTTAATTTTAGTCTTATTCCTTTCATAATTTCAGTCCTTCTAAAATAATCTCTATTTTATATTCATATCTTTTTATATCCTCTTAGATTTCGTTTTTAATTTTTGTCATTTTCTCTTTTGTTAAAGTTTTATTTATTTTTAATTTAGTCCTTTAATTTTAATTTTTGTATATGATCTTATTAAAATTGATACCTTTTATTTTCATTTCTTTTTTTGTTTTTTTTGTTTTTTTTATATTTTTGTTCTCTAAATCAAATGGTTTTTTTAATACTAATAATATTTATTTTAATTTTATTATATTCTTTGGAATAATTTTATAATTTTTATTGGTTAGAGAATAATAATAATAATAATAATAATAATAATAATAATAATAATAATAATAATAATAGTTTATTATAATTTTTATAGTAATTAAGATATCAATAATTATGATAGTGATAGTAATAATAACAATAATTCATATAATAATATTAAAAATATCAATAAAAAAATTATAGTGATTACATTAATAATGATAATTTTAATTATATTAATAACAATGGTAATATTAGTAATAATAATAGTGATTATGATCGTAATAACAATAGTGGTGATGGTAGTGCTATTATTATTATTAAATTATTGTACTAATAATAATAATAGTGATGATAATAAGAATAAAAATTATGGTAATGTTAGTTATAGTTTTGATGATAATAATTATAATAATAGTATAAACAATAATAATTATAACGATAATGATAGCAACAATAATAACAATAATGATTATGATAACGATAATAATACTAATAATAATTATGATATTAATTATTGATAGTATTGGTAATAGTAATAGCTATAATAATAGTGACAATTAACGATGAAAATAATAATTATAATAATTCATCATTCGATATTATATTTATTAAAAATTAAGTGTTACAATTTCTCCATATATACAAATCTAATATCTTAAATTAACTGGTTTAAAAAAATCTTATTGCTACAAGTTCTGTTTTATTTTTTACCTTATGTTTTTAATTTTATAGTTTAATATTAGTTTTTTTAAAAAAAAAAAAATCAGGTTTCATTTAAACCTATTAAACAAATAAATTTATATTGATTTACATTTTATATGTTTTATTACAAACTCAAAATTAACAAAAATAAAAAATAAAAAACATTAAAGATTTATCATCTTACCTAGGTTTATAGTATTGTAAATAAAATATTCACACTCTTAATAAACAAAATATAATTCTAACTGCTGCACACTAAGACAATTGAACTACACACCAGATAACATTTATCTGGCTGAAATGAACTTATCAGAATAATAACTTTGAAGGAGACATATCCTTATCTACAGGATGGATTTTATCTTCTCTTCAATGAGCAGTGCAGATAAAAGAAATGCCACAACAATTTCTTTCTTTTTCATGTAACTTGCAAAGAAGCAAACAGAGGAGGATACTGTCAAGCACAGTCGATGAAGTTGGAGTTTAAAAAAGAGGAAGCTGTGTCATTTGCTAAGAAATGACAGTAACAACACAGGCTATAACCAATAGGTCTTGTAAAATGCAACACAAAAACTTCATTGTGACTTGGAAACAATGTTGCAAACTGCAAAACTACAAGGAAGCCATAGGGACTAGAGAATATTGAAAGATATATAAATATGTAATTGGATTGACACACATGAACCAAACCATGGAAGGACACTGCACAAATTACTCTAATCCTTCATAGCAAGCCAGCAACCTCCAAATTCTATTTATCATTTTCTCCAAATTTGGTGATTGGGGCAACATAGAAGAAAAATGCATGCAACAATACGTTTGATGAAGCAATTTCAGCTGACACTGAATTTCTGGCTCATACGGTGATTGGAGATTCCTGCAATTCACAAAATAAGGATATTGATGCTCAAGAAAAAGAAAACCAAGAAAACAAGTAATCATGTCATTGCCTCTTATTTTTAGGCTTTGGATAGACACCCCTTCTGCTATCAAAAACTATTAATACACCCTTCCTTCTTATTACCTTCCATCCACTTTCTCCAAGGTAAAAACATTGCGTGCTAACACCCCACCCACCTTCATGTGCTCATTTACTTCTCCACTCATTCCCACCCTAATAATACAAACTTCCCTCCATTAATCCTAATTATACAAAGACACTTTTCTCCTAAAGAATTGAAGCAAGTGACCTGTAGACAGGACACTTCAAGTGAAGAGCAAAAAGGACGCAGAATGCTTGATGAGATCTATTAAGGTTTCTTAATTTTACAGACCCTTTTCTTTTTTTGTCTTTCAATCAAAATACCTTCTTTGCTTGAAATTTTAATAGAAAAATTTAACACTCCCTTATTATTTTCAAACTCTAACATCACTAACTCTTTTCTCTGTCTTAATCATATACTTCAGTAGAGAAAATCAGTGTTTGTTTTCATGAAGTTCTAGAATTCTTCGTTCTGAAATGATGAGTTTTCCATTCTGAAAAATCTGAAGTTCTGCTTTGTATCTGGCCATCTACTTCTTATAAAAAGAATCTAATGACATTTGAAGAGGTTGGACCTTTCTCATCGAAAGTTTGTAATTTTGTGATAGTGGGGAATATCTTTTTTGGAAGCGGGGAACACTTTTAATGCTTTTAGTAAAGAGCTAACTCTGCACCAAAAGTTGTTTTGTCGCTTTGTGTCTATAATTTTTGTATAGGCTTCAGTGTTTTGGAATGGGTGTCAGAATACCATACCTGACATAATTGAGACTACCTAAAAACCTTTGTAATTGGGTCTTATCAGTAATTTTGGTTTTTGACATCTGGTATGGTATGTTCCTCCTCTTAAAAACCCCTACTTGTTTTACAAATTGCTCCACAAAGTTTTTCAAAACCAAAATCAAAATATATATTCAAAACCCATTTTCAAAATATTTTGTCTATGGAAGGTTTCTTCTATGAAGATCAACTTCATAGTTGTTCCCTACAAACTCACACTACAAACCATGGGACAGTACCAAACCCCGGTCTTATTATTCTACCCGCTTCAAAATTATTTCCTACAAACTGACATTACAAACCATGGGACATTACCAAACCCCAGTCTTAGTACTCTACAATACTTTCAACAATACTTGAAACAACTAGATCAGTCAAACTCAAACACTTCAAACTACACCACCATCCTGAACCCACATACACCACTTGCACAATCCAAAAAATCATCCATCCTTCAGACGGTAAACAACCTCTACATAAATCAGTCACCTTCCCAATTCCCAATTGAACTCCGCTCCACAAATCAAAACATGTTTCATTCCTAAACCTATTAGGATTACCAACAAGCTTGGTTTAATATCTTTTCCTTACAAAATTCAAAATACATCCACTCCTAGCTTTTCTATTTCCACAATTCACTAGAAACAACAAATCTTCCACTTTGATTCCTTCAATTGTGGGATTATTTTGGTTGTAACGTTGACTACCACAAAAAGACCATCCCTTGGTTAAAAACAGTTACCTCCACTTCTAACAAAATTTTCAACTTACTCCATAGGGAAAGAATATTTCTTCCACTTTTAAAGTTCTGTACAAAGTTCATTGTTCCATGGGTATGATCATGGTACTTTAATTACAACCTTTAGCAAGGACATCCAATTCTTAACCGAAAATTCATAATTAAATGATGAGGTTTGTTTGCAGCAGAATACAAAAGTACTAAGAAACCTGTAATGGAATGATTACAAAAGGTTCAGTCGGTACCCATCATTGACAACCATCCTTAGTCCTAATTCCTAGCAACAAAGGCTTAAATTGCAACTCTCTTAGCCTCTACAAGAACCGAGGAAGAATACCTCGTGCAAGGCATAATACAAAGCCACAATTCCAAATCAATCATGTCCAAATCTAGTTCCTCTACAACTTCTTCATCGTATTCCCTCTCTCATTTGAAGAAGAAAATGAAAATGATTGCTATGGCATTCTACCACCCATTCCAAAACACTGAAGAGTCTAAAAATTATTAGCACAAAACAACAAAACAACTTTCATTGCAGAGACAAAGCTTTTTAAAAAGCATCAAAGGTGTACCCCGCTTCTAAAAAACATGTTCTCTATTATCACAAAATTACAAACAACTTTCGATGAGAAATGTCCAACCTTTCAGATGTCATCAAGTTCTTTTTATAAGAAATAGATGATCCAAATACAAAGCAAAACTTCAAAACTTCAAATTTTCAAAACGAAGAACGTCATTTCAAAACAAAGAACTCCACAACTTCATGAAAATAAACATTGATTTTCTCAACATAATAATTTCATACTTATTCCTCTGTATCCAAATCCTGTATCTATTTACGTTTTAAATTGTAAACACATATCTCTTGTAAACATCTCATGTTCAAATTCTATACAAACTATAAGCTTCATTATCTAAACTTTAAATCTTTTACATTATTTGCTCTTTAATTTTTTTTACAAATTAAGTATGCTTTGTGCATAGTCAAGGATCCTGACATTATTGGTCTTGCCTTGTTCACCTAACATCTGAAATTTTTCAAAATTTAAGTATATCAACTGGAATGCCTCTGACCTGCATCCTACTAGTACAAAGGATATTTAAGCTATTGTGGTTGAGGTTTAACAATGCCACGTACTGATTTCTATTCTTATATTCAAATTTTATGTTTTTTCTTTATTACACAATGTTTTGTATAATTCTTTTTCATGCTATCATTCTCTTTGCTTTGTATCATCTTCTTTTTAGATAAATAGATAGATACATTGATAGATTGATAGATGATGGGACATGTAAGAGATGGTTAATAGTGATTCTAATGAGGTGTTTGATGTTGATAATTACATTTCAGATGAATTTTAATGGAAAAAATACATGAAAGCTACTAGAAAGATTTACCAATAGTTTCACATGGTAAAGGGAGTCTCAATCTAAACCCAAATATAATAAGGGATCCCTATCCAAATAAACTATAATTCAAGAGGTGGTCATATGTATTTCCATGAGCAAGGCTAACCAAATAGATTTGACATGAAAGAAAATTGACAAATTCACTCTCCTCGTCTTAAGCCTCAATCAAAAACTACCTGAGGAATGGCTATAGGGGTTTGCTTAGTATTGTTATGGGCTAAAGATCCTCTAGGTAGTTGTGATACCAACTGCATAACTTTACAACTTCGATGTAACAACCCCAAATTTTTTTTCTCTCACCGAAACGAAATTTCGGCAAGTCTCTCCTATATCAGGAGATCCCAAGTTATTAACACAACCTGCACACAATTTGAATCACATCTCATCCACAATCACATCCATGTTTAATATAATCAACTGCATAATTCATTCCAGAATATGCTCAGGAACATATTCATTCCTAAACTCCATCACATCACACGCATAAGATAAAAATTAAAAGAGTCAATTCACACACAAAGATTTCACATATAGATACATATACATAGAACATAACACAGTTTAATATTCTAAGATAATTTAGTACTTTCTAATATCCCAAGTGTAGGTTGATACATTTACTATTCCAGAAACAAAATTTACAAATATACTATTCTATACAATTTACATGTTCTTCTACATAACAAAATTTCACCATAACTCCCTAAGTTCCTATCTTATACAAAAAGGAATTAAGGCTTAAAATCTATTCCTGACGAGAATGGGAAGAACATGCAAAATATAGATTTTCCATATGAGTAAAACAATTAAGTAAATACTAACAATTTACAGAAGAATTTAACAACATATCCATCAATCTCCTTAAATCATATGAGATTCTAAACACAATCATATACACCCTTTTAAGGTTATATAAAAGAAAATTTATTTCTTTTGACTGCTTCTTTCCCCTTTTTCACATCGAAGAGACTATAGTCGACACTAATGACCTCCAATAGTGTCTCTAGTTGCCCGTCTTGAAATCAACTAATCAGTTTCATGAAAATGTTGACACGAACATAACCGTTGGTGTCATTAACTATTTAAAAAAAAAATAGTTAATCTTTGTTCCGTTATTTCCTTAGTTTTAGAGTATGCCGATGTCAAGGATTCTTGATATCATTAGCTTTCATCTCAGAAAGCTGATCAAGTCTATAAATTTTGTCAATATCGACTTCACCTGCCGATATCATTAACTATTCAGAAACCGAATAGCTATCAAGTTTATAAATTATACCGATATCGACGTCACCCGCTAATATCATTAACTATTCTGAAACCGAATAGCTAATCAAGTTTATAAATTATGCCGATATCATTAACTATTTTGAAACCAAATAACTAATCAAGTTTATAAATTATGCCGATATCTACGTCACCCGCCGATATCATTAACTATTTTTTTCTTTTCCATCCCCTAACATTTCCTTTACTCCTTTTCTTTTCCTCATCAATAAGCACCCAAATTGTAACTTATAGTTCAATAACTAGTAAAGAAAATAATTATTAGATATAGAAGACATAGGTACCAAGTACCTACCTGCTGTGAACGTTCAACTTACATCAAGACACTTTATGAAGGGCAAGGAACAAATTCTACCCTTAACATGGTTAATTTTTTGCTATTTTCTCAACTTGGCCGAAACTATCAACACAGGTGACAGCTTGACCTCTCCTCATATTTTTTACCCATATCTGGAGTTCCAAATTAGACGGGGTCGGACTCATTGGAAAGTTAACACTCCGAGCTACAACTTCTATGAAGGAACCCTCCTTGAATTATGTATTTTTCAGGTTCAAATTCTCCTAAGAAACAGGGCAACAAATCTCCCCTTGTATGCAAAATTGAAGGAAACATAACCAATTCATCTTCAATCCTAGCTTCCTTATCAATCATAACCATGTTTTTCCCTTTATTCATGAAAACCCTACTCATTTATGCATTCTCCCAATATTTTGTATTTAGAAGCCCTAATTCCCAATTCAAAATGAATTATGAACTTCTAATCAAATTGAAGTTAATTTCATAAAAATTGGAATTAAAACTCCTTACTTGGATGAAATCTTGACTTTAGTTCACAACTTTGGAAGAATCTTAGCCTTCTTCTTCGTGTTAAGAACCAGTCACTCTTTTCTTCCCCAAATTCTTCACTTTCTTCTTGTTAATCCTCCCTCAAATTGTGTTTCTCCACTTTAGAATTCCTAGACTTTTATGGGTTTTCAAGCTTTGGGTGTTTAATCCTAGTGTTTGTGAAGAAAAATTTGGGTTATATCTCCCATCGTTCTTCTAATTCCAGCTGGACATGGCTCAGGGAAGAGATGAGTATTTATAGTCCCATTTCTTCTTAATTATATTTTGACCCCGTTTTTTTTTTCCGGGTTTCACATTCTCCCCTCCTAATAGACAATTTCATCCCTGAAATTTAAACTATATATCTGACTCAAATGGGCCAATGTACCTCGGAGCAAGCTTTCCATACATTCCAAACCGAATGATGCCCTTCCATGGTGCCACTTTTAAGAATACTTTGTCCCCTATTTGGAATTCTAAAGGTCTCCTCCGCTTGTAAGAGCATTTGGTTGCAGTTTCGGGGATTAAAATACTAATGTGATTCTGGAAAAATGTTTCAGGATGATTTGAACCAGACAGCATGCTAAAACTGACCCAACCCCTACACGAGGAAGGGGGTCAAATTTACATTATGACAGTAGGACAGAGGGGGATTTCGTGGTAGATACGACCTCTCATATACCTTGGCGTTGTTGGGGAAGATATTTGGGCTTGCCTCTCGCCTTCAGATGCCTCCGCTGGAGGCACATCTGCCCATCGAGATGTAGAATTTTTCTGACCTTCTGTTGATTCTCCCCAACAACGCCAAGGTATATGAGAGGCCGTATCTGCCACTGAATCCCCCTCTGTCCTACTGTCATAATGTAAATTTGACCCCCTTCCTCGTGTAAGGGTTGGGTCAGTTTTAGCGTGCTGTCTGGTTCGAACCATCCTGAAACATTTTTTCAGAATCACATTAGTATTTCAATTCCTGAAACTGCAACCAAATGCTCTGACAAGCGGAGGAGACCTTTAGAATTCCAAATAGAGGACAGATTATTCTTAAAAGTGGCACCATGGAAGGGCATCATTCGGTTTGGAATGAAAGGAAAGCTTGCTCCGAGGTACATTTGCCCATTTGAGGTGATCGCTAAGATAGGGCCAATCGCTTATCGCTTGAAGCTACCAGCACACCTAGAAAAGATTCACTGTGTTACATGTATCACTATTACGGAAGGCGGAAGTGGATCCTTCCCGAGTGTTAGCTCTAGTTCATATTGAAGTAAATGAAGACTTGACACTCGAGACCAAGCCAATCAAGATCACGGATCACATTGAAAAAACATTGAGAAATAAGAAAGTATCACTAGTTAGAGTTGTGAGGAGAAACTCACAAATTGAGGAAGAAACGTGGGAGAGAGAATTAGATATAAAGAAAAAATACCCCACCTATTCCTTGAGTCAAATATGAAGTTTAAATTTCAGGGATGAAATTGTCTATTAAGAGGGGAGAATGTGAAACCCGAAAAGAAAAAAAAACAGGATCAAAAATATAATTAAGAAATGGGACTATAAATACCATAGTTGTCAATACCGTTCCGGTCGCCGTTCCGGTTTTTTCTATTGGAACAAAACGTTCCGATTTTGGAGCGTTTCGGCGTGCTGTTTCGGGGTTGTACTGTTTATATATAATTAATTAATTATATGTATAAAAAAAATTAAAAATTAAAAAAATTAAATATAATCTTTATTTTTTATAAAATCAAAATTGATGCAACAATTTTATTTTTTTTATAATATATATATTTTATTATTATTTTGATTTTGGTTTACTTTTTATTTTATATATATATATATATATATATATATATATATATATATATATATAAAGAGGGCGGGAGAACTCTCCCGCTTACCCTTTATATATATATTATATATTATATTAGAGGGCGGGGTATATATATACTCACCCTCTCCCGCCCTCTAATATAATATATAATATATATATATAAAGGGTAAGCGGGAGAGTTCTCCCGCCCTCTAATATATATATATATATATATATATATAGGGCGGGAGAGGGAGAGTAATTAAAAATTTAAAATATATAATCACTGTTCATAACTCAAAAATAATTTTCGTTCCTAGGATTCGAACTCCCGCGCCCCGCGTTGCATTGACGCCGCTGCAACCACTCAGCGTCTTCCTTGTGTTCAATTCCGATTAAATACGGTAATAAAGGAAAAGAGGGGCGGCAAGTCACGACCGAAACGGCACGCCCGGAACGGAACCGTGGCGTTTTAGCCGGAATTTCCGGAACGGACCGGAATTAAAACCGAGACGAAAACGACGCCGTTTTGTCTCGGTTTTTTGAACAGAACGGAACGTTCCGGCCGTTCCGGGCGGAACGGAACAGAATTAACAACTATGATTAAATACCCATCTATTCCCTCAGCCATGTCCAGCTAAAATTAGAAGAAAGAGGGGAGAGATAACCCAATTTTTTCTTCACAAAAACTAGGATTAAACACCCAAAGGCTTGAAAACCCATAAAAGTCTAGGAATTCTAAAGTGGAGAAACACAATTTGAGGGAGGATTAACAAGAAGAAAATGAAGAATTTGGGGAAGAAAGGAGTGATTGGTTCTTAACAAGGAGAAGAAGGCTAAGATTCTTCCAAAGTTGTGAACTAAAGTCAAGATTTCATCCAAGTAAGGAGTTCTAATTCCAATTTTTATGAAATGTACCTCTATTTAATTAGAAGTTCATAATTCATCTTGAATTGGGAATTAGGGTTTTTAAATACAAAATATTGGGGGAATGCATAAATGAGTAGGGTTTTCATGAATAAAAGGAAAAATATGATTGTGATTGATAAGGAAGCAAGGATTGAAGATGAATTGGTTATGTTTCCTTCAATTTTGCATAATAGGGTAGATTTGTTGCCCTGTTTCTTAGGAGAATTTGGACTTGAAAAATACATAATTCAAGGAGGGTTCCTTCACAGAAGTTGTAGCTGGGAGTGTTAGCTTTCCAACGAGTCCGACCCCGTCTAATTTGGAGCTTTGGAACTCCAGATATGGGTAAAAATCTGAGGAAAGGTCAAGCTGTCACCTGTGTTGACAGTTTCGGCCAAGTTGAGAAAATAACAAAAATTTAACCATGTTAATGGTAGAATTTGTTCCTTGCCCTTCATAAAGTGTCTTGATATTCAGAAAATAAAAGAGAGTAAACGGTGATTAAAATTGAATTCGTGATGTCCACTTGGACTACAAATGAGTTGAAAAGTTAAAAGAAGATAATGAGGAATGTACGTGAGAAAAAAAAAGATTTGGTAAAAGAGAAATGAATATTATTACCATTGTAATTGTTGTTGTGTGTGATATGTGGATTAATATGGAATAATGGTGGGTGTTTGTGGTTTCAGGAGGAACCGCGGGAGGAGGATAACAACAAGAAGGGAACGCAAATCTAACGTTCACAGCAGGTAGGTACTTGATACCTATATCTTTTTTATCTAATAATTATTTTCTTTACTAGTTATTGAACTATAAGTTACAATTTGGGTGCTTATTGATGAGGAAAAGAAAAGGGATAAAAGAAATGTTAGGGGATGGAAAAGAAAAATATAGTTAATGATATCGGCGGGTGACGTCGATATCGGCATAATTTATAAACTTGATTAGCTATTCGGTTTCAGAATAGTTAATGATATCGGCAGGTGAAGTCGATATCGGCAAAATTTATAGACTTGATCAGCTTTATGAGATGAAAGCTAATGATGTCAAGAATCCTTGACATTAGCATACTCTAAAACCTCCTAAGGAAATAACAGAACAAAAATTAACTATTTTAGTTTTTTTAAAAAAATAGTTAATGACACCAACGACTATGTTCGTGTCAATATTTTCATGAAACTGATTAGTTGATTTCAGGACGGGCAACTAGAGACATTATTGGAGGTCATTAATGTCGACTATAGTCTCTTCGATGTGAAAAAGAGGAAAGAAGCAGTCAAAAGAAATAAACTTTCTTTTATATAACCTTAAAAGGGTGTATGTAATATATAAAACAAATTATTTTTGAAGTCCATGTAATATACTAGCTCTGCGAGTAGAACGTACCTTAGCAGTCAAATTCGAAACAGCCAAATTGAACTTTTCTCTTGTTTTTGTACCAGCAACCTGCCCAACCCTCGCCACCTTACTAAAGGCACCATTTAGCCAGGTTGTTCCAGCACTCACATACCTGTCCCGAATCAAAACAAGAACTCTAATGCTTCAACAAAACAATTCTTTCTTGGTGTGGATTCAATTCTTCAATTACATTACTAAAACCAAAATCAAATGTCAAGGATAATATTGTAGTGGAAAATAAACAAACATCAAATAATACTAATTGACAAGTCAAAGCTTGTTTAGAAGAAAATAAAAAAAGTTGAGATTGATGAACAAGGAGGGTAGAATGTAGATCATTTTTGAAGTCATCTGACCAATTTAAAAAATGCACGAAAATTGTGTATTTTCCTAATAGGATTAGTTTCTACCTAGAGGCAAATCTCATCAAGGATTCATTAGAACATGAAAAGGGCATTCAATCAGATTTAAATGTGCACAATAAATATGCAAATTACATCCCTCAAAATAAAATTCCTAGAGATGATATGTGACTGTCCTATTGAAACAGGAAAATAACGTAACATTCATTGAAACCAAAAATATATCACTGGTTAGCACAGGCATGACAAAAATATCTATAGCAGTTGCTAGTTTATTACCCTAAGTATTTTGAATCAACAGAGAAATTCCTTCAAGCAAGTTAGCAAGCAACTTGGATTATTACTAAGGCTAGCATGACAAGACTCGCAAAAAAGGCTCTTAGTAGAAAGTAGTTTATTCTAAAAAAAATGGAATTGAAATAATTCTCAAAATCACATAATCATGTGTTTTGTGATAAAAAAATAAATAAAAGACATCACGATTCATTTTACAAGTCATGCCACCAAGAATGAAATCACTTCTTCCACAGTTTCCACCACATCTTCCATGATGCAGTCAATTTTAGAGACAGCAAAATAAGAAGCATGTTTCTTCTAATATCCATTGTTTGAAACAACAAGAAACAAGGAGCAAGGGAAACATGCCATGAGGGTGGAAAAATTAGAAAGAAAGACATCAACCAATCCATTCAAACAAAATGCTAGTGTCAACATGTGAGAAGTAGAAAATATGATTCAAGGAAGAGAGTCTACCTGCTTGATTTTACAGCTGATCCTGTGTCATTTAGCTTCCTTTCTGCTGCAAATATTGCTGCCATTGTTTTATCCGACACGTGAAGCCTTTGGTCAACAGACTTCACTTTCTCATTAACTACTGAAATTCCAACCGTCAACTTCTGTGTTAGCCCAACTCTCCGGTCAAAAGAAGTTACCTTCTCAGATGCACTCGCACTCAACCGATGTTTCTCGTCAAATGCCTTGGCCTTATTCATTGCATCTTGGCCAATAGCCGAACCCTTTGCTAGCACACTCGTGACTACTTCTTGTGCTCTGCTGACATAGACTTTTCCACTGCCCGAAGGGCTAGTTTTCCCCTGCTAAGAGAGACAGAACAGCCTTACGATAATGAAGTTGGAAGCCAGATTTTTAAGGACTGAATCACCAGACAAGAACCAAGGGTATCTTATATACTCCAAATCACCAGAATTTTTATTAACGAAATTGGCCCATGGCAAGACAAAGAGACTAGTCGAAAACCACCTATCACCATTAAGCACAAGTAAAATGGCTCCTGGCTACTAAAGACAAAAGAGGTAAGAATATTGATGATCAAGATTCAACTCGTTCAACCATAAAGATAGGCAAGAAGCATTAGGTATTTCAAGTATTTAGTCAGACCAGTTTGCAAATACAAGACATCACCAATCATTAATATAATTGCTCCATGGCAGCAAAAGAAATTTTATTCATTAAACGTCTCTCACATCCACCAAATATAGATGGATATGTCTAAGAAGATGGCAAGCAAGATTATTGTTGATGATTTTGACTACCTCAACATTTGATGGGAAGTTTTCAGAAGGAACTACAGAGACAGCAATTTCCACGTTCCTTACTCCCTGCATAAATTGCACATTTGCACTCAAGAACAGAATTATTTAGCAAAATCAGTTGAAAATATATTTGAATAACAGAATAGAGGAAAAACCTGTAGCTCATGATTCAGTATATAATTTTCGGCAGGGGTTATAGTCACTATCCGGTCTACTATAGTTGCTCCCTGCATCATAAACACACAACTCTTACGCTCTACAGCTTCACTATCATCATGATTACTCATATGATCAATCAACAGATTGACTGGCACCATCTGCTTTTCTCTATTTGTTCATGCTCATTGGAGCCCCTTTCCTTTCTATAGACATATCCTTCTTTTATTACAACAGAGATGATAACATAAGATAGACTGGCACCCTCTACTTTTCAAAGCAAAAGTCTTCCTCAAGGAAAAATCAAAACGACAATCAATAAATTTTCCATAATTAATACTATACTGAGAAAAAAATATACCTTCACAATAGAATGGGAAAGAGTTAAAGAAAAGTATTCCATTGCTTGAAGTTTAATGAAAAAGAAAAGAAAAAGAAACCAATTCTTCAAATTCAAATTACAGAGATTAAAGAACATCACATAACTCATCTGATTTCCCAATAGATAACAACTCAGATATACAAGTAATTGAAAAGTAGTGAACCCACCGATAACAACAATGCAATTTCAAGTGCTTTAGGATCTTTGAATGTAACAAACGCAGTTTTTGACTGCCCATTTTCACTGCACCCAACAAAACAAGAACTTCAATTCAGCAAACATGACAGAAAAATAACTCAAGCTCCTATCTTTTTGCCCTGAAATTAGTTTAGCATAATAATTTAACTTTTTTCTTCTTTAAGAAAGAAATTAACTAAAGAAAGTTAAGAAAAAAAAAAGATAAAGAACGACTCAAGAAACACAAATACTAAAACTGAAAACATAAAAATTTAAGACCCAAGATGCAGTTTTGCATGTTCTTTCCAGTTTCCCACGTCTTCCCAGCAACCAAACACAAAAGGTAAAACATAAAAAAGTACCGTTGGATGTGAATGTGTTCGATTTCGCCAGAGAAGGAGAAGAACTCGTGAACCTCTCTTTCACTTGCCAGATCCGATACATTCTTCACTTCTACTGTTCTTGTCTACATAAAAAGAAATCAATATCCAAGACAAAATTAGAGTTATTTTTCTTTTTTACTGACTCTACAAAATTTCAGCATAAATCAACCCTACCTCCATTGCTATAACAAGTATCTTTCTCTTCTTCCGTTTATTTGTAGTTCAGAGAGAAAGGGAGGGAGGGAGGGAGGGAGGGCTTTAATAACGATAAAGAAGCAAGACACCTGACTGACAGGTTAGAGTTAATGAAGAAGATTGTGAGCTCAGAGAATGTGGAGGTTTTATTTCATTTATAAGCCTTTCATTGTTCTTATATTTACGTCTCCTCAAATTCCCAATTAATTTATTTATTTATCTGACAAGAACAGCTTAATTGTCTGTGTATCTTTCCGAGGTTGTGGGCAGTTGTGATAAATGTCTGATTTTGTGTTTTTTTGCAAATATAGAGAAATTTATTTTTATTTTTTATTTAAAATTAATATTTTTTAGTGTTTTTTAATTATTTTTATATATTGATATCAAAATTAATTTTTAAAAATAATAAAATATTATTTAATATATTTCTGAATAAAAAAATACTTTCAAAAATATTTTTAATTATATTCTCAAATAATTACTTAGTTTCAAGAGAAAGTTTATAGTGTTGTGTCTTAATTAATTAAATATTTTTAAATATATTATTAAAGCAAAACGTATATATACATAGAAATAAATAAAATCTAAAATCTAAGATGATATTCGTTTCATAGAATAATCAAGTTCATTGAATGTTTTCTTATTTTGTTGTTTATTATCTTTAATATCCTATACAAATATAGTATTTAATACTTTTCACGAGATGTAACACATCTTGTAAGCAAATGATTCTTTAATGAGAAAAAATAAGGTATTTCATTATTATCAAAAAACTAAAATAGAAAAAAAAATTATGGTATTTTCTATCATTTCATGGTTTTATTTTTTGTTATAAAATAAGATTAAAAAATAGGATTTATGAGGTATTGTTGAAATGGAACATGAGTAGAGTGTTTGGCACTGCGTTTTAAAAACACTTTTAAAAAAAATAAATTTTTTTATTTTTATTTTTATTTTTTATTTTAAATTAAAAAAATAGTGTTTTTAAATTATTTTCATATGTTGATATAAAAAAATCAAAAAAATATCATTTTGATATATTTTTAAATAAAAAACATTTTCGAAAGCAAAGTAAATCACACTCTCAACTAGGCACTAACAAACAAAACATGTAGAGGGAGGGAGAGGGATCGGGCATGACAATTAAGAAGTTAAAAAGTCTTTTTTTATCTACTATTTTCATAAAATAATTCAAAATATTTACATTTATCATTGAGCTTTTTGGTGAGAAATCATGATGTTAATATTTATATAAACCACGTCTAATCGATGATTTAACTCACATAATGGAAATTATTTTTTCAGCATATTAGTTAGATTATTCTAGGTGTTAGTTTATTTCATAACAATATCTCAAATAAAATAGAACTTAATATCAATGTGTTTTATCTTTTCATGTAAATGTGCTAGCTAGATTCATGACATTTTGAATATTATACTATATATTAGTCACATTCTAGTATTAACTAAGCTCATCAAGTCCTCACTAAACATTATAGGAGATTAATATCATAAGACTAAGTTTAACTAAGCTTATCAAGTCCTTACTAAAATCATCTAGTAAGTGGTTGAGTGGTACAAATTTAGAACTCAAGGGTTCACTTCTCATATAGTTTCAGGTTCGAGCCTTGTGATTGCTAATATGATAGTCACTAGAGACTTAAATGATTGTTAACTTTAGGACTCGTGTGATTAGTCGAGATACGTGCAAGCTGGCTTAGATACCCACGTTAATATAAAAAATCTCACTAATTTTCACATGTGTCTAGTGAAATAGATAATGCAAAACCAACTAGATTAATATACTAAAACTAAGCAAAATTATTATACATTGCTTTATTTTCTTTGTCCATGTTCCCTTTTCTTTAGTAATATTATACATTACCTTATCCTCTTTATCATGAACTTCAATATCATATACCCTTTTAGGAAATATATATATTTGATCTGAATCATAATGATTATAATTAATGTCTCGCAAATGATTATAATCAATATTATCCAACTCGACTTAGGGGTATTTGGTACTGCATTTCAATAGCGTTTTTGAAAAAAAAATATTTTTATTTTTATATCTTATTTTTTTATGTTTTTAGATCATTTATTATCAATTTCAATACTAACAAATAAAAATTGTAATAAATAAATAAACTCATTGAGATGAGATTGTATTGGTGAACCTTCTTTACACCACATTTACAAATTATGCTTCTAATAGAGCTAGTTCATCAATGCCTTGGTCATGTATAAGATTTTTTTTTTCCTATGTAGTCTTTTTGCCATTATTTTCTTATCATAAAATTCTATCTAATAATTAGAGCCAGATCATCATCAATTTTTCATTTATTATCATAGTCAATTTTTTTTATTTACTTTTAAGAATTTTCATTATTTTTTTTAACAGAGTTGTTCTTATCTTAGGCAATGTTTGACATTGCGTTTCAAAAACATTTTTGAAAAAAAAATGAAAATTTTTTGTTTTAGTTTTTATATTAAGTTAAATTTTTTTTAGTGTTTTTAGATCATTTTCATGTGCTGATATCAAAAATAATTTAAAAATAAATAAAAATATTATTTTGACGCATTTCTGAATGAAAAACACTTTCAAAAACAACTTCAACCACACTCCCAAATAAACATATTAATATCTAACACATAGGTTAAAACTAGTGAGTTCTATACACATAATGATTTATATATAAACCTACAACTTAGATCCAACATAAATTTAGAGAATATCATAATATATTTCTTTTTCTTTCTTTGAATTTCATACTTATTTATTTACCATCCATTAAAAACCTTTTAAAATCCTCAAAACTTCATTAATTAATGTTTCAATTTTTTTTTAATTTTTTTTATAATCTCAGGCTTTAAATTTTTCTCCCTTTTGTTCCTTTTCTATTATTGTTTTTTAATATTTTGAAATAACGAGTCTCCATAATCTTCTTGACTTTTCTTTTCATATTACATAATAACATTTTTTTCCTTCATCACTTTCTTTCCCCTCCAAGTTCATATTCTTTTTTTTCTAAATATTAAAACCTGTACATAAATCCTGAAAATTACATCATTAATGTTTTCATTACACACACCTGTACATGAATTAATCATTTAAAATTTGCATTATTATTATTAATATTTTATAGGAAATTAATTACGATATATACAAACTGATCCGTACATTTATGTTTATAAATATTTTTTAAATTTCAAACATTTCTTCCTAAAAATGTTGATAAATCATAAGCTAATTCGTTGATCTACAAATTCTGAAGCGATTTGAATAGAATCATATCATATTATTGAAAGTTTTACCATTTTCACCACTGGTTTGAAGGGCAAATTTTTTAAAAATAATGAGCTCACTTGACCCCATCTAAGGAGGTGGATTGTACAGCTGTCAAACAAGAAAAAGAGAAGCCATTTTAGATTCTTTCCGTGGTCAATGGTCAACATGCAGGGAGACATAACTCATCTCAGCCTTGGACTTTGAGTGCTGAATTCGACATTAGGTGGACTTTTTGTCTCCTCCTTTGCCTTGGACTATCTTTTATTATATTTTAAAAAAGTTTGATTTTTTTTATTTAAATTTAAATTTTTTATTATACTGATGTCAAAAATAATTTTTAAAATATAAAAAATATCAGTTTGATGTATTTTTAAATAAAAAATATATTAAAAAGCAACTTCAACTACACTTTCAAACATACCCTTCATGTGTTAGAAACTAATATTTGAATCACGAGCATGAGCATACGAGAGTTAGCTCAATTAATTAGGTTTTGGTATACTTTTTAATGGTTTTTAGAGGTTTATTTTATCATTAATTATAGAATCTTATATAATAATTGAGATACACATAAATTAATCCGAATATTACAATTAAAAAAAATACTTTAGAGTTCCAATTTTTGGGTACATAAGAGTGTATCTCAAGAAGACCATACGAAGATCCCTTTGAAAGTAAAAAACAAATTCATCCCCCATGGAGGGACATAAGTGTTTTGTTCATAACTCTACATGTTTTACATGTTTTCTCGAAGAACAAGGTTCCCTAAATTTAGCACATAGAGCTAAGGACTAAGATAAGTTTTTTTTTTTTTTTATGATTTTAGGTTTGAGATATATGGTTGTTAATATGATAGCCACTGAAGGTTTATATTGTCATTAATTTTAGAACCTATGAAATTAGTCGAGATGTTCACAAATTAGCCTGGATACCTACGTTAATCTAAAATAAATTTAGCATATAGAGAGGTGCTTGACCCATAATATATATAACCCCATTCATCAAAATACATTAGAATTCATAAAAAAATTATTAATTTTATTTTGAAAATCACATGCTATACATTAGAAATTAAAGCAAGTTCATGATTCATCTTGGTTGATGAAAAGTAAGAGTCAATTATAACATAGTTTATCAATTAATTTTTAAATTAAGTATGATAAAAGTAAGGATCACTTATTTTTGGGAGCAAGATATCACTAAATTAAGTATGATTAAAGTAAAAAATCAATTAGTTTTTAAGACTATAAGGACTATCTTTTAGTTTTCCAAACCTTGAGGGACATATTTATAATTTACTTTGAAAAGAAAATGATATAATTTCGAAATTCAAACCCTTTAATTGTTGCCAGAGAGACTGCTGGAAACCTTATGATAGACATTATTCGTGACCCATGATATGATGGAAATGGAGACACAAAACGGAAGGGTAGGATCAATATACATCCATTTCAAAAATATTTTTTAAGAAAATTGATTTTTTTAAAATATTTTAAATTAAATATTTTTAATGATTTTAGAATATTTTTATATATTAAAATCAGAAATAAGTTTTAAAAAATAAATAAATAAATTATTTTGATGTATTTTTGAACTAAAAACTCAAGTGTATTCATAAATATTCAATAATATTATGTTGGAGAGAATAATTGAAATTGTTTTTATTTAAAATATATTAAAATAATAATTTTTAAAATAATTTTTAATATTAATATATTAAAATAATCTAAAAAAACAGACACGATTAGCTGTAGGACCGCACGCATGTGAGGCAATGATATTTCTTTAATCAATCTACTTCTTCATAGATTTAAAATCTCTCTAAAAAACCTAAAATTTAATCCTAAAATTTAATCATTAAAGAAAGGGTAATCAGTGATTAGGGCACAGAGACAGAGAGGTCGCACGCAATGATTGCTAACAAGCAATCGCATGCAAGAGGATATCTTTAAATTTTCATGTCAACAACCACAAAAATACTTTCTTTTAAATAAATAAAATGATAGAAAATTGATTTTTCTTTGAGGATCGAGGCCCAGTTTTATTTATAATTAGACATTATTTTTAATATTATCACATTTTAAACCTTAATGATGAAGAGATAAATTTGCTTATAATTATAAAAGTGATTCACCACTTTTTTATACCCGTTAATTATCAGCTTGGTCATGCAGAAAATATAAGCATCCATGGAGATTTAATTTCTATTCGAAAATGTGGTTAAAATTGTTTTTGAAAATATTTTATTAGAGAATAATATAAATTATATTCTAGGGCCTAATTTAAAAGTTTAAATTTTTAGGTGAGATGATTCTTTAATATGATATTAGAGCATTATTAACTCAACGGTCACGAGTTCGAATCTCACCTTCCTCATTCTATTTGATAAAAATCAAGCACAAGATAGTGCGAGTCTGTGCAAGTTTCAAGCTCAAATAACTTTCACTTGAGAATGTATGTTAAAGAATAATATAAATCATATTTTAAGGTCTCATCTAAAAACTTTAGCTTTTAGGTGAGATGGTTCCTTAATATATTTTTCATTTATAAATGTATTAAAATGATGTTTTTTTTTAAAAAAATATATATATATTGCCATCAATATATGAAAATAATATAAAAATACTAAAAAATATTAATTTAAAATAAAAAATAAAATAACAACTTTTTAATTTTTTTCACAAACGCTTAAACATAGGTACAAACATTCCTAAGAAAGCTTTGCTCACGATGAAAGGAGGAATAATGTGTGATCCACGTAGAAGGAAATCTTCGACAGCTGAAAGAAAACAGAAAGACTCCAACCAACATAAGACGTCAAAGCATCAAACAATGAAATATTCCTCGTCAAGAGTTAACCCAGAAGAAACCTCGTAGAATCTGGATATAAAAGAGAAACAGGGAAAGAGTCATCCCTGTCGAAAACAAAAAAGTTAGGATTCAGTAGAGATCATGGCTGGAGTTCACGTCAAGCCCTCTAATTACCAGGATTTTGAACCCTACTGCAAGTGGAGAATAGAAGAAGGACGAGACATTCTTGAGATTCAACTCCATGGTAACACGATTTTCATCAAATTCTGCATTTCATGTTGTCTGAAACAGTAAGGTCTCTTCATGGAAATTTCCTGTCAAATGTTAAAGTTAAGGAAGCTGTTATGTAAGAGATAGCAAAACTATGTATAGATCATCTTAAATTATACTCCGTAATATAAATTTTCCAGGTTTCAGAAAGGATCAGGTGAGGATTCAGCGCAGCAGCCTGGGGAGTATGACGATTACTGGTGAACGTCGTGTTGATCAAAGCAGATGGGTTCGTTTTCGCAAAGAAATCAAGGTTTCCAAGGACTGCAAAACTAATGAAATTACTGCGAAATTGACAGGGGGAGTTCTTTACATATTCATGCCTAAGAAATCCAAGCTACCCTCGTCTCAGGATCAAGTTACAGAACCAGGTCAAAACCCAGAAAATGAACAAACAAATCGCGAGATTAATCAAGATAACGTTACCAAAAACTTGGCTGGTGCTGTTGAAAACGATGATACGACCACCAGGAATGCTATAATGCTGCTCACAGATGCGGTTTTTAGGCTTAAAATGAGAAAAAAGATGGGCTTGAATGTAGCTCTAGCGGTTGTTTTCATGGTGGCGTTTGTAATATACAAAAATCGTCAGCCTCCTCGTGTTGAAAACTAAAATCTTTATGTACATTATAAAAGGTCTTCGAAATAATAATGGACTTGGATTTCAATAACATAGGGAAGGTTTTAATGAATATAATAAGGGTTGATATCAAAGTTTTCAATACCGTTTCAGTTACTGTTTTGTTTTTTCAATTGGAACAAAATATTTCGGTTTTGGAGTGTTTTGGTGTGCCGTTTCGAGGTTATATATAGTTCAAATCCAAAAATTAAATTATGTAGAATTGTGCAATTTAATCTAAAAAAAGACACAATAAAATGATTTTTCTGAATAAAATTATAAACATGTACAATATTATGAGAATGTCATCATCAATCTTGCAATGTCATTACATTCTCTGATTGTTCTGAAATTTTAACATAATATATATAAATATGTCAAGAGACTCCTTGTAAAATTTCATCTCAATTTAACGGTTGGATTAAGAGATATGATTGATATTGTAAAATTATTTATTAGTTAAAAAAACAGTACTATTTGACCGAAACGGAACGGGCAGAACAAAACTGGAATGTTTCAGCCGGTATTTGTCCAAAAAATCCAGAACGAGCCGGAATTTAAACTGAGGTAAAAACGACGTTGTTTTGTCTCGTTTTTTCAACTAGTACGAAACGTTGTGGCCATTTCAGCCAAAACGAAACGAAATATACAACTATGGTTGATACAAATCCCATATTCCTGAAACTGTTTTCATCGCAATAAATTCAAAAGGTACGAATTATCTCACAAATCAATAGTAATTTGTTTTGTTCATTCTACGTACATGCATAATCTTGGCAGAGTGAATCGATTCACCTTTTGAACGATGGCATTTCTGCATTATTATATGGTTTTGGTTAAATTATTGGACCATCCTAGACCTGATGAGTCTCACCATTTATTTGTGGAATCACTTTGTTTCTTCAGCTGTGAGATACCCTTTGATCTCACTGGAGTTTTCCAAATTCTCGTCAATAGATAAAAAAGATGACAGACTTGAAAGGCTCTTTATTTGTTTCTTTTTTCATGACAGGCACTCGAAAGACTTGTAATATTCCAATCAAGTTTCATACATGGTTTGAACAGACAATCATCGTCTAGATATTCGTTAATTTTGTGTAGAATTTAGAGGGTGTTTGGGAGTGTGGTTGCGGTTGTTTTTTAAAGTGCTTTTCGTTTAGAAATACATCAAAATGATATATATTTTTTTTTAAATTATTTTTGACATTAGCACATCAAAATGATCTAAAAACACCAAATTGTTTTTATTTAAAATGATTTTTTCTTCAAAATTTAGCCAAACAACGGTTCAACCGCTTAACCAATCAGGCACTAGTCTTCCGACCCCAGAAATTTGCTCATGGTGAGTCAAAACAAATATTAAGAAAAGAAAAATACAAGGAAACGTATACCCAAAGATAATTGAAGGAAATCATTTCCTTTGAAGCTGAAAAAAGAACTCATTCTTTTCCAAGATGAAGCTCAAAAGGAACCTCCGATTTGTTTCTCATGCATTAAGAATTCACTGCATGACGTACCGTGATGATAGAAAACTTGTAATCTGCACAGTAAATCTTGAGTTGGAGTTAGGGCATGCACCCCTTGTAAGAACCCGAGATAGCTGAGATTTTACTCGTTCACCTAAACCCACAAAATACAATTTTTAGAAGATATAGTTTTCTAGTATAAAAAAACAAATTCACTTCATCATCAATCTCCTTGATTCAAGAATAACCTTAGAGAAAGCCAAAGTAGTCCTTAAATGGGAATTACCAAGGATGAAGAAACCTTGAACCTCTCTTATGATGATTCTGAGCCCATTTGCAAGTGAACAAGAGAGGAAAGACTTGACAAACTCGAGGTCCATTTACAAGGAACTTCATTTAGTTGAACAGAATTTATATTTTCAATCCTTTTATTTATTTATTTTGTCTATAGATCACGGTTGTCAATACCGTTCTATTCCGGCCAGAACGACCGGAATATTCCATGCCATAAAAAAACCGAGACAAAACGACGTCGTTTTCGTCTCGGTTTTAATTCCGGTCCGTTCCAAAAATATCGGTCAAATTCCGGCCGGAACGTCTCGGTACCGTTCCGGGTGTGCCGTTCCGGCCTTAAAATCCTCCTTATTTTGATTAACTTGTGATCGTGTTTCTAATTTTGAGATTATATTTGTTTGACTTTGTGTTTATACTGTATAATTTAAAGTTAATTTATCTTGAATTTTAATTATGCTTGTTAAATTAATATTTTAATTTTTTTCATATATATATATATATATAATTAATTATATATGAACAGTACAGTTCCGAAACGGCACGCCGAAATGCTCCGAAACCGAAATGTTCCGTACCAATAGAGAAACTAAAATGATAACCGGAACGGTATTGACAACCTTGCTATAGATTTCAAAATGGAACGCCTGAGTGTGCAAATACAAGAACCTGGTGTTTTGACAATTAATGGAGAGAGACCTTTGCACTTTCTGCCAATAAAAACCAGCACCAAAACTAGCACAATAAGTCAATAACTGCTAGTATGCCATCAAATTATTTGTTTGGCATAGAGAGTTCAATTTCGAGGCTAGAAATAAATACAGTGTTAACTCTCGTAATTACGAGGTTTATAATCTACATAATAGATCTCAAGTTTAAATTAAGACGTGTATCTTTAATAAGAATCTGGGATAACTGCACTTGTCCTCGGTCACTTTAGCTTATAAAGTATGCTTTTCAGGGATGAATTTTTCTCGCATCTATGTTTTTTGTTTTGATTCTGCTCTCTTTTTTTTCTTTTTTTAATTTGAAATAATATTATGATGCTAGCCCTCTGTTTTATCACTACCAAAAAACTAGAAAATAGCAATGGAAAAACATTTCATCACTAATTTCTGACGGAAATTGCAACATCGGATTTTTGTTTGTAATTAATTTTTACACGTCATCATTATTCTTCCTCCTTCACCTGCCAAAAAAAAAAAAATACTAGCAGCCTCCCATTTTATCACAAAGCCAACAATCCCAACACTCCAATGTCGATCAATGTCGATCTAAATCTATTAGTTTTGTCAATATTAATCGTTGATTTTTTTTTTTGTGAAGATTCGATACACAAAGTAAGCAAAACCATATATATTTTTTGTAACTCGTTTATATTTTAGGTTAATTTATTGATTGTAGTCCTTATATTTTGATTCTCTATTTAAGTGTTTTACAACTTTTTCTTAAGGATATTTGTTATACTAATGTATGATTTGTATGCTAGAATCTGTTTGTGATTTAGAGAAAATTGAATTTTATTGTCATTTGATGAAATTTATTTTGATCTTGTAATATAAATATGTCAATTCAATAAGCAATAGTTTATTTTAATACGTACTGATCATATTTTATCAATTTTATTCTATATAGGTTTTTTGATTAAACAATGGATGATCATTCTTAAATGTATTGAGATTCACTTGAAGATTTATATAAGCAAGATTATCTTCAAGGGGTTAAAAGTTTTGTTAATTTCACATTCTCTAAAGCGAAGAATATTAGTGCAATAGAAATTAGAAGTCCATGCGTGAAGTATAAGAATAAAAAGTTCTACTATAAAGATATTGTCATGATACATCTACTTAAAAAAGGGTTTGTCAAATAATTATATTTATGGTGGCATATATATGAAGAACCTTATTTTCCTCACAAAATTATGATAGAAAAGATAGACGGCTCAATTTCTAATTTTAACAATATATATATATGAGTCTGCGGGTGATATTGGTAATTCTTATAGAAGTATAGTGATAGATGCAAAGAGAATAAATCATGTTATTTAGGTGAAGATTCATGTAACATCCCCTTAGTTAAAGAACCAAGAGTAGATACAATTAAGTTCTTTAAACTTTAATGAAAATCTAATAAACCATTAAAGGATTGGTGCACAACCTGCAATAAATTATTGGTCATTGCACACGTGTTTACCATCAAGTAAAATTATCTTTTAGCTCGCCAATTATAATAACATGATTGAATGGGCTAAAAGCATATTACTTGAACGAAATAAGCTGAGAGAGAACTTTTATGTTGCAAAATCCATAATGAAATCTCTTGGCCTATGATACCAAAAAGTTGATATGTATTGAAACTTTTTCATGTTGTCTTGCAATGAATATGCAAGTTTCATTTACTACAAAACCCGTCAGCATGTTCGATAACTAAATAATGGTAGAGGAATGACATTTTCCAAATATAAAAAACTAATATATTTTCTAATCAAATCTTTGTTACAAATGTTATTTATATGTTAAAAAACTATGGAGCACATGACATGATATTATTCATATGATGCGGTGGATAGAGTCATGATGTACCCTTCTCATGGTGAAGTTTGGAAGTTGTTTAGTAATGTGCACCCTCGAATTTCAATGGAACTATGAAATATATATCTTGGTCTATGTATATGTGGATTTAATCCATTTAGATTTCTTAATAAATTATATTCATATTGGTTTTTCATGCTAACAATTTATAACTTGCTTCTAGGGATGTGTATGAAGCCAAAATTTATATTCTTGTATGTGTTCATACATAGTTCTTACAATCCAGGTAGAAATATTGATTTCTTTTATTCAACCATTGATTAATAAGTTGAATAAATTATAGTTAGTCTAACTTTCATATTTGTTGTCTCAAGAAAATAAAATTTTTAGATGAAGACAACTTTGATGTGAACTATAAATGTTTTTTTTTTTTTATGTATGAGATGGTTTTAGGTTGGAGTATACATTGAATATTATCTTGTCTATAATGCATGATAATAATTAGAAAACACAAGTATTTTACTACCACTAAGGTTAACTCGTTAAATCTATATCTCAAGTCATGCGATTAGGATAACTTGACAAAAAACAATAATCATAAAGCCTATTTAAAAAAAATTAAAAAAATTAAAAAAGAAAATAAGTAAAAAAACAAACAATGTCAACCTACATTAACTTTTCAAATCTATGATTCAAGTCATTTGACTGGAAGCACTATATCTAGAAAAATCATGAAGTCTAATCCGTGACCAATTCAATATTAAATGATGAAGTTGGAGAAAAAAAATCAATTATATAAAAAGATCCAAAAACCAAACATAATAATTAAAATAATGAAGATTAAAATGAAAATTAAAATGAGGACAACTACAATTTTTTTTATTCAATGATGAAATTGAAAAGGAAAATTAATTTAACAAAAGAAACAAAAAAAATTCAAGAGAATGAGGACCATATTGGAATAAATAATGTATAACAATTTAGGATTAAAGGATGAAGATGAAAACAAATATAAATTTTATAAAAAAAATAAAAAATAAGTATGAAAGTTTAAATATCAATAACTAAGATGACAACTTTGAAATGTTGAATAACTAGCATAAATTTTGAGGGGAGGAGAGATAAAAATAAAAAAATAAAAAGCACCAATGACAAATTGTTCCACCACTACCAACACATACTACCCCATAAAAAAAAGATGTCATGGGATTCCAATAACACATCAAAAATAAGATTTTTGCTACCAGGAGACACCATGATATCACATTCATTCAAGTTGATGATAACAAAAAAGAAACCATAATATAAAGACAAAAAAAAACCCTAGATGCAAACTTTAAATTTTTACTATTAAAAGCAATTAAATTATTTTACTCTTCATTAAAATCTTTTTCAAGGGTAAATTAGTAATTCCAATATTCTTTAAAAAATGAAAATACAATTCCACATAAATTTGATAATGATCAATGAATTTTGCATAAAAAATTTAAATACCCCAATAACACCAAGGGTATTGTTTTTTTCATGAAGAAAAAAAATTATAATTACACTATTATAGTGAATATAAAAATCTCTAAATGTACAAGGAGTCTCCCTTCTTTCTTTCCTTCTTTTTTAACCAACCTTAACCATTTTTTTTTTTTACATGTTTCTCAATTTATTTTATTAAGCATATATATTATTTTTAATTTTTTTAATTTAGAAAAAATAATGTTAGTGAAAATTATATTCTTAACACTAACACATTTTTTACATATAATAAATTAACTTGAAATTCTACCGAAATTCTACTAATAAAGATGCATTCCCAAATGTTTAACTATTTACAATTGAACAAGTTACTTCCCCCCTTTCCTCCTTGATAGTTTTTTTTATGGTATTCCATTGAGTTTTACTGTAAACAATATATATAATTAACTTGGAGTTAACTTAATTTAAAACTCAAGTAATCGATTAAGTGTTTATTTAGAATTGTGGTTCAAGTTGTTTTTCAAAAATGCATTAAAATAATATATTTTTATTTTTTAAAATTATTTTTTACACTATCGCATGAAAATAATATAAAAATACTATTTTTTTTAATTTAAAATAAAAAAAACATGTTTTTCAAAAACACTTTTGAAACGCAATGTCAAATGATACTTAACTGTATTAATCCATTAGTTAATTAAAATCATAGTTGTAAATTTTGTTTCTTTTCGGCCGAAACGTTTCGTATTAGTAAAAAAAGAGACAAAACGACGTTGTTTTTACCTCGATTTAAATTCTAGTCTGTACCGGATTTTTTGGACAAATACTGGCCGATATTACTTCGTCTGTGTTGTTATGGGCAAAAAAAAACTTCTAAATACATGTTTATTTGTTATGCTGAAAATAATGTCATGTACAAGTTTCTAATTTTAAGAAATGATGTTCTAGATTGAAATACTCTATTTGAAACAAAATATAAAGAATTGTTTAAGCACAATTATCCATTGAATTAAAAGATTTCTCATGCACTTGTTAATTACAATAAAGTTGATAAATTTCACATTTAGTAAATTAGAAGGAGTAAGAGATAAATGAAAGAAACTTTCTTTGACAATGATCTAGTTATATAGCGGTGTGTAGGATCTAGTTATCTACTCCTAAATAATTTTTTCTTTTGATTCTTTGTTTTGATAATAAGAATTTAAAGTTGAAATCGACTCCCCTTTATAAAAAATCAAACTTGAGAAATTATTGAGTTGCCCTCAAGTGTAAAACCTATTGGTTGGAAATGGATTTTTAAAAGAGAATATTTTTCTGATGGCTCTATAAATAAATACAAAACAAGATTACTATAAATTAAGTCTTTTTTCTATGATGATCGGAGACCCTATGAATTAGGTTCATAGGGGTAATAACAAATTCATTTGTGGTTTTATAATACTATAAATTAAGTCTTTTTTGTATGATGTGAAAATAATGTTAGTCTACAATTAAAAAGAGATGAACTGAAAAGTTTTTAATAAGTTTCATATTCTATATGGGCAATATTCAAATTGTAGTGAACACTCAATGGAATCACATGTATAAAACTTTCTACTTTTTAGGATTTACATCAAAATTTTATAAAATCTTCCATTTCAATAAAGTCTCTTGTTTTTTAGGACCGCTATCAATTTTAAAGATAAATTTTGAATAAGCTCATAATATAATTTATATAATTAATAACATAAAATAAATTTAGGAAAACATATAGCAAATATGAATTTCTAGTGTCAATATTTACTTTTATTATGGAACTTTACCACTTGTTGCAAAATATTTTCTTTAGGGGTAGAGCAAGAGTAGGCTCTTATTTCAAATGACAGTAGGATTATAATTATGGAGGGAACGACGACGTGTAAAACACAAAGCATAAGCTGCCACGTCATTTATTAGAAATATATAAAGTCTTTCTAGAGTTGTACTAAAATTTTAGAGAGGGCAGCGATGAGAAATAAAACGGCATCCACCATTCATATACCGACTCCGTTAAGGCGGCATCTTCACCGCAGTCCACTTGTCGTCGCTGACGGGCAACACCGTGCTGCCGGGAGGATACGTCATTTTGGTCCCACGTGGATGAACAAGAATCTTATTCCTTCCGACCATAAACTCGATACCTGATTTTGATCCTAAATTAGTGGGGGGATCAGAAGGCAAAGAAGATGAAGTCAGATAATGTTCAGGCGAAGAAAAGATGGCTAACTACAGAATTTGATGCCAACAATTCAAAAGCTAAATGTTGTGAGATATGGATGCCATTAAGATATCATGCAAGCTTTATATAACAGTTAAAGATTCTACACCCAGCTAGGTTTTATTCATGTCAAATCATCTGAAATAGCGCATCCCTATTAGTTTCGCAACGCGTTTTAAAAGTGTTTTTGAAAAAAAATGATTTTTTTTTATTTGAAATTAAATTTTTTTGATGTTTTTAGATCGTTTTAAGGTGCTAATGTCAGAATAATTTTTGAAAAAAAAAAAACATCATTTTAATGTATTTTTGAACGAAAAACACTTTAAAAAATAACCATAATCATACTCCAAACAGGCACTAAGCACCATTCAACGGCATCAGAATCTATAGTTCACAGTTAAAAGCAGATTCTTATATTGAACAAATTCTCTGATGTGCAGATGAAAAGGCTTGACTACAACCTCGTCAAGAGGCATCAGAATCTTATTCCTTCCGACCATACTTGTTCTTGTTCCTAAATTAGTGGGGGAATCAGAGGGCAAAGAAGAAGTCAGGTCATGTTCAGGAGAAGAAAAGATGGGTAGCTACAGAATTTGATGCCATCAATTCAAAAGCTAAATGTTGTAAGATATGGATGCCATTAAGATATCATGCAAGCTTTATATAACAGTTAAAGATTCTAAATCGAGCTAGGTTTTATTCATGTCAAATCATCTGAAATAGCATGAAGATGCATTCCCACTAGTTTCGCGCTGCGTTTCAAAAACGTTTTTACAAAAAAATAAAATAAAATTAAAAAATAAATCAGTTCCGAATAAAATATCTGAAAAATCTAGTCACCAATCTAGATGCTTTCAGATTTCATGTTCCACCATGTGCTGGTAGAAAGCATTTGTTCATGGTTTTGGAAATATTAATGAAAACGTATAGGAGAGATATTTAGTATAATATGAAATCATCTGCTAATGCCCACAAATAGAAATGCAGAATGCATGGAATGTTTAGAAACTCACCTCTATACTGCTCAGCTTGTTCATTGGGCACAGGCAATTTAGGCTGGGTATTTTGTTGAAAAAAAGCAGTGAGACCTGCACGCACGCTTGAGGCTGATAACGGAGTTTCTCCGACAGCTTCTTGGGCTTGGCAACCTGACCAAAAAAAACCATACAATCTGATCAACCATTACAATATATTCTTAACTTTATAATTAGTTTTAAAACTTTGCGGCAGCTCTATTCCGCTCGTGTTGGTAAAAAGCTTACAAGAACTATGAAGGGCATATGTTAATCATAAAAATGAGTATGAATTTAGAAGATATAGTAAGAATGTCTTCATACCAATAAGTTGATTAATTGGGTACCATGAAACACTAAATAAGATATAAATAAAGCATATAATATAAGTACGCTGTTTTAGAGCTGTGTATGCAATCTTTGCTGCACTCATCTCTGCTTCCTTCTTAGTTTTTGCTCCTTGTCCTGTAAAAATCTCTCCTTTTATCTTCACCGTTGAAACGAAGGTAAGCGCATGAGCTTCACCAGATTTCTCTGTACTATAAGTTGGTGAACCATAACCTTCTCTCTGAGCCAAATCTTGTAAACGATTCTTATAGAAAGACTCATCCTAAAAAGAAAACAACAAATTACCAGCATATTTTTGCATCTCCATGATGAATTGATAACAATCTTAGAAAAATAACCTCTTCAACTCCATTTGGCAACAATGAACTCAATGCAGCTTTTGCAGCTGCCTGTTCAGCTCTGTTCAATGTGGGAAAATGCTCTCGACTCTCATAGGTTTGTCCATTTACTGTGACCCTGCACTTAAAGAGAGGAGCATGTGGAGGACCTGCTCGCTCGCAAGAATACTTGGGCAGAGTGAAGTTTCTCTTCTGAGCATAGGTTTGCAGCTGGTTTTTGAACAGGTTCTGCATACCTGTACATCAGGAGAAAATTCAGATGAATGTGTTGACTTGTCATGAAAACACAAAACAAACAGGGGTGTTATTTAAGACACAAAATAAGGTGATTCAATATCAAGTTTCCATGGTCAGGTGATGCTACTACCTTCTTCAATCAGAATTCAGTTTCTTCGTTTGCGGCCATAACTTGGCAGCCAACAGCGCGTCAAATATAAAACAACCTCCTTTCCCCTTTTATACTATACAATACAAACCTATAAGCTACCGAATGAATTAAATTATCCAGTCACAAAACAATGATTCTGATTACATGCAGCAGATTGTCAGCAGCCCAGCGAGGCACCACTGAGTACAGAGCACATATACAATAACAATTATAAACAAAGAAAAGAATTGTAGAACAGTTGAAGTCGAGATTCTTATGTTTTCCTCCATTCTGTGCTCCCCGAAAAAAGTATTGCACGGGACACGAGGGAAATAAACCCTTATAAAGAGAAGTTATCAGAGCAAGCTTAGTAGCATCTTAAAAGGACTTCCTGTAGCTCTATTTGTTGAGATTTTGGCATGGGGAAGAGTCCATTCACCACAAGTATGGATGGAAAGCAAGAGCCGTGATCTAAACCATCTTCAACAATCAAGAATTTCATAAATAGAGCGAGGCTCGATGTATAGTAGTATAATATCGAAAACCTAAGGTAAACATCAAACAACAAAAGAGCTAAATCCATCAGAAGAAGAAAACAATATACTGTCCCAAGAAAAAGCCATAAAAGTCATAAACATAGCAAGAGTGGATTTCAAAATCGTTGTGAAAATTTAATCGAAGTAGTCAAAGTTACACACAGATCTGTCAAATTTAAAAGATGAACAAGAAAAACTTATTCCAAAACTTAACATATTTAACAAGACACGAAAGTAATCAAAGATATATATATATATGTAGATCAATCAAAGTAAGACTTTTGGTTTATAGTTTGTAAAATGAATTAAAGCGGCTACAGAGAGAAGGTTCCAGTGAAGAGGAAAGATGCAGGAAGAGAAACTGGGGGAGAAAAACCTTGTTTCAAGTGCACTGCCATTATGCTCCATTGCCAAACAGGCCATCGAACCCCCAATATGACCATTTTTTAGGACCCAGTTACAGATTACAATTTATTATGCACCTCACATAAAAATGGTTATAGCAATAAATGGAAAATCTCCACTCTAGCACTAAGAAACGGTGATGATTTTGCAAGAAAATAAAAAATTCAAAGCTAAATTTGCTCTCACCTTCCAAACTCTCATCGTTTTTGGAAGCTGCCACGGATTCATTTGACAGGTGAGTTGGCTTTGCATCTTGTTGGTTCAACTGCAAAGTCCCTCCGGTAGAGAGACGAGTATTCACCCCTGCGCTTCCACTCGAACAACCTGCAGAAGCGAAACTCCAGCATAGCATCAGTTTCTTCATTTCTTGATGCGGTCTAAATAAGGCAGAAGCGCCACTAGATTGATTTATCATATAAAGCTTCATGACTACAGGCATCAATCAATCAATCATTCAGAACATAAATGAATCATAATAATCAAATGTTATCAATCATGCAAGCATTCATTCTTAATCAGACATTGATTCACAAAGTAGTTTCACTTCATTAAAAGAGACAAAAGGGATTCAATTACCAGCAGAAAGGGAGGGGGCGGGGAGGGAGAAGTGGTTCAAGGCGAGTTCAGCGGCGTCGCTCTTCGCTTTCTTGGAGGAGGAGGAGGGGGAGGAGGTGGAGAAGGAGGAGGCGTTGACGGTGACGGTGGCGTAAAAGAGAGGGTTGTGATCGTGGCCTTGTTTGTTAACTTGATAGGTAGGCAACTCCCATCCTCTCTGCTGGCACAGTAAGTTAAGCTTTGATTTGGACATGGCGGTCGGTGCTCTGCCTCTGCCTCTGCTTCTGCCTCCTCCTCCTGCAGGTATATATAGAATGCATCCACGAACTTGTACGGACTGTGAGAATTTTTGGAATGGAAGGGAAGGTTGCTTCTTCTTTTTTTATTCTTCTCTCATGTCAAGAATCATTCTTTCTTCAGCTTGCTTTTGAAGTTGATTCCCTACTAGGAATATGATTCTATTTTTAATGTTTTATTCTTTATTTGCGGCCCAAACAAAATCAAATATAAATTTTATTTTAATATATTCATCGGTAAGAAAATACTACAATTGTTACTGAATTTTCGAGTGCAACCATCATTTTTCTTTTTTTGGGTTTAGAAATATATTAAAATAATATTTTTTTTATTTTTTAAAAATTATTTTTGAAATTAATACATAAAAATAATATAAAAAAATCAAAAAATTAATTTAAAGTAAAAAATAAAATAAAAAATATTTTTTTATAAAAATATTTTTAAAACATAATGTCAAACAAAACATAGATTAACTAGTTTGCTTTGTTTTTACTAATAATTATATTACATATTAAAAAATCTTGGGTGGAAACAAGCAAAAGAACCTCAAAGGTAAGGTGTGCTTTAAAGGCAAGGCACAGTCGAGGTGCGATGATTCGTCACTGTTTGTGAGAATGATTGTGGTTATTTTTAAAAAAATTTATTTATTTATAAATATATTAAAATAATATTTTTTTAAAAAATAAATTATTATTGATATCAGCACATTAAAATAATTTAAAAATACATAAAAAATAATTTAAAGTAAAAAATAAATATAAAAAAATTTCAATTTTTTTCAAAAACACTTTCTAAAAACACTCTCAAACACCCTCTTCAAAGGCGAGATGCAGTAGAGGAAAAGCAATGCGACCTGCAGGCATAATGCTTAGCATTACGTTCTAAAAATGTTTTTTTAAAAAATAATTTTTTATTTTTATTTTTATTTTTAAATTAATTGTTTTTGATATTTCTAGATTATTTTGATGTGCTAATGTCAAAAATAATTTTTAAAAAATAAAAATATATAATTTTAATACATTTTTTCATAAAAATTATTTTAAAAAACAACCACAATCACACTCCTTGGACATGGCAAGCACGGGAGAGAGGTGCAGAGCTCCGACGAGCTTCTTGTGATTGGCAAGAAGTTGAGAGAAATGTTTGAGTTAAAATTATTTTTAAAAGTGTTTTTCGTTCAAAAAAATATATTAAAATAATATTTTTTTATATTTAAAAATCATTTTTAACATTAATATGTAAAACTATATAGAAAATCGTTGTGTCAAACATGGTTTCATCAAGCTCACCATCCAACAATCTCATCGAATACATAATTATATCTCATCAAGTACACATATATTTACATAATTACTACAATTTTCACATAATAATTACTACCTAAAACTAAGAAAGCTCGAGCCTGGAGGCAAAAAGGCGGTGGCAAATGAGAAGAACCTCCTGCAAGAGATATATGTAAGGATGGTCAGCAGCATAAAATCTATAGTTATCTTAATGAGTATATAATATTTATCAATTTAACTTCATCCTCCTTTTAGTGGATGAATTTCCTTTAAAGATGTTTCTCTGAGGCATATTTCATAAGATATTAATTTTCTAGCCCCCACAAAAACATGATTCATTCAATATCTGGTTTCTCACACCCAGAAAGCATATTTCATTCAATATCTGGTTTTTCGGCCTCGCCGGCATCAACTTTCCCACCCCGAAAACGTATTTCTTTTCGTATCGATTTTTCGCCGATGAACACTTGTATTCGGAATCTAACATTTACAAGAACTCAAAAATATATATATAGGGGTGAACCATTTACCTGAAGCTCGTATTTGGTGTGCTCCTAAGATGTCTTTCCTACGATTCTCAACTCAGAGATAATAAATTAACATCCTGTTGGCCAAAAACACACATTTTTTATTTATTTAGCAACAAAACATTACCATAAACAATTGCATAATCTTAGCCTATTCAGCCATTATAACACAAGAACTCAATTTATTTTTCAATGATGCCAAAAACACATTTGATCATTCATATGCACCAATTGGCTTTGACAAAGAGAACACACATGCATTTGGCATTGCCATTCAAATTTACATAAACTCTAACAATTCAAAAACTGGGATTTCCAATTCCTTATCAAAAATCATGAAAAGAATTTCGTTTAAGAAAAGGGATCTATTATCACAACCAATTGATCCGAATTTGTGAGCCTTTTTCAACAAATTCCCATGAATCCACCCACTTCTCTTTCAATTACAATTTATCTTTTATTTCATTTGAGTTTTTGCGCTAATTAACTGAGAATTTTCATCCTTGGTAATAAAACTTTTCTCTTAATTTATTGTTTTTCTGTTGGGAAATCACGCTACTTCTACTTTACACAGGTTTAAGATTTTGGGGCAGGCAGGGTTTACAGGGCACCTAGAGCATTAAAGACTAAATAAGATAAAATAAAGCATAAAATGAAACTACCTGTTTGAGAGCTGTGTATGCAACCTTTGCTGCACTCATCTCTGCTTGCTTCTTAGTTTTCGCTTCGGCACCGTTAAAGATTTTTCCTTCTATCTCCACTGTTGAAACGAAGATAGGCGCATGAGCTTCACCATGTTTCTCTGTACAATAAGTTTGTAACCCATAACCTTCTCTTTGAGCCAAATCTTGTAAAAGATTCTTATAACCGGACTCATCCTAAAAAGAAAACAATAAATTACATAAAAAAAAAAGTGTAATCATGAGTCTAAAAGATGCAAACAAAAACATAGCAACATATTTTTGCATCTCCACGATGAATTGATAACAATCTTAGAAATATAACCTCTTCAACTCCATTCGGCAACAGTGACATCAATGCAGCTTTTGCAGCTGCATGTTCAGCTTTGTTCAATGCGGGAAAATATTCCTGGCTCTCGTAGGTTTCTCCATTCACTGTGACCTTGCACTTAAAGCGAGTAGCATGAGGAGGACCAACACGCTCGCAAGAATACTCGGGCAGAGTGAAGTTTCTCTTCTGAGCATAGTTTTGCAGCTGGTTTTTGAACAGCTGCTGCTGGATTCCTGCAAGCCAAGGGAAAATTAAGATGAATGTGTCAAATATAAAACACCCTCCTTTCCCCTTTTATACTATACAATACAAACCTATAAGCTACCAAATGAATTAAATTACACAATTACAAAACAATGATTCTGATCACATGCAGCAGATTGTACAGAGCACACATACAATAATAACAATTATAAACAAAGAAAAGACTTGTAGAACAGTTGACGTCGAGATTCTTATGTTTTCCTCCATCCTGTGTTCCCCGAAAAAAAGTATTGTATGGGACACAAGGGAAATAAACCTCTATAAAGAGAAGTTATCAGAGCAAGCTTAGTAGCATCTTAAAAGGACTTCCTCGAGCTCTATTTGTTGAGATTTTGGCATGGGGGGAGTCCATTCACCACAAGTATGGCTGGAAAGCAAGTGTTGTGATATAAACCATCTTCAACAATCAAGGATTTTCATGGATTTGTAAAGCTAAAATGCATACAACACAAACTAAGGGATTGTATCAGTATAAATTGTGTAAAGGCAGGATGTTTGAGATTTTCAAATCAAGAGTATGAACCTGTTTGATATTTCTTAGAGATGCTGTATATATATATATATATATAACCCTGTTTGAATGCCTGTAAATTTAGAGAGGAAATCCTATTGTTTCCATAACAATTGGTTTCCATTTTGGAATGCAATCACGAGTACAAAGCACATCCAGCAAACTTCACTCCAGCACTAAGAAACGGTAATGATTTTGCAAGAAGACAAAATTCAAAGCTAAATTTGATCTCACCCCCAAAACTCTCATCATTTTCGGAAACCACGGCTTGATTCGACAGGTCAGTTGTATCTCGGAGGCTGAATTGCGAAGTCCCTCCGGGAGAGAGACGAGCTTCCACCCCAGCGCTTCCACTCGAACAACCTGCAGAAACTTAACTTCAGCTTAGCATCAGTTTCTTCATTTCTTGATGCGGTGTAAGTAAGGCAGAAGCACCGCTAGAATTATACATCATATAAAGCTTCATGATTGCAGGCTGTCAATCAATGCATTCCATTAACAAAAAATAAATAAATTATAATAATCGAATGTTATTATGCAAGCATTCATTCCTAATCAAACATTGATTTACAAAGTAATCCCATTTCATTGAAATGATGAACCTAAAAAAGTCTGATAATATCCGATACAGTGCAACTAAAGCGCAAACAACCAGCAACAAGAGGGACACAAGGGAATTCAATTACCGCCAGAAAGAGGGGGGGAGGAGGAAGGGCGGGAGGTGGAGGAGAAGTTGTTGTAGGCGAACTTAGCAGCGTCGCTCTGAGCTTTCTTCGAGGAGGAGGAGGGGAAAGGAGTGGAAAAGAGGACGGAGTTGACGGTGACGGTGGCGTAAAAGAGAGGGTGGTGATCGTGGCCTTGTTTAGTGACTTGATAGGTAGGCAACGCCCATCCTCTCTGCTGACACACTTCTTGAAGCTTTGATTTGTACATTACTCTTTTGTTATTCATGCTCTCTGTTCTTGTGTTATTATTGCCACTGCCTGTGACTGATCAGTTGTGTCTGTGTGTGTGTGAATATATATATATATATAGAGAGAGAGAGAGAGAGAGAGAGAGACGCACGCTCGCACGCTCGCACGCGCACGTGTGTTGTGGGACCTTTTGTCGGTCAATACCTTCCTGGGGAAGGGAGGGGAAGGGCTATTTGTTTTTCTTTTTTATTTTTTTTTCTTATGATTTTTTAGAGAAAATGTCAAGAATCATTCTTGCTAGTTGCTTGCTTGCATTTGCATTGATTGATTTTTTTCCAAACTAGGAATGTCGTTTGGAAACCATTTGAAATTGTGTTTTTGAAAAACTTTAAATTTTTAACTTGGGTTGTTTCAATTTTTTTAAATTAAGTTAAATATACATTTATTTTGAGGAACGCTAATGAGTAGTCGAGACTCGAGTTTCTTTATATCTATACTTTTTATATTGATTGTCAAATAAAAAAATATTTATCTATTATTAGTACATATAATTTTGATTTATTTTATTAAATTTAAATATAAACTTTTTAATTTATATTTGTATTTCGTATGATAAGAAAATTATCAATGATACCTATACTTTTTTTATGTTGATAATAATAATATATAAGAAAAAAAAATCCCCCCGCATAGCGTTGAAAATAAACTAATAATAAGAGTGATGTTTTTAAATTGTATAACCTAGTAGTGGCTAATGTTCATCAGTAATTATCTTTATTTTATAGTTTTATTTCAACGATATGATTTTATTTATGGGGCTAATTAGTGATGTAGAGATGCATGCTTTTAAGGCTATAGCCAATTAGCACCAATCCATCGCGTTAATCCAATAGAACAACTTCAAAGGGAAGGTGCTTCGAAGGAAAGGCGGAGTCCGCCGAGAGAAGGTGCCTCGAAGGCGAGGATGTGAAATTTTACTATTAAACGAACTTGATTTGTTGATGAAATTGGTTTGAAGAATTCAGTTCATGATTTGTTATATTCAGCAAAGACATTTGTGGGAAATTTAGTTGAGGAATCGGCAAAAGCGTCGAGCTAAATACATTAACATCGGAAAGTGATTGCATAAACTGGTAATGGCATCCATTCCGTTGACTTTTCTTCACAAGGTACTTCGATGGCTATCTGAACAGTACTGTTCACCAACATAAACAGGTACTGTTCGTATCATCAAAATCCAACAATTAAACAGATACTGTTCGTATCATCAAAATCCAACAATTGCCGGCGACAACTCACCAGTCGCGAGTCGCGGGTCGTGGGCAATATAGCTAGTACAACATATAATTAAACAGGTACTGTTCGTATCATCAAAATCCAACAATTGCCGGCGACAACTCGCCAGTCGCGGGTCGCGGGCAATATAGCTAGTACAACATATAATTAAACAGGTACTGTTCGTATCATCAAAATCCAACAATTGCCGGCGACAACTCGCCAGTCGCGGGTCGTGGGCAATATAGCTAGTACAACATATAATTAAACAGGTACTGTTCGTATCATCAAAATCCAACAATTGCCGGCGACAACTCGCCAGTCGCGGGTCGCGGGCAATATAGCTAGTACAACATATAATTAAACAGGTACTGTTCGTATCATCAAAATCCAACAATTGCCGGCGACAACTCGCCAGTCGCGGGTCGCGGGCAATATAGCTAGTACAACATATCTAATGTCGAGGAAAAAAGAAACAGAGGGGGTGCAACCTTTCCTGGTTGCCTCACTTGGCACTGACAAGCTGGGATCGGAGGAGCTTGTTCTTGAGAGCTGGCTTCACCTCGGTGTACTTGCGAGTCTTGAGTCCACCGTCAGGGTTAACTTGGATTGTCTCGAGCACTGCAAGCATCATGTTGATTCCGTCAGCAATCTCCTCGGTTGATGGTACTCTCGGAGAGTGGATATCATAGACAATTCCAGCACCATATTTCACTCCCTCACGGACCATCGAGACAAGCTTTTCGTCGGTGCTGCAACCCACCTCTGATTCTTCAGTGTCCATCCCTTTAATTTGGATTGTCCTGTCCCCCTGCGTTAATTCCATTTTTAATGACGCGAAGTCCCAATTTTTTATCTGCCCTAATCCCATCAGCCATTGTATCCCTAATATCACGTCACATCCATCCAGCTGGAGGATGTACGCCTCGGTAGCAAATTGAACCCCTTGGATTTCAAACTTAAATTCTGGGCAGCTCCCTTCACTGCGCATTATTGAGCCATCGGCTATGCGAACCTCAATGGGATCATCATGGATGATTTTCAACCCCCCATTTCCGGCTACCCGAGGATGGAGGAAATTAAGGTTACTCCCAGTGTCGATCAGGGCTATATATTCACGGCTATTCACCATGATTTTTACCCTCATAGTTTTAGGGATTGGGCTTCTACTGATTGCAGGAGGGGATATTCCAATTTCATCCTCTGTGTTGTCGATCGGGTCTCTGTCTCCTTTGGTCTCTTTGATATCGAATAATTTCGGCCCTCCACACCTTTGGCCTCGTGGGGAGGACTTTCTTGAGGCCTGGGCGGCAGCATTAGCATAGGAGATTACCTGAACATTGAACCACAAAAATGAGACTTTCGGTGATGATAAAAAAATCGAAAGTATAAAATAAAAGAGAAACTCTGCGGGCCAACCCTGCAACAAACTCTTCATAGTTATTCAAGAATTGAGAGAATGAAGATACCTCGTCCTTTTGACCAGCCAAAGCCCTGCCCAATGCATTTACTTCAACAACTTTCTTAACAGCAAAGCAGGTTTCGATGAGAACATTCAAGCCGGATAGAGTTGACTCTAGTGCAGAATAGGCCTCAGTAAATGCATGCAATTTGTGAGATTCAAGATCCATCACGAGTGTAGGCTCGTCAAACTGGATCCAGGATGCACCAGCTTCTTTAAGCTCTGTAATAACCTCCCTGAAGATAGTAATGGAATAATTACACCAATAAACATATAGAGATCCAATCAATGATAAATGCAGAATATCTTTTATTTACTTGTAGATTGGAAGGATTTTTCCGAGAAGGGAGAGGAGAGAAAAGCTTTTCTCCACACCCTTTGCAGGTTTGGATAACAACAAGTAGGAGACTGGGCCAACAAGGACTGGTACAGTGTCTACTCCAAGCTGGTTAAGAGACAGAAAAACAATCAGTTTATAAGGAATTTGTCAGGTAGTGCCCTCAGGAATTTAATATCAAGAAACAAGTATAATATCATTGTGAGTATAGGCTCTCCAAATTCCATAACAATGTCAGACCACTCTGAAAATTAGATGGCCTTAAAATAGACCAACAAAAAGATTTCAAAATGATTCTATCAACATTTCAGCAATACTTTGAACTTCGATTTATAGATTGAAAGCAAATCAAACATCATTTTGCAAACTTTGCAGCTGTGCCCTAACTCTTTTTATGTTGAATTTATGCTAGCAATTCACAGATCATGATTGTAAATATCCAATTTATTAATGCATGAACTATTAGACGTCTAGCACTGATATTGTATAGAAACAGAGAACTTACTGCCTTAGCCTCCTTATATTCTGTCACTGCTTTGTGAGAAGCATATGAGAACTTGACATCAGGACCCAATTCGGGGACAATGAAATATTCAACAGATGAATTCCAGATGGATTCCCTGAGATCAGCTGCAACCTTTTGCAAATCCGCAGCACTCCCATCCCAGAAATATTCCAGGGAAAACTTTAGCTCCGTCTTGGGGCCATTGGGAAGATATCCAACAATGAGTGATGCCATTTTACTGCTTCTAATGCCACACCAAAATCAAGATTCAGTTTTTCTTGATCCGAACATTCAATCTACCAAAGATCTATCAAAACTTAACTCTAAAATAGCATTTAATCTGCAAAAACTAATCCGGTCCATTACATAGAAAACGATTTCCAATTAGAGAACAAGTTTCAGCTACTTTGTTCATTATATAGAAAACAATTTTCAATTGCAAAATTCAGCTACTTTGTACAAGACAGCACGTCACCAGTAGCAAACAATTAATACAGATTGCGAAACACAACAAAGAAATTGTAGATTCAATACGTGAACCATTGCCAAATTGCACCTCTAGATATATAGACCGGGTTCATCCCTCATGGGCGAACCGGATCAATCCCAATAACCAACAGCAATGAAACCCAAAAAAGCAATCAACCTCTAATGCGTGAATTCAGGAATGGTTTCCTCCAAGATTTTGACTTTATAATTCATTTTCTCTATCGGCAATAAGCATAAACCATGTACCATGCATTCGTTCTCACTTTAACAAAAACAAAAAACCACTTTCTACTTCAAATCGGATCCAACGCAATGAAGTAAAAGATTGAATCTGAATGAGATCATCGAATCCCAGAACGAGAGGGGAAAAAATCAGGCACCTCAAACATCATTAAAGTCTAAATGGCCAAATGGGACTAACAGAAAACACAGAAAAACATATTTGCAACAAACAAATCAGTAAAAGCGGAGCACACTAAGCAGATCCTGTATATCACTTGCGCTTAGTTTCAATTGAGACTTACGTTTTAAGAGAAAGAAACGCAAGATGAAGATGGGGGAAAGGAAATCAAGAGGAGTCTGTCAAGATGAAGAACGGTGTTCGAGCTTATGGGATATTTCTTGTCTATTGTTTAGTGTTTTAAAATTGTTTTTTAAAATATTTGTTTATTTAAAAATATATTAAAATAATATTTTTTAATTTTTAAAAAATTATACTTTAATCAACACATTAAAATGATCTAAAAATATTAAAAAATAATAATTTCAAGAATATTTTTAAAGTACAACACTAAACCATCACTATATATAAAAAAAACACAAATCTCTTGATTAGCAACCAAGAAGAAATTCTAATGCTTGTTTGGTATTGCATTTTAAAAGTATTTTTGAAAAAAAAATTAAATTTTATTTTTTATTTTAAATTAAGTTTTTTTTATGTTTTTAAATTATTTTTATATGTTATATCAAAAAAAATAAAAAAATAAAAAAATATTATTCTAATATATTTTTAAACAAAAAATATTTTTAAAAACCAACTTAGAGGCTGTTTGGGGGTGTATTTGGAAAGTACTTTTAAAAAAATGAAAATTTTGTATTTTTATTTTAAATTAATTTTTTATGCTTTTAGATTATTTTGATGTGCTGATATCAAAAATAATTTTTAAAAAATAAAAAAAATATTATTTTAATATATTTCAAAATAAAAAATACTTTAAAAAATAACCCAACTACTTATTAAATAGATATCCACTAATAGACATGTGACCATTAATCAAACTGAAAAATGGTGGAACCGAAGCCAAAGGATGTGGGATTGGTGAATGGTGAGGGAGTTGGTGAAGTGAAGGGTGGGACCATTTTTTATTCTTACAACATTCTTCAAAGTCTTTAACGCCTTTAATAAGATCAGGTACATGAGATCAGGTACATTAATATTTATTTATCTGTTAGCTTTCTAATTTAGTCTTTATTTTTCTTCAACATCATTAGATCGCTCATGAAAATATAAATTCATTAAGTTAAATATATAATTGATTTATTTTATTAAACACACATTAACTTTTTTATTTACAATAAAAGATTTTTTTTTCAAGATAAAAATGTTGGCACTTTCCTTTTTTACTTTAAAAATTACATATGATTCTAGCGATAATGGCATGTGAGCCAATTTCTAGTTGCTAACAAAATAAATTCATGCATTATCATCCTACAACAAATAACATTTGATTCAAGCGACAATGGCATGTGAGCCAATTTCTAGTTGCTAACTAAATAAATTCCTGCATTATCATCCTACTACAAAGAACTTCGGGTGTGTTTGATATTACTTTTACTTTTGTGGTTGAAATTTAAAAAAAAACAGTTTCATGAAAAGAACTTTAACTACGATTCAAAAATAATTTTTAAAGTGTTTGGTTAAAATTGTGGTTGAGTTTGAGGTTAATGAAAAACAGTTTCAAGTGTTTGGTTACCAAACTTTTCATATTGCTTTTAACTTGTGAAATTAATTTAAAGTGTGTGTGTATGTGTATTGTTTTTTAAATATTTAATAATTATAATAATAAATTGTAATTAATAATTCAAGTAAATTAGACACTTGTTTTTATTCTCCCATCAAACTACATGTAATTTTATCATGAACTATAAATCCATACGTTAAGGCTTCTGCGATCCCGGAACAACATATAGTAAAATATTGTCTGAAATAAAATTAGGATTGTGAGGCAAAAATTATATTGTGATCTCCTTCTAATATATTTATTTAAATTTAAATTTTTAGATTGTTTTAATATTAAAAATATTTTTTTATAAGAAAATATAATGAATAATAAACTAAGAAAATACTATCAACCCCCCCCCCCCCCCCCCCCCAACAAAAGGCACGAAAAGCAACAATTTGCAGCTTTCCGTGAAACTTTGTTTACACTTGTTTTTTAGATGGAACCCACATGATTTTTTCAACTTATTTACATTAACCAAACACTCAAAACAAAAACTTTTTCTACACCTTTGGTCACACTTCACTCTCAAACACCCTCTAAATAAATTCCTTCATTATCATCCGACTACAAAGAACTTTGGAAAAAGTCTTTTTTGTTTTGAGAAAAAGAAAAAAATGTTTTGAGCTTAAAACTAAAATGTTTAAATTTAATTAAAGATGAATTTAATATATGATTATTGAGGGGGGGAATTGAATGACACGCCTAAGTTATGAATAGAAATAGAGGGTATTATTGAAAGGAAAATATATAATATAAGAAAAATTGTTTTCAACAAGCAACTAAAGGGTTAATAATATGTTTAAAACTTAATTAAAGAAGAGTTTAATATATGATTATTAAGAAGTTAAAAATGAATGACACATCTGAATTATGAATAGAAATAGGGAGTATTACTGAAAGGAAAATATATAATATATAAATAAATATTTATCCATTATGCTTATGAAATTCACATCGAAATACACAATTATTTGGACCTGAAGGATTTGAGAAAGCGAGAGGATAGACATTTCCCCAAGCTTTGTCCATTATCCAAAAGAGAATGACATTGTCATGGAAAACTTCCGGTGGGTACTTTCATTATTATTTTTTATAAGGTTAATGCCACTCTTTATCCATGTATTTTTTTTCATGGATTATACTCCTATAGTAATTTTCTTATCAGTCAATGCACAAATCTTTAATATGTGTGACATTCAATATAATAGATTAGATGAAATAAAAAAAAATGTAATGAAACTTATTATATACACTTTTTTTTATTATTATTATTATATACACATTTATATAGCCTCCATGCTCGTGATATTCTCAGCCCATATAAAAAATATATCATTCAATTAGATCCTCGTGACAAACATGTTATCTGATTTTGATATTTGATTTGAATTGAATGCTATTTATTTATGTTTATTAAAGATGTTATTAATATATTAAGGGAACATTTGTGTTTTAGATTTGGTCGTCTTTTCAAAGTGCTTTTCAAACTATTTTTTGTAAGAAAAAACCATTAATTTGATGTTTTTTAACATGTTTATGTAAAAATCAAAAACATTTATGAACAAACTTTATTGTAATTTATTTTTAATTGAAAATAACTTTTGAAAAACACAAGTCTCCACATTATCAAACACACACTAGGTGTATGATGGATACAATTTCATAGAGAGTTTGGTGAACTTTAAAGTTATTAAATTAATTGTATATGAGAAGGTTCTCCACTCTAGAAAATAATAAATTAATTTGTTTTTGGAAACTAGTGTTGTTTGACAAAAATATAGGAAATTGACGAAAGTAAGAAATATTTTAGGAAAAAAACATAGGTTAATACATTTAGCAGTTCCAATCAATGACTTTTATATTTTTGTTGTGTTAACTTAAAAATGTTGTTGTTAGGAAACATGAGCCTAACCACCGCTCTCCCATTTACATGGGGCATCCCAACTTATGCATAAGCCAATTATGTTTATTTAGGTTGTTGGGGGTACAACTATAATTTTTATTAAGATCTAGGTAATAATAATAATATCAAAATAAATTATAATTATATCAAGTTTATTACTAAGTTCATGGTTTGTAATTTAGCTAGTGTGTACGTAGGTTATTGAAAACAAATCCAACATATATTCTTCTCTTATGCATAATGAGTTGGATAGACAACAACCTATTCAAGTATATGTTATCAAAGTTGTATCATAATTAAAGTTGTAGTTTTATTAGTTTTTTATAATATATATATATATATATATATATATATATATATATATATATAATATTTATGAAGGTGTTTGATTCACCTTGCTTAGATCATGTGGTCAGACAATTTGACTTGCAATAACACATCTCAATTCATATAGATACAAGGAATGCATTGCATGTAATTAGTTGACAGGGTAAGAACAAAGATTATAATTGGTTGACTTGCACCAAAATTATATATCACAATGAGATACATAAAGGGATGAGATATTTATGAAGGTGCATCCTATGATCTCATAAGAGAATTACCTTGAGTGTTATTGGGGTATCATGTGTAAATCATCATACCAAACCTGGAGCATGTTTCTCCACATGTGGAAATTGAATTTGAGCCACATCCATAAACATATTTAAAATTTCACAAATATTTGTTACTTTTTATAATTAATATATGATTAACAATACATACAATATGTGTGTGTGTTTGTGTGTTACTTGAATATTAGGTTGGCATGTTGTTATGAGATAGTCCGGAAGTCATCATTCATCTTCGTGATCTTGAATATGATAATCTAAGTTATTATCCAATGTATTTTTGGTGAGAGGTTGTGTCCTAATTATATCAAGACCGAGAATAAGTCTAGTCAAATGATTGAAAGTTTTGTATTGATGAAATCAACCCATTTACTAGTCATCTTAAGCATAAATGTATTTGGTTATATATAGATAATATATTATCTCTAAAAGTTTTGATTTCTTGTTTGTATATGTGATTATTGACTCTATTATTGACCATGTATAATTTTTTTAGCTTACATAATGGACAAACATGTAGGTGTAGTCTTTATTAGGAAAAAAGGTGATGTGAAACAACTAACATAATGTATCGGTATAGGATTCTTGGTTAATTTTTCGGGTTTAAAGTTTGGGGGTCAAAATGTAAGGTTAATGTTTTTGGGTTAGAGATTTGGATCTAAGGCCAATGTTTTTTGAGTTTGGAGTTATGATTTCAGGGTTTGGATTTAGAACTAGTGTTCACTGTTTAGGTTTGGATTAGGGTTAGGGTTTGGTTTTAGTTTTTAGGGTTTGCATTTAGGTTTTGGAACTAGTTAGGTTTCGAGTGTTAGTGTTTAGATTATTGTTTTGGGGTTGGTTCGGGTTCGGGTTTTAAGTTATGATATGAAATAAGTTTTGTATTTAGGGTTAAAGTTTGTTGTTTTAATAATAAATATCACAGTTCCACTAGTGACTTTTAGAAATGTGATTGGTGGGTCATAACATTTTAAAAACTCTTAGGTGAAATTTATGACATGTATCAAATTATGTGATTTTACCAAAACTTCTTTTACCTATATCATTTTACCATTTCTTGTTACGCCATGTTATAACATGAAAAAAGCCTATAGTAAAGTCAAATTTTCAAAAGATTAAAAGTAAGTTTGTTTGTTCATGGAAAAAAAGAAGAAGATTAACATCCTATTATTTCACAAATTAGTAGCAATTAATAAAAGTTTCCTTAATCATACATAATTAAAATTAACTTGAGCAACAATAAATTGAAGTTTAAATTGATATTAAAAAGATGCAAACTTGATTATAAAATATATGTAAATGCATATTTACTTTTTGTATTGTTTTCAATGTAATTGTCATGTATATCGCAACAATGATTTTTTCACTCTTCGCGCCCTGTCATTCCCCGGGTTTGGGGATACAACGGCACGTGAAAAAGTGGAGGTTTTTTTATAGCCGTTAAAACTACGACTATAATTATCAGGAGTCACTACCTAGTATTACGGTCACTAGGAGCCTATTGGTCTGCGAGAGTCTTGGGTAAAGGGACTTGTTGAGCAAGGGGAAGACGCATTACCCTCAGTGCACCCTACCTAAGGTAAGCTGCATTGTTGTTTAATTGTTTTTTCCCAAGTCATTTTTACCGGTCTTTTCCTAAGGTTCGATGTAGATTTCTCTCTGAGAGAAAATATCTAACTCATTGCGGGTTGAAAGACTAACCATCAAATAAATTTCACAATGCATTTTTGAAAATCACAGTTTTAATTATCTACGAGTGTACTTTACGGTGTAATTTTACATTGTGATAGATAAAACAAAATAAGTGTTAAATTATTTGACGTTTTGGCTGAAACCCAACGGATAATCATAAACTGGTTATGACATCCAAATTTTTGCTTTAAAAATATGGAAAAGATGCAACATATTTTTTTACGAAAAATAAAGTGGGAAAAACTTTGGAATCCAACCTTATGCATGAAAACATGGTATTTTTTGTTTTTTTTTGTTCTTTTTGAAATGCAATTCTTATGTTTTTTTTAGGCAACTCACACACCCATTCTCTTTTTCATTATTTTTTTGGGTACATTTCAAGAAATAATAATAATAATAATTTAAAACAAACACATAAACATCTAAAAATTACAAAATAAACCTCCTCCAAAACACTGCTAGCAGTGGAGGCCCGCATGGCAGTGGTGGCGCGTCAGTTCACGCGCCGCCGACGATGAAGATCCAAGGCAGGGGGTGCAGATCAGCCTCTTCCCTTCCTTCTCTTGCCGGCGGTGACCTGCAAACACAAACAAAAACCTAAACACAACAAGAAACAATCAATGTTTCGGCCATATCTGTCAGGAGAGGTGACAGGAGAGGGGCGATGGTGGGCACCTGCGCTGATGAAGAAGAAGAGCATGACGACTGATGAGGGTTACAGTCTCAGCTGGGGGAGAAGGCAGTGAGTGGAGAAGGCAGATCTGTCAAAAGAGGAAGAGAAAGAAGACCATCGGGGAGAGAGAAAGAGAGGGCTGACTGTCGACGATGGTGGAGGGAGCTGACCGGAAAAGGGGAGCATCTTCTGGAGCGAAGAGCTGACGGGAAAGGAGGAGAAAACAAAGGTAGGGGCTCGTCGGGGAAGGGCTGGACGGCAAGGAGAAGTGATGGAGAGGAATGGCCACCGACGGGAGAAGGGATATGGCCGGAAAACGAAGAGAGGAGAGTGGAAAGGGCTGGTCAAGGGCTACAACTGCCCTTAAAGAGGGTTGGCGGCTGCAGCCCCAAAAGGAGAAAAGATTAGGGTTTTTGGTTTTTTTTTTTCAGGTCCCCCCTCCCTACTCTAAGGCAAATAAGGTGCTATTTATAGAGTTCAAAGTTACACACCTTTTCCACTTTGGTCCTTGGTTTCAGATTTGTGTAATTTGATCCCTAATTTCGCGTAATTGGATTGGAAAAATGCAATTCGTTCTCGAAAAACTCCAAACTTCTCAATTGAACCCAAATTAAGCTCAAGAATTTGATTTTTCATCCATTAAGCCCTTAATTAATTTAATGTGACCAATTTTAAAGTATAATTAAGTCTTTGATCGTTGGCATGTTATGATTCATGATTAAAGTTTAGAAAAATGGAAGAACTAAATAGTATTTATGAAATTATGTGTTAAATTAAGATGCATGTAAGAAAAATATGTAAGTTCATCTTGTAAGTATGGTTAGGGAATATAGTTTGCATGTTTGGGAAATGAGATGAAACAATATTGAGATTATGTGCACAATCATTAATTAGGGTGTGTATTGTGTTTGATATATAAAGAAAGAGATGTAAGAATATAAATTATGAATTTTTGTAATAAAATTACTAAATGTGTTAAATCTGACTAAATATAGAATTTTTATAATGCTTGGATAATGTGGTTACTATTATGTGTGAGATTTTATGTTTATTTAACGTATTAGTATAAGGGATTTTGTTTGGAAAATATTTGTTATGATATGTGAATATTGTCTCAAATTGGTTAAAGGGTTAATTTGTGGAAGTAAATTTAAAATGTTTTTGAGTATGTTGACAAGGGTAGTGTTTGGACTAAATGAAATATGAGAGCTTAGTTTAAATTGATGAAATGAAGTGATTGTTTTGAGGGTGAGTATAAGATATTGTGAGTTATGTTTGGGAAAGTCATGGATGTAAATTTCATAATATTGAATGTTTGTGATATAAAGGAGAAATCCTTGTAAATTTAACATGTAAGATTGTTTGTTGAATACACAATTGGTATGAACAAAAATATGTAAATTTGTAAATGGGATTGTGATGCACTTTTAATATTAAAAGAAATTTATTGAGAAATAAGTTAAAGGAGTTATGATTATATCATGGATGATATTGATATGATCAACTAAATAGTTATGAAATCTAGTGAAATTTGAGAGGAAATATTAGAATAATAGAAAATGGGATATGATATTTAGTTAGTAGGGTTGCTTTGATGTTGTTGAAAATTTAAAAATGATGGTGGGTGAATTATACTAAATGAGTGAAATGGGAATTTTAGGCATATTAGTTGGAAAGAAATTAAGTATAATTATAGAAATTTGATAAATTATGACTACTAGAAGTATGAACTAAGTAAATGTGGCTAAAATAGTTTTATTAGTTTATGAGGTATGAGGCAAGAAATTGGAATGACTTAAACGTTGTAATGTGTGGATATTATATTAGAGTTTTGGGATATATAGAGATTTGAATTTTTAATTAATATTGTGAGCACTAATTTTATTATTTGTAGAGTTGTAATACTGTTTCAGAATGTGGTTGCAATTATTTTTTAGAAATGTTTTACTCTTTGATTATTCATGCTCTTTATTCTTGTGTTATTATTGCCACTGCCTGTGAGTCTGTGACTGATCAATTGTGTTTGTGTGTGTGTGTGTGTGTGTGTGTGTGAATATATATATACAGAGAGAGAGAGACGCACACGCACACACGCACGTGTGTTATGTCTTTTTGTTGGTCAATCCCTTCCTGGTGAAGGGAGGGGAAGGGCTTTTTTTTTTTTTTTTTTTTTCTTATGATTTTCTAGAGAAAATGTCAAGAATCATTCTTGCTAGTTGCTTGCTTGTATTTGCATTGATTGATTTTTTTTCCAAACTAGGAATGTCAGGGTGATTGGAAACCATTTGAATTTGTGTTTTTGGAAAACTTTAAATTTCATGTTTTTAAATTAATTTTTTTTTTATGTTTTTAGATATTTTGATGTGCTGATGTTATAAATAATTTGTTTTTTTTTAAATCATTTTAATATATTTATTAATAAAAAAAACACTTTGAAAAGTAACATCAATAACTTTTTTTTGATGCGGAGAAACTCTACCCTCCGGAAATCATACTTTGTGAGTCTAGGTTAGTGAGTAAAACCTCAGTTATCCCAGGCTCTTACAAGGGATGTACACTCTGACTTGAATTCGAGATCTGCTGTGCAGATCACAAGCTCTCTATCATTACATCATGCCCCTTGAGAACATCAATTACACTCTTGAACAATCATTATAAAACCTGAGATGCTACAACTCTTTTCTCTATATATTTTTAACTTGGGTTTTCAATTTTTTATATTAAGTTAAATATACATTTATTTTGAGGAATGCTAATGAGTAGTCGAGACTCGAGTTTCTTTATATCTATACTTTTTTATATTGATCATCAAATAAAAAAAATATTTACATTTTATCTACTATAAAATATAATTCTAATTTATTTTATTAAATATAAATATAAACTTTTTAATTTATATTTGTATTTCTTATGATAAGAAAAGCCAATTAGCACCAATCCATCGCGTTAATCCAATAGAACAACTTCAAAGGGAAGGTGGAATCAAAGAGGTAAGGTGCTTCGAAGGCAAGGGGGAGTCGAGGATGTAAAATTGGTAGGACATCAGCCGTACTATTAAGCTTATTTGATTTGTTGATGAAATTGGTTTGAAGAATTCAGTTCATAATTTATTATATTCAGCAAAGACATTTGTGGGAAATTTAGTTGAGGAGTCGAGCTAAATACATGAACATCGGAAAGTGATTGCACAAACTGGTAATGGCATTCATTCCGTTGACTTTTCTTCACAAGGTACTTCGATGGCTATCAAAGACTTGTCGGGAGAAAAACAATACAATATATATGGAAGAAGAGAGGAAAAAAGAAACAAGGGCGGACTGGAAAAGGGTGCAACATCTCCTGGTTGACTCACTTGGCACTGGCAAGCTGGGATCGGAGGAGCTTGGCGGCGTCGACCATGTTCTTGAGAGCTGGCTTCACCTCGGTGTACTTGCGAGTCTTGAGTCCACAGTCAGGGTTAACCCACAAGATGTTTGTCTCGAGCACTGCAAGCATCTTGTTGATTCTGTCAGCAATCTCCTCGGTTGATGGTATTCTCGGAGAGTGGATATCATAGACACCAGGGCCGATTCCAGCACCATATTTAACTCCCTCGCGGAACACCGAGAGAAGTTTTTCGTCGGAGCGAGAGTTCTCGATGGTGATCACATCGGCATCCATGTCAATGATCGAATGGATAATGTCATTGAAGTTGGAGTAGCACATGTGAGTGTGGATCTGCAGAGATTAGAAAGAGTGAGCGACCGATCGGGAAAGAGACACGCAGCTTGAATCCGAGCTGTGAGATTCCGAGTGAAGTGGACAACAAACCTGGGTGGTGTCGAGGACGCCGCAGTTTGTGATCCTGAAGGAATGCACCGCCCAGTCCAGGTAGAAAGCTTGCTCGGACTTCCTGAGAGGCAAACCCTCTCTCAAAGCAGCCTCGTCGATTTGGATAACAGTGATACCGTTCTTCTCGAGATCCTCCACTTCATCCTTGATGGCCAAAGCAATCTGGTAGCAGGTCTCGAATCTGAAAATCGGAAAATGTAAACCAGATTGAAACTATGGAAGATAAACCAACAGAAAGCACCATCTTTCTGCATCTTATTTTCCCTATCCTGCTCCTTTTGGTTTCCATACCTGGGTTGATCATTGCGGACAAAGGACCAGTTGAGAATGGTGACGGGGCCGGTAAGCATTCCCTTCATCGGGCGGGCGGTCATGCTCTGAGCCAGGGTAGACCAGAAGACAGTCATTGACTTGGGGCGGCTCACATCGCCATAAATAATCGGTGGCTTAACACAGCGAGAACCATAAGATTGCACCCAGCCATTGGCAGAGAATGCAAAACCTGACAGTTGCTCTCCGAAGTATTCAACCATATCGTTTCTCTGCAGAAATAAATGACCACACAAGTTGGATTTCCAGGATTAGTAATTGAAGATCCAAGCAATCTCTAAATAAAGAGTTTTCTGTAAGCTTGTGAAAGAAGAAAGGCTAATTTGATGAGAAAAAATCACCTCGGGCTCTCCATGAACCAAAACATCGATATCAAACTCCTCTTGGAGTTTGACGACTTTTCTAATTTCCTCCTTGATGGCTTTAACGTAATCATCTTCAGATACCCTAAAAGAAGAATCACAAAAGAACATCAATAAACAAATTCTCGCCATAAAAACCATACTAGTAGGAGAATAATGAAAGTTCAACTCACTTTTTGGCTTTGTATTCACGGCGGACTTTCCTTAGTTCCATGGTTTGTGGGAAGGACCCAATTGTGGTGGTTGGTAGGACGGGAAGGTTAAGCTTCTTCTGCTGAGCATCAAGTCTGGCACTAACATTTGTAGCGCGGCGGTGATCAGAACCCTTCAAAGCAGCAGCCTGCAAAGGCCAGAGCAGAAAATCAAAATAAATACAAAAGAAAAAACCCTGCTTGAAAGAATCAAAGCAAAAACAAATCTAGCAAAGTTCATACAGCCTTTTGAACAGCCTCATTGGTGACTCGTGGGGAGGACTTCCTTGAGGCCAGGGCGGCAGCATTAGCAGAGAAGATTTCCTGAACATTGAACCACAAAAATGAGACTTTCGGTGACGAAAATTAATTCGAAAGTATAAAATAAGAAGAGAAACTCTGCGAGCCAATCCAGCAAAAAACTCTTCATAGTTGTTCAAGCATGGACAGAAGGAAGCTACCTCGTCCTTTTGACCAGCCAAAGCCTTGGCCAATGCATTTACTTCAACAACTTTCTGAGCAGCAAATGCAAGCCATGATTTGATTTCCTTGTCAAGCTTGGTCTCATTGACAAGATCAACAGCAGTGTGGAGAAGTGAGCAGGAAGTGGAGACAACAAGCTTGTCTGTGCAGATAAAACATGAATTAGTACATTTCTTCAAACATGTTTATCATTGTTCCAAAAAAGCATGCAAGAAAAACAAGAAAAACTACCTTTTCCGACAATGCCCTCAAGAGTTTCAAGGGTGCTCAAAGAAGCAGCAAGATCATTGGCCCAGATGTTCCTTCCATCTACCACTCCAGCAAAGAGATATTTTCCCTCAGGGAAATCACCCTTGATCAAGTCAAGGGTCTTGGTTCCACGAACCAGATCAAAACCAAAAGCAGTAACACCCTTCAAAGAGGTGAGGGTCTTGTATTGCTCGGCAGGAATATCGGCGAAGTAGGTTTCGATGAGAACATTCAAGCCGGATAGAGTTGACTCTAGTGCAGAATAGGCCTCAGTAAATGCATGCAATTTGTGAGATTCAAGATCCATCACGAGTGTAGGCTCATCAAACTGGATCCAGGATGCACCAGCTTCTTTAAGCTCTGTAATAACCTCCCTGAAGATAGTAATGGAATAATTACACCAATAAACATATAGAAACCCAATCAATGATAAATGCAGAATATCTTTTATTTACTTGTAGATTGGAAGGATTTTTCCGAGAAGGGAGAGGAGAGAAAAGCTTTTCTCCACACCCTTTGCAGGTTTGGATAACAGCAAGTAGGAGACTGGGCCAACAAGGACTGGTACAGTGTCTACTCCAAGCTGCATAAGAGAGAAAAACAATCAGTTTATACGGAATTTGTCAGGTAGTGCCCTCAGGAATTTAATATCAAGAAACAAGTATAACATCATTGTGAGTATAGGCTCTCCAAATTCCATAACAATGTCAGACCACTCTGAAAATTAGATGGCCTTGAAATATACCAACAAAAAGATTTCAAAATGATTCTATCAACATTTCAGCAATACTCTGAACTTCGATTTTGAGATTGAAAGCAAATCAAATATCATTTTGCAAACCTTGCAGCTGTGCCCTAACTCTGTTTATGTTGCATTTATACTAGCAGTTGACAGATCATGAAGATTAAATAGCCAATTTATCAATGCATGAACTATTAGACGTCTAGCACTGATATTATATAGAAACAGAGCACTTACTGCCTTGGCCTCCTTATATTCTGTCACTGCTTTGTGAGAAGCATATGAGAACTTGACATCAGGACCCAATTCGGGGACAATGAAATGGCTGAATCAAAACATCATCAAATAGTTCAGTAACCTTTTCTTTTCTTTTTTTCGAAACACAATTATCATATCAAACAACAGAACTAGTCAGAATACCAAAGTACGAGGAGGAGGTGTCACTTACTAGTTGGTGTCAAACCACTTGGTCATTTCCATGGCAGGTACAGAGGCATTTCCTCTAGCCATTGAGAAATAAACATCGAATCCAATCTCGCCACCATTCCAGCCATATCTTGGTGGCACTGCGCCGAGCATTGCGGTGGTGTCGAGCACCTGGTCATAGCAGGAGAAGGTGTTGCTCGGGATGAATTTGATCCCAGTATCAGCCATCTGCTTCCAGATAGATTCCCTGAGATCAGCTGCAACCTTTTGCAAATCCCCAGCACTGCTCTTCCCATCCCAGAAAGATTCCAGGGCAAACTTTAGCTCCCTCTTGGGGCCCATGCGAGGATATCCAACAATGTGTGATGCCATTTTACTGCTTCTAATGCCACACCAAAATCAAGATTCAGTTTTTCTTGATCCAAACATTCAATCTACCAAAGATCTATCAAAACTTAACTCTAAAATAGCATTTAATCTGCAAAAACTAATCCGGTCCATTACATAGAAAACGATTTCCAATTACAGAAAAAGTTTCAGCTACTTTGTTCATTATATAGAAAACAATTTTCAATTGCAAAATTCAGCTCCTTTGTACAAGACAGCCAGTCACTAGTAGCAAACAATTAATACAGATCTAACACAACAAAGAAATGAAACCCAAAAATGCAATCAACTTCTAATGCGTGAATTAAGGAATGGTTTCCTCCAAGATTTTGACTTTAGAATTCATTTTCTCTATCGGCAATAAGCATAGCCCATTTACCATGCATTCGTTCTCACTTTAACAAAATCAAAAAACCACTTTCTACTTCAAATCGGATCCAATGCAATGAAGTAAAAGATTGAATCTGAATGAGGCCAACGAATCCCAGAACGACAGGAAACAAAATCAGGCACCTCAAACATCATTAAAGTCCAAATGGGACTAACAGAAAACACAGAAAAACATATTTGCAACAAACAAATCAGTAAGAGCAGAGCACACTGAGCAGATCCTGTAATCACTTGCTCTCTGTTTCAATTGAGACTTACGTTTTAAGAGAAAGAAAGAAAGAAACGCAAGATGAAGATGGGGAAAGGAAATCAAGAAGGGGCTGTCAGATGGTGGTTTATAAATGCATGAGAAATGAAGGAAGATGAGAAATAAAAGGAACCACCTTCCCTTTCGGAGATAGAACCGGAAATGTTATGAGACTTTTTCCTTCCTTTGTTAAGATAACAGAGAGAGGAGAGCTCGGCACGAAGAACGGTGTTCGAGCTTATGGGTTATTTAAAGAGGAGAACTGCTCCGCTTTGAAATCGCTGCTGGCATGGTTACGTCTGTGAGATGTGTTCTTCTCTTTTTTTTTCTTTTTTTTAGTTTAATTTTCGAGGTAGATTACTGATTTTTTTTCTCCAAAATGTCTAGCCATCCACGCGCTACTTTTGGGTGGTGAGAGGCACGTAGGTATAATTTGGCTAAATTAGTTTTATAAATTAACATACTTCTTCTACTTTTTACTGGATTAGCGCGCGTGCTCTTACGCCCGAGTGATTGAACGTTGCACATATATGGTTAAACATTTTCTTACCAGTGAAACTATGGTGAAGTTACCGGGAGTTGGTGGCGGAGGTTGGTGGAGGTGTAAAGTTTAGACCGTGGTTAATAATTATTTCTTGTCTATTGTTTAGTATTTTGAAATTATTTTTTAAAATATTTTTTATTTAAAAATATATTAAAATAATATTTTTTAATTTTTTTAAAATCATGTTTCAATCCATACATTAAAATGATCTAAAAATATTAAAAAATAACAATTTTAAGAATATTTTTAAATACAGTACTAAACCATCACTATATATATAAAAAACAAATCTCTTGATTAGCAACCAAAAAGAAATTCTTATGCGTTGTTTGGTATTGTGTTTTAAAAGTGTTTTTAAAAAAAAAAAAAAAAAATTATGTTTTTAAATTATTTTTATATGTTAATATCAAAAATAAATAAATAAAATATTATTCTAACATATTTTTAAATAAAAAAATATTTTTAAAAACCAACTTAGGGGGTGTTTGGGAGTGTTTTAAAAAAAATGATTTTTTTTAAATTTTTATTTTAAATTAATTATTTTAATATTTTTAAATCATTTTGATATGCTGATGTCAAAAATAATTTTTTAAAAATAAAAAATATATATTATTTTAATATATTTTTAAATAAAAAAATACTTTCAAACAACCATAATTACTCTCCTAAACAGGTAATTAATCAAACTGAAAAATGGTGGAACCGAGGCCAAAGTATGTGGGATTGGTGAGGGAGTTGGTGAAGGGTGGGACCATTTTTTATTTTTACATTCTTCAAAGTCTGAAAACGCCTGACGAAAATATATACACGTCGATGATGTCAGCTTAGCTAACGTGATGTTTTAAGAACATTTTTCTGTGGCATTTTCAAAATCAAATCTCACTTTAAAGAACACGTCGGATCTTGGAAGTTTAATTTGATTTAATTATTACTATATATACTGACAGAATTGGGGTCGGTTTCAAGTTCGCTCCCTGTTTTTTTTTTTTATTTCCATTCTCTTTATTTATTTTTTTATTTCATTCTTGATTTTCTTAATTAAATATAAAATTTTAAATTATAATACAAAGATAAAATTAAAAGAGGGAGGATCATAATGTAAAACACATAGAAAAAACATGATCAATCTCAGGTTTTAGAATTTTGAATTTGGTATAAAAAAAAATTAAATTGTAATTTTGATCATTTTACAATCTCTAGATTTGAGCAATAAAAGGATAATTAAAGAAAAACAACGAGGAAATAGAAGGTTATTGATTGGTCATATTTTAAAAACAAAAAATATCAATATTGATATTAACGAGTTTCATTCGATGATGAGAGTTATATTGAAATGAGGTTCGTAATGAATTATTTTACTCCCTAATTTTATATATTTTGGAATGATTTGAAGATATTTTGAGTTTGAAAAGAAAATTACTATAAGAGTAAAAATTTTGATACGAGTGACATTCAATATAATATATTAGATGAAATGACAAAAGTCGTAATGAAACTTGTTATATACACATTTAATGTGGCTTTTGTTTATTAAACAAAAATGGTATACATATAGATTGAACTAACCATGATGCTCGTTATCTTCCCTGCCCATATCAAAAAAATATTTTTTATATAAAAAACAATACATAAGTGTTTTTAATTGTTTTTAAAATTAAGAGAAAAAACAACTTATTTTTAAATTAAGAGAAAAAACAACTACGAATTGATGACGTGAAGTATATGTTTAATAAAATTAAACAAAAATAAGTTTAAAATAATATTTTTAGGGTGGGGCTTGAATTTACAAGTATTTCAATGGGCAACAAGTAGATTTATATGTGTGTGTGTGTGTGTGAGTGAGTTTTTAATTTCATTTTCTTATTATATACCATTAAATTTCTACTTTTGTTCTACTAGGATGATAACCTTTATTTAATTATATTGGCAAATACTCTTTATGTACAACCCTTCATGATGTTTTTTTTTTAAGACTTTATTCCACCACTAGTTTTTTTTATATTGTTTCATTAAATAGCCTTTTATTCTTTTATTTTATTTTCAAATAAGGTTATATCATTTTTTTATAACATTAGAAAACACTTTTTTTGTGAGGCCTTTCATGATGAATGTTGCTTCTTAAATCTTATTTGATATCTTTCCTAAGCATAATAATCTCCATTGTCGAATAATCAAATAAAAAAACTTATAAAAAAAGCATGACAAAGTCCAAGTTTGTCATCTACTTTGTTGTGGGTTTTTAGATTTTTATATTTATATGGTTCGCATCATCAAACATACTTTAAGTTAGTAGAACAAATTTGATTACGAGCATCATTCAATTAGTCTATTGTAATTTACTAACCAATAATAATCCAACAAACTACTTTAAGAAGAGAGCAATTATAATAACAACAAAATAACATGGTTTTGAGGTTAATGACTATGTATTTCAATTAGCTCCTCATGACAAACATGTATATCTAATTTTCATATTTGATTTGAATTGAATGCGATTTTTTTTTGGTTATTAAAGATGTTAATAATATACTAAGGGAATGTTTGTGTTTTAGGCTTGATCTTCTTTTCAAACTACCTTTTGCAAGAAAAAACATTAATTTGATGCTTTTTATACGTTTTTCGATGTTTTTAACGTGTTTACATAAAATTTGAAATATTTATGAAAAAAACATTGTTTTAATAGATTTTTAATTGAAAACAACTTTTGAAAAACACATTGCTCCACTTTACCAAATACACATTAAGTATGATGGATACAATTTCATAGAGAGTTTGATGAACTTTAAAGTTATTAAATTAATTGTATATTAAAAGGTTTTTGACTCTAGAAAAGTAATAAATTAAAGATTCTTTTTGAAAACTAGTGTTGTTTGAAAAAAATATTAGGAAAATAACAAAAGTAAAAACAGTTTTGGCAAAAAAAAAACATAGGTTAATACATGTAGCAATTCCAACTAGTGACTTTTAAATTTGTTGTGTTTCCCACCAACAACTTATAAATGTTGTTGTTAGAAACATGACTTTAAAAAATGTCTCAAGACCTGTAACAGTTTATGAGTTACAAATGTTATATTTTGTTAATTTTTTTCGTATAAAACCACCGCTCTCCACCCTCCAAGCTCTTCCAAATAGTCATTTTTCCTTCAATATGGTTCTAGGAGTATATTTACATGGGACATCTCATCTTATACATAAGTCAATTATGTTTATCTAGGTTGTTGGGGTACAATTATAACTTTTTATTAAGATCCAGGTAGTAATAATAATAATAATAATAATAATAATAATATAAAACTAAATTATATTTATTTCAAATTTATTAATAAGTTTTGTGGTTTGTAATATGAGGTTGTGTGTGAGTAGGTTGTTGAAAATAATCAAACTTATATTCTATCTTTATGCATAATGAGCTGGATAGACAACAACCTAATCAAGTGTATGTTATCAAAATTGTATCATAATTAAAGTTGTAGTTTTATTTTTTTATATAATATATATATAATAATAAATTATAATTTTTATGTTATAATAGATATTATAGACTTTTTATTTTAAGGATATCTTGACAAATACTCTTTTGACTTGCATAATAGACTGATATTTGGACATGATAGGCTCCATTAATATTTATAAAGGTGTTTGATTCACATTGCTTGGATCATGTGGTGAGATAATTTGGCTTGCAATAACACATCCCAATTCATATAGTTACAAGTAATGCATGTCATTAGTTGACAGGCAAGAACAAAGATTATAATTGGTTGACTTACCACTAAAATTATATATTACAGTGAGATGCATAAAGGACTAAGATATTTATTAAGGTGCACCTTATGATCTCATAAGATAACTACCTAGAGTGATATTCAGGTATCATGTGCTGAATCATCATACCAAACCTAGAGCATGTTTCTTTACGTGTGGAAATGGAATCTGAGCCATATGCACAACATATTTAAAATTGCATAAATATTTGTTACTTTTTATAATTAATATACAAGGAACAACACATTTTATTTATATATATATATATATATATATATATATATATATATATATATATATATATATATATATTACTTGAATATTGTTGGCATGTTGTTACGAGATAGTCCAGAAGTCATCGTTGATCTTTGTGATCTTGAATGTGATGTGTGATGACCTAAGTTATTATCCCATATATTCTTGGTTTGATGTTTGTCCTAATTCATTAGATGTATTTGGAGAGAGGTTGTGTTTGATGATATCGCGATCAAGGATAAGGCCATTCAAATGATTGAATGTTATGTTATTGATGATGTTAGCCCATCTACTAGTTGTCTTAAGCATAAATATATTTGGTTTTTTATTTGTATATGTTACTATTAACTCTATTATTAACCATATACAATTTTTTTTAACTTAATTAATGGACAAACATACAAGTGTAGTCTTTATTAGGAAAAAAAAAAGTGATGTGAAACTATTAACATAATGGACCGGTTTAGGATTCATGGTTAATATTTCAGGTTTAAAGTTTGGGGTTAAGATATAGGGTTAATGTTTTTAGGTTAGAGGTTTGGATTTAAGGTTAGTGTTTTGGGTTTGGAGTTACGATTTAAGGTTAGTGTTTTTAGGATTTGGATTTAGAGTTAGTGTTCACTATTGGATTTGGATTATGGTTAGGGTTTGGTTTTAGTTTTCAAGGTTTGTATTTAAACTAGTTAGGGATAGGGTTTGAAGTGTTAATATTTAGAATATTGTTTTTGGGTTGGTTCGGGTTAGGGTTTGGGATTGTGATATGAAATAAAGTTAATATTTAGGGTTAGAGTTTGTTATTTTTATGATAAATATCATGAATCCACTAGTGACTTCTTGAAATGTGATTGGTGGGTACCATAACATTTAAAAAATCTTAAGTGAAAATCATGACATGTACCAAATTATGCTATTTTACCACAACTTCTTCTATCTATGAAAAAAATATTGTTTTGTTAAACTATGTTACAAAGTAAAAAGTAACCTACAGTGAAGTCTATTTTTTATTAACTAAATGAGTGAACTATGTTGAATATTTCTGAAAGAGTTTAAAATATTAGAATGTAAGTTTGTTTGTTCATGGAAAAAATGGGAGAAGTTAACATCTTTTACAAATTAGTAGCAATAAATAAAAGTTTAGTTAATAATATATAATTAAAATTAACCAAAACAATAATAAATTGAAGTTTAAATTTTAAATTGATATTCAAAAGGCACAAACTTGATTATAAAAGATATGTAAATGCAAGTCTACGTCTTTTAGTGTTTTCAATGTAATTGTCATGTATATCTAAGGATAAAAAAGCCTTTAAAATGAATTATGAAAAGAATATATGAAGAGTTGATCTTGGCTTTTCTATTCGCAACATGTTCTTTAATATACCAAAGTTACATTAACTCTTTAAAAATCATTTTTAAAAGTTTTACTTATTTTTTAATTTATGTTCATGTTTTTAATTTTTATTTTTAATAATTAAAGTATAATATCTAGATGTTGTATTCATCATCACATGCAATTTGTTTTTCAAAACAATAAAAATAACAACATTTAATGTTTGTTTGAGAGTGTGGTCGATGTTGCTTTTGAAAGTGTTTTTCATTCAAAAATACATCAAAATGATTTTTATTTTATTTTTTAAAAATCATTTTTGACATCAACATATCAAAATAATCTAAAAACACCAAAATTTTTTAATTTAAAGTAAAAAATAAAAATAAATTTTTTTTAATTTTTTTCAAAAACGTTTTCCAAACACATTCTCAAACACCCTTTTAAAATGAATGATGAGAAAATTAGTGGATTAATTGCATTTACATATTTTGTTTTATAAAAACAACATGTATCATGAGTTGGTACGAATCTATCTTATAGCTTACACGAATAAGGATGAAATAAAATGAATTTAAACAACCTTTTAGTAAAAAAAAAAAAAAAAACTTTGCTCATCATCACATGTAATGTTGAAATTGATAATCACTTATCATTAATCACTGGTTGTGTGTATTATTACATTTGATCCATGTACTTTTAAAAACTTAATTCCAATATATATATATATATATATATATATATATATATATATATATATATATATATATATTGTGCTATAAATAATAGAACTTTAGATTGATCCTTGATTTAAAATGTTTTTTTGACAATGACTTTAACCCTGTTTGGCATTGCTTTTTAAAAGCGTTTTTTGAAAAAATTAAAAAAAATATTCTTATTTTTTACTCTAAAATTAAAAAAATTTGATGTTTTGAGATTATTTTCATATGTTGATATTAGAAATAATTTTTTTTTTAAAAAAAAAACATTGCATTTATGAATGAAAAATATTTTTAAAAAAAACCTTAACCACACTCTCAAACAAGCATTTTGATTGTGTGTATTCACGTGGTTAAAATCTTAAAATTATTTGATAAAGCATAATAGGATGAAAGAAAATAATTATTTTAGATCATAATTTTTATATAAATATACGTAAATAACTACAAATTAGATGTGCAAGTCTTCAATAAAATGACCCTCTTATAAATAAATCAAATTGTTTGTAATTTTCATCATAAGTTTTAATTTCGATATCTTTATTACTTGATCAACGGAGAGGAGGAAGAATGAAAGAGAGATTTTCTTTTTGTAAAGATAAAGAGAATAATCTTTTATCAAGAAATAAGGACCTGGCGAAACACTGTTTGGAGTCCGTTGACTTTTGTTCCAAACAACGTTGTTGTTGAACGCAGAGCACGGAAATGTCCAGATTCAGATTCTGTTTAAGGAGGAGTGTCGGCTCTGCTACCGTACAACCGCCACCTCTCGTCACTCGCACTTTCATGTATTCACACGATCAGCACGATTCATCGATAGCTAGCCTCACGCGTGTTCTTTACCGTGAAACACACGCTTCGTCATGGGAGGTAGCCAGCCATAATCAGAATAACTATCATCCAGATATTTATCATGTTGTGTTTGCTAAATTTATTTATTAAAATATTTTTTTAATCAAGCACACAATAATAGAAACAAAGACACAAATTAAATTGATTGAATAAAACAGAAAGAGAATAAAACACTATGTAAGGTTGTACATATTAGAAATATTATTCAAAAATAAAAAAATAAAATTCATTTATACAAAAGATAAAACAATATTTTAGATAAATCAGAAAAAAAAAATTAAATGTATAACCAAAACAATTATCATTTAAAAGAGACTATATAAACATTTTTAAAAAGAAGCGTTAATTTTTAAAAATAATATAAAAAAATAATTTAGAAAAAAAATAAAACCAAACCTACCTACCTGGCCTAATTTATTAGATTGTTGGTAAGAAAATAAATTAATAAATTAAATAGCTATTACAACAGATAAATAAAAAAATAATTGTTAGAGAACGAAGAGATTGTAGCTGTTAAGAAAAAGTTTTAAAATAAAAAACCTGTTAGGGTTTTGTGATTGTTGAAAATTTAATTTCAAGTGCAAATAAAATCATGGTTTTAGTTCAAGTGTCATAAAAAAAATGTTGGAGACAAAAATTTCATAAAATATAAGCATTGTTTTGCGCGCAGATAATCAATTAGAGGTTTTCCTCTCGATCATCTCATCTTTACAAGTGCGAGCTCACTATCCATTCCTTGTTGATTACTATCTCGTATCAAAGTTTACTGTATAAACATTCCATGAAGATTTTATTTTCAAAATGTGGGGTGAAAATCTTGAAATAGTTTTATTATTTACAACACAACCATGTTAATAAAATGAAGTAATATAAAGGGATTTCTTGATAATATTTTGAGAAAGAAAATTTATAATTCTCGTAGTTTCTAACTAAAACAACACTAAGAAACAAGAAACAAGAAACAAATTTGGCAAGAAACACAACACTAAGAAACAAGACTCAAAATACAGCTGCGGTTGGTGAAGCCTACCAGAAACCGCCACCAACCCCATTCTGGTGGCGGAGATTTTATGGGTGGTGGACGTTGACAATGCTCCTTTCACCACCCACCGTTGACTGCTACCTTTTCTATACGTTCCCGACCACTAAAGTCTGAAGTTAGAAGCCTAACATCATTTGTATCCATATATCTAAAGAAATTATTAAAAATTAACCGATAAAATAATCGCTTCTCTATTTAAAAGGTACTGTATTCATAATTGAAAAAACATAGTTTTCTTTCTTTTTATCTATCTCAATTCTCTATATTAACTTTAAAAAATCTATAAAAATGTTTGTACTGTGAAATATTACTTTAATTTTGATAATTAAAATGACACTAAAATGATTAATCCAAAAATAAAAAAAAAATCTGACAAATAAGTTTTTCTTTTCGAATCTCCATAATAAAGGCAACGACTCCTCCTAACCTCTAGGCTTTGTCAATGAAAAATAACACCGTAATTAACACCACGCCATTATACGAGGGTGTTTGAGAATATGTTTGGAAAACGTTTCTGAAAAAAATTAAAAAAAAATATTTTTATTTTTTACTTTAAATTAATTTTTTTTGGTATTTTTAGATTATTTTGATGTACTGATATCAAAAATAATTTTTAAAAAATAAAAAATATATCATTTTGATATATTTCTGAATGAAAAACACTTTAAAAAACAATCTCAACCATATTTCCAAACAATTACTACATGCCTTGCAAAATCACAATCGACACCACTGCATGCTTTTGAGTTTTGTTTCGTGATGCACTCTCGATGAACTGATCCAGAGTCAATGCGAGCATCTCCTTCGGCTTTGATTTATGAGTTAAGATGGTCGTCTTCATGCAGCAAGCAGCAATGGATCTTTGAACATATGAAGGATCGCTGTCCATATCTATCTTAGAGCATGGCTCAGTTTTTTTTTTTTTTGGTTCGAGAGACCTTGCAAGTTAGTTGTTGTTATTGTTGTTGTTCTTGATTCAATAAAAATAAATAATTTAATCATCTAGTAGGTGATTCAATTTTAAAAGCTTGAGATTTGAGGGTTTGTTCTCCCTGTAGTATGAGTTTGAACTCTTTTGTTACTAATATGATGGCCACTAGAAGATTATATGATCGATAATTTCAAGACTCGTGAAATTAATTGAAGTGCGCGCAAGATGGCCTAGACACCCAGGTTAATAATTTTTTTTTTATAATTTCTCCCTATTTTTTGTTTTTTTTCCTCCACTAATTATCGTGACATCCAGTTGATGATTATTAATTTGGACCATATTGACAGTGAAATTTTCTATATAAATATATATTTACACATATTTATAATATCATGATGTTTTGGTTTACACATGAAAGAAATGTGTTTAAATATGATAAATCTTGAATAAATGAAGGTTCCTTATTTTTCAACAAAAGATAAATAAATTAAACTTGGACTTGTTTTTCCTAAGTCAAAGACAAATGGATAATCCAAATTTATATAAGCTCATCAACATACAATTTCTTAACTTTTAAAATTTTACTATAAGCTCAAACAATCCTATTTATTTAACTATAATCATATAATTTAAGGTTTATGAAATTCATAAAAAAAAATTGATTTAATTGCTTCGATTTGAGGACCAAATTGACGGATTAGAGAAAATATAGATGATAGATTCTGGGTTTAATCTAAAAACATAAAAATTAGCACGAATATAAACTATTAATTTTCTTTTATTCTAATAAAATATTTTTATTATTTACCCAAATGAATAATTTACTTCATCCATTCATTGTTTATTTTTATAATGCAAGATATAAAAATTCAATTATGAACTTAATCAAGCGTCAAGGGGCTGAAATATCTATTTTGACTAGATAATCAAATAGCTTGATTTAATGAAAAATATGAATGAGACTTGTGTTTATAAAAAAATTAGTAGGAGTGGAATTGTTTTTCTAATATTATATGTAGGTGATACATTATTAATAAAAAATGATATTTCTTTATCTAGTTAGTAAAGATATGATTCTCCAAGAATTTTTCCATGAAAGATATGAGATAAGGGCATAGGAAGAAGAGGTTTCTTGGTAAACAGAAGAAATTCAAAAACTCAATAAACTAAAATAATTAAAAATAATAATTTCATAATCTAATTAAAGGAGATGATCAAATATTTTATATAATTTGCTTTATTCTTTATATATTATAGATATATAAATATATAAAACACGTCGAGGTTTCACCGTGTCCGATTACTATGGATTTTAATAATGAAATTATTATTTTGCCTCTCGGATGAAACTGGGGTATTTTCAGTTTTTACATGATATTGAACAGTGAAATATCATCTTGACATCGTGTGTGTGTGTGTTACAGAAATCATACACATAAATAGAAAATTATTTATTATTAATATTATTTTGGATTTACTTTCTTCCCTTCCAAAAAGATCAGCATTCCATAGACTCCACCCAAAGCAAAGAAACAAAATTACTGAAACAGGAAAAACTTTTTTGTTTTTCTTGTGATAATTATATATAATCAATCTCTAATACTAGAAGACAGGGCCTCGACTCTGTTACTGATCCAACACATCTGCAGAGACAAAACCATGCATTACAAATCATAATTCATCTCAGAAATTTCTCACAGACACAAACCCTAATAACTCAGAGATATGTATAAATACCTAATATTCGAAGAAAGTGAAAGATTTTTAATCGCTGTCGCTGTCGCTGCTGCTGTGGCCATCATGGCCATGCTCGTGCTCCTTCTTCTTCTTCTTCTTCTCCTTCTTTTTCACTCCTTCACCATGGCCATCGCCATGGATCTTGTCAACAAATCCTTCCTTGTGTTCACCATGTTCTGGCTTGCGCTCACCATGATACTCCCCCTTGTGCTCGCCACGTGTCTCACTCTTGTGCTCTTCCTTTTTGCCTCCAATGTGGAGGGTCTCCTCGATCTTGTGCATGATTCCTGACATTTTTGTGTTTCTTTTTTCTCTCTGTGAGCTGATTTTTGATATGAACGGAAGGAACCAGGTGAGCAGGGTTCATATTTATAGGCACAGTGCTGAGTTGGTGACAAATGGAATGAACTCACTCGAATCATTTCCATCTGGGAGGCCTTAGATCTGATCTGAAAGGGTCAAAGTGATGTTGAAAGTTCTTAGGTGATCACTTTTTTGGAGGCACCAAATCAGGGAAGGAAGTGGAATATTCATTTGTATATGCTTTGAACAACCTAAACATGCATCCATGTTCTTCTGCCAGATGTTATGAAGGTGATGGCTACACAAAATATGTTTTTTCGAGGATGTAATCTTCTCGCATAAAAAAAATATGAAAGTGAATAGCTGCATCACTTGTGGTGTCCACAATGGAAAAAGAAGGATGATTTGTTAGAGAATAATATAAATTATATTTTAGAGTCTTATTTAATAGCTTGAGCTTTTAGGTGAGATAGTTTTTTGATATGATATCAGAGCCTTGTTGACTCAGCGGTCATGAATTTAAATTTCACCACCCCTGTTTTATTTGATAAAAATCAAGCATAAGATAGTATAGACCTGTGCAAGTTTCAGCTTAAAGGGTTTTTACTTAGAGAGGTGTGTTGGAGAATAATATAAATCATATTCTGAAGTTTCATCTAACAACTTGAGCATTTAAATGAGATAATTCCTTGATATAATTAGGGTTTAGTGCAAGCCAAATCATTTTTGAAGAAAAAAATAACATTTTTTTGCAATGCTATTAAATTTGGGCAAGAAGATGATGATTCGTGAATTCCCTTTATTTGGATCTTTTTCTTGCACGAGTCTCCAATAAAATTATATAAGAGTTAACTTGATGTGAATTAGTTTATTTAATAAATTAAAAAGAAACGTAGATGATTGTTTTTTATTTAAAAAAACTAATGTTGAATGATAAATTAGAAAAAAAAAACAATAAGGTAAAAATTAAAAGAAGTTGTCAGGCTATAAAAACTTTTCGAACTTGTAACCCGAGTTATTTGATTGGAAACACCGTATATGAAAAAATGATGAAACTCAATCCCAAATAATTCTAACATTGAATGATGAATTATCATTATTACTATTACTATTATAAACTTTATTATCATTATTATTATTATTATCATACCTACTATTATTACAATCATTATCACTGCTATTATTAATAAGTAATATCATCATCATCACCATCATTATATTAGTATATTAGTGCTATTATAACTATCATTAGTATTATTATGATTTGTCTCATGACGTGCACTAATTGATCAAAAGGAAAAGACGCGAGTTTTTTATATTTGGATTTGTGTTTTGACGATGAAAATGATGATTCAAGTGTTTTTAAAATTATTATTTTTAGATAAAAATATCTTGAAAATTTTTATTTTTATTTTTAATATTATCATATACAAAATAGAGAAATAGAGAAATACTAAAAAAATATAGTTATGTGAATTATTACATCTTCTAAGTAAATCATATCATATTATGAGCAAATTATTTCCTTATTGTTGAGTCAACTTGATCCTTTTCAAATCCAGGGGCTCGATGGGCTCTCTATGATCGAAATCTCATGAACCATTTGTTGGGATCTTTCTCATTGAATTTAAAAAACATTTGAACCTTATTGTTAAATTTAACTAATATGGTTTGAGCTATGTTTTATTTGGCTTTGACAAGTAAATTTGATAAATTATGACTGCGAGATAGAAATTTGAACTAAGTAAATGTGGCTAAAATAGTAATTATTAGTTTATGAGGTCTTAGGCAAGAAATTGGAATGAGTTTAAACGTTGTAATGTGTGTGTATTATATTAGAGTTTTGGGATATATAGAGAGTTGAATTTTTAATTAATATTGTGAGCACTACTTTTATTATTTGTAGAGTTCTAGTATTGTTTAGGAGTGTGGTTACGATTGCCTTGAAAATATTTTTTCGTTTAGAAATGCATCAAAATAATTTTTTTATTTATTTTTTAAAAATCATTTTTGACATCAGCACATGAAAATATTCCAAAAACACCAAAAAAAAAATTTTAATAAATTATTTTTTTCAAAAACATTTTTAAAATACGGTATCAAACACCCACTGGAAAAGAATCGTTTTTAGGTGGTACCTAACTTCTCAAGAGTTACTACATTAAAAGCTCAAGGTAAAAGTCACTCTCTTCCCTTTTAATTATTTAAATTGCTCTTGTAATATTATAATTCAATGAATTTAATATGTATTGTATACAAGTGGTTCATCATGAGAATTTATAGGAAGGATATCTTTCCATGAAAGTCCAAGTTCTTCATAATATGATATTGAATTACCTTGTCTAATGCATGTTCTATAAATAAGTATATGCATGTAATTCTAAAAGTGTTGTAATTTCCATTGATGTGTAAGTATAAAAATTTCTTGGCATTAGAAGATGTTTCATAAAAATCAAATATGTCCACAAATCAGTCAACACATCTAAGTAAAACACATGCAAAAATCATATCCAAGAATATCAACAATGAACAGGCAAGAAATCAACAGCACATCACAAGTTAATCAAAATAAATAGATCAATATGTTAAAGCAAAATACATCCATGTATTCTGGCACACTGTCTTGCGCCAATTTATCGAATTACTCCAACCAAATTGGCACCATCAAGCCTTGCATCTTCCAAATGCTGTGGTACAAACAAGATATTAGATGTTGGATTGCAAAGAAATCCCTGCAAATGCAAATCAAAACTGGAGATCTAAACCAGAATATGCACATGGCAACCAAACTATGGATCACATTAAATCTTCTTTAACCTTAGAGCTCTCAGCTTGATAAATCGATCTTAATTCGTTTATATAATAAGCATGTAGACAGTCTCTTTCACAAAAACTAATTTCAAGTAGGATCATGCAACTTGAGGAATTTGAGGATGATCCATAAAAACTGTTATTTATTTATTTATTTTTGAAGATGAAATCTAGTAAGAAGAAAAATCCCAGCATACTGAGATATTATGCATAAAAATCAGTGTTCTTGATATCATTGTGGTAATGGCACACTACATTGACAAGCATTCTAATTAATTATGTACTTGCTGGATAACAGAACTCAGACAATTGTCTTAATGGCCAGAAAGTCCAATTAATTTAAATTATTGATCCCTGACTGGACAGAGAGCAAATACTAACCAACAATACCATGTTCTTGTTCTTGGATGTTATTGCACTGCAAATGCACCATCAAAATATCTTTGATTCAATGCAATTTGTTTTTTGTATATAAAATTTCATTATTCTGCATATACAACTTGGTTCAGTGGTGGCAAATTTAGCTGATATTCATGACCTAAGCACTATCATATGTTGTGACATGAATGATTAAATCTTTATTCTATCCTTGTCAATCTCTCTGCAGAAATATTATTTACCTTGTGAAAATATTTATGCAATCCAGCATCCAGCACAAATTTTAGCATTCCCCATGAATATTGCACATGTTTAAATGTTCACCATTATCAGCAGTGACATCAACAGACCTTTCTTTTTTCTTTTCCAGGAATTGGAAAGCAGTGGGTTTAAAGAAAAGGAGGTGCTCACCAAATGATGCAAACAATTGCTTAAGCAGATTAAGAATCTAAAACGCATGGACATCATAGAAGCAAATTTACTTTGGGCACCTCAGAATTCAAGAACAATGTCATTCCATCTCCAAGTATAGAGCATATTGATTGAGAGGCTAAGTAAAAGTAAGGTTTTCTAAACATACAAACCAGCTGTTACTTACTGTATTTTGAAGATTGACATGTCGTAGATAAGCCCGTTGAAGATTTGCACCCTTTAGATTGGCATTATTCAATTTTGCACCCTGAAATATGTCAGTTTCAACAAGTTAAACTTAACAGCTACACGGGTTAGGAGAGAAACTTGATTTTGCAGGGGCATCCCTTCTTGCAGCCATTCATATTCTTCTACATCCACTAATAAACTGGCTCAGGCCCCCTTTTTTTCACATTTGATTTCGCAAAGTGTAAGCCTTATTATCAATTTATATTTACATTCATGGTTTCCACATTGCAAATTTTCTACCTTCAGATTGGCTCCTTCTAGATTAGCTCCTTCCAGGTTGGCATTAGTGAGATCAGCAGTCTGAAATTAGGAAAACTGAACAGGTTAATATATGAAAACAGCCTCCGGGCCAGAAAGAAATTTAGGCTCATGTTTTACATTATGCTTAAATCCATAAACTATTTCAATTAAATTTGATTCTATGAGCCATAATGATCAATATCAAATAAGCAAATTATGGTAAAAAAAAACACAAAGACGAAGAGACCCATTCCTATTGATATTTCTTCTCCTTATGAAACACATATCCTCCTACCTAATAACAATATGAACGTCTATGATAAATAATAAAGTAAATGTTTCAAGCAAGTATTTTACACATAATGACAATTGAGTTCAAGGAATAATAAGATGATCTAGATATTGCATTAGTTGGAGGTACACAATGATTATTGCATTAGTTGGTGGTACACAATGATTGCTTGTCCAATATTTTACTCATTGAATCCTTTAAACAGCAGGTTGAGCTAGATTTCCTAATTCAAGCAACCAAAGCAGAATATGAACCAGAACCAAGCCATACAATTAAGCTTGTCCAATATTTTACTCATTGGGTCCTTTAAACAGCAGGTTGAACTAGATTTCCTAATTCAAGCAACCAAGGCACAGAGTGTGAACCAGAACCAAGCCCCATTATCAGTCAATGAGCATTGAAGGAATCGCACCAAAATCACCAGCTAATTAGTATGGTCAATCAATAGAGTGAAGTGAAAAAAGGTGCAGATATGAAATTCAGTTATTTGAAAGATTAACAGGTGCTGAACCTGTAAGTGTGCAGAACTCAGATCTGCTCCACAGAAACTGCAATCAACCAGACAAGCATCTGCAACAGAACATGAAATGAAAGTACGTAGTTTCCTTCAGAGATTTCTATGAGCATTACAAATTAAGCAATAGCATCTTCGATAATTATTAAAGCAAATCACACCAAAAGGATGGGGAATTTCGAGAAAATTAAAAAAAAAAAAATAATACTAATTTAATGTCAATAATATTAAGCAAGACTTAAATGGTCGGGTCAAGGTTCCACTTAGAGGTATGAAGAATTTGTATACAAAAAAATATTTAATGTTCAGGAAAATCTAGTTAGGTTAAATAAAATGCTAGAATAGTCACATAAATCAGTGATTGGATTCAAGAAAAAAAATTACATGTCAAGGAATTGAGGCCACATGCCTGTAAATATGCAACAGTGCAAATGGCAAGAGTCAAATAGTAGCCTTGAGTAGAGAAACTGATTAAGGCATTTTATTCAATAATCAATATCATAAGAATAACTAAAAATATTACCTTGTAGGTTGGCACTCTTAAGGTTGGCACCTGCTAATAAAGCTCCTCGGAGATTTGCGCCAGTAAATTCACATCTTCCCTAGGCATGAAATGGTCATCAAGAAAGCATTCTATAGCACTGTTTTACAAATGGATCCAGTTTTGGTTTGAGTATCTTACTCCCGCAAAGTTGCATTGTGGAATATGGAACCCTCAGCATCCGCATCCTGTGATGTCAATTTAAAGATTTCAATGTGATCCATTAAAAAGATAAAAGTGGTAAAGGAGCTAATCACAGATAACAACTATGTGATTTTTCTCAGATAGCTAAAAGCAGTGTGTGGTAAAGGAGCTAATCACAGAGAACAAATATGTGTGTTTGGGCATTGGCGTTTGTTCATCAGAAGAAACATGATCATCAATCCAGAATAATACTGCCCTCCCCAAATTTTGAGTCCTTTTTACCCTATCTCAAATAGAATATCCACAATGATAAAGTCAGATCATAATTTATCCCCATTTATTATATGACCCCTGCTAGAACTTTTGTTCTTCCTTAAAAAAATGAAAGTAAACATGTAATGGAAAATACCAATGACTGCTCCAGCTTAAACAATGAGCACAAGAATTTCAAGACATTCAATGCAGTGAAAACACAGCAATGAAGTTGTCCGGGACAGAGTGCATTACAGGTGTGAAATTACACTTACCCGGAATTTTGCACACTGTAGGTTTGCACGAGAGAAGAATACATTTTTCAGACATGCATAGCTGAAGTCAACATATGAGAGGTCCTGCATCTCAATAAACCACACATCAGAGGATACAGTCATTTACTTTTAAAATCTAAGCAAACCAGCATTCTGTGATGATTTTTTTTTTGTTTTTGGCCTTCACAATTTGTTCCTGTAACAGTTAAAGATGAAGCCGACAGCATGTAATAACAACTGTTTGACAAAAGTTATACTTTCTCTAAGAAAACAAATAACAAAAGGAATCTATTGGTTTATTTCAGAAAGACACATCTGCCAAGGATAAACATAAGAAAGCAAGAGAAAACCTTCCAAGAACTTTGAACCCAAAAGACTTGCCAGTTTGGAGAGATCAAGACCAGAAAAATTAATTCCTCGAAATTTCACTTTGTTATATTGTATACATTTGATGATATCTGCCCGCGTCAATTCAGCATCCGACTCATCACCTTCCCTCCTATTAGTCAAGACAGAAGTGATTCCTTCTACAAGCCCCTGATGTAAGGTCATACAGGGGGGGAGTCAGAAACATCAGGGATATGGTTGACATTTCGTTTCCTAAACATTGCTAGATACATGAATCTAAATGCATGCATATGGATCTCACAGTTTTCAAGGATGAGCAACAAAACTCATTACAGAACGATGCAAGGTAAAAACAGATTAGCAGAGAAAATATAAAACATAAAAGTTTGATGGCACCAATAATAATAATTGGAAACAACTTTCCAATCAAAATCAAATGAACTGGAACAGCATAAACATACAATGCATGTTTGTGAAAAAATCCATTTGTTGCTTGGATCCAACAACATATGAAATTTAGGACACAGAGGCATCTTTCAAACAAAGGTTTATAGGAAAATGGCACAAAGAAAAGTGTGTGCTCCTTTTTCAAATTCATGTGTGCCAGCTCCACATGTCAAGAACTGCAACCTAGCACTACATAAAAACAAACACGGAATGGACTATGTGAAGTGATAAATGAGGTCACGCAATGACTTCCATTTCTTTCAAAAATTTATGCAGGTATTTTAAAAAGGTGTTTACAGGGGAAGTATTGTGATGTTTCTAAAATCCACACGCTCCTTTTTCAAAAAGCCTGAATGCAAGAGAATTTTAAAACATACAGACTACTGAACCTATTTCTATTCCTATACACCATAAGCCCGGGCCAGCTAACCAGAAGTGAAGAACCACATCAACAAGAGGCTTGTGCTTCACACACCATCCTTCTATGAATAAGCAGGACCCAAAGGACCACAAAATGGAGAATAAAAAAGGAAATAACCACAAAAGAACAAAAGACAAGTTATAACCACATACAAGTAGCTGATAGTATACAGCCTCTCGCGTAAGCTCTGAATATTCAGCATCAGCTAGTGTGGGAACCACACCATCCCTCAACCAATTCAAAATATGCCGAAAGTGTTTCCCATCCCTATCAATGAAGACGTATCCCTGAAGAATCAAAGTTCAGAAACAACTGATTACTTAACAAGTAACATCGTACAGCATATAACTTACTACAGCAAAGTTCTAGTCTCCATTTGATAAAAATAAAGTAGAGGCAAGGGACACAGATGAAACCAAAAGGGAATGAGCGAAAGCCATTTCTTCTCAACATAAATAAATATAAGTTCCCTCCCGCATTTCTTCTCAACAATGTGCTATTCCCTCAGCAAAAAAAAAAAAAAAAAGGCCTGGCAACACTTCTATCTTCAACAACCTAGCTCAGGCAGTCACCCCTCATAGTTTCAATAACGACCATTCCACGAAACTTAATTGGAAAAAAAAAGGAAGTTGCAAACAGATATGAATCGATTGTTAACTGGGGAATCCTTAATTCCTCATAGCTGAGGCATTTACTACACATTATTTCTCTAGACACGATCAAACAAAAAATGACCATACCTTATCAGGATCCTCAGACACAGTGTGTCTTCCACTGAACATAGCCGCAAGCATGGAATCAGGCTCACGCTGTGTTAATGTATCAATTGTGGTGCAAAATTTCTTCCCTCCTGTAAAAATAATTCTAACCGCATAATTAACTTAAATTCCCACACTAAACTACTGATAATCAAGCACAGTGAATTAAACCGGTCAAAAAAAGGCAAAAGCAAGCAGTAACAAATAAATAATCACGATCCAAGTGATGAAGTTTCGTAAAGAGTGAAGAAATCAAACTTCTAGCAGTGTGTGAGGTTAAACAGAGAGATGGAAAGAGTGAGACTGTTTTAACAGATGGGTTTATTCTAGAATCTGAAAATGAAGATCTTCTACGAATACAAATTCATAGATAATTGAGAGAGAGGGAGAGTTGACCAATGTTGAGACGAATTAGAGAAGAGATAGAGTTGTCTTTCATCATTTGCTTTTTGCTGTGGAACTTGCTAGAGATGGAGAGACAGAATTTAGAGATGGGTAGTTTTATGGAAGGGAAGGTGTTCAGGCATACATCAATCACAGAGGTGATGATGACAGACTGATACACAGGGTTTTATTTATTATTATTTTTTGGGAAATAAAAAAAAATTGAATTAGGAATTAGAACAAACGAGAAAATTACCTCGTGTTTTTCTGCAATCAGAAATATATTTTTTTAAATATAAAAAAAATCTTAATAGCACGATTTTTTTTTATAATGATATAAATTTTAGAAAAATAATAAATTTAGACAGAATTTTGGTAAAGCATAAGTTTTTAATAAAATATATAAATTTTAAATTGATATAAATTTATTTATTTAATAGATTTAAACAAAAATTGAATGATATTTAAAAAAATATATTAAGTAATTTAATTTTAAAAAAATAAGACATTAATAAAATATAATATTGAGCCATAAAAGTTTTCTAAACTATTAATCTAGGATACTAGATCTGAAATGCTATATACAGAGAAGTTGCAAAACTCAATCTTTAATAAATACAACATCAAATGATGAATTATTTTAATTATTATTATTATTATTATTATTATTATTATTATTATTATTGTTAAATTATCACAATCATTATAGTCATCACTATTATCATTACTATAAATAATTAATATTCTAATAATTATTTGCATTACTATCGTTGTCACCATCATTATTTTTTTTATCATCGTCATTATTATCACAATAATTATTACCGGTTGAACGATCTTTATAATTCTTATTATCACAACTATAACTAATATCATTATTATTTTTATTTTTATTATCATTATTATAAGTGCAATTATTTAATTATTATTGTTGTTAGTATCGCCGCCGCCGCCACTATTGTCATTACGATTATAACCACTATTATGATTACTAACACTGTTATTGTTATTAATATCATTAAAATTATTATCATTATTATAATTTTTTTGTTTTTATTGATATTCTCAATATTATTTTATGACTTAATGTTATTATAATCTTTACAGTCATAATTATTAATATTATAAGCACTACAACCATTATAATAAATTATTATTGTTATCATCATTATCATTAGTAACGTCACTATCATTATTATGATTATAACAGCTAAAATTATTATTAATATTATTGTCCAAAAAATAAAAATTATTAAATTATCCCGAAGAATAAAATCAAAACCCAAAAATTTAAACAAAAGAGCATGCAAGAAAACAATAACTAAAATTATTATCATTATTGTGTAGACAATAAAAATCATAAAATTATTCTGAAAAATAAAATAAAAAACCTAAGAACATTAACAAAAGTGCAAAAAGAAAAAAAAAATGACAAAACCAAAATGAATATTATTATCATAAAAAAATCATTCATTTGAAGAAAACAATAAAAAAAAGGGAAAAAAATATCAATTTTAAAATGATCATCAACACAATTTAAAACTTCAGAACTAAATTGAATAAAAATAAAACCTCAACAAAAGAGAAAATGATAAAAATTTAAAACCAAAACTAAGAGTATAGAAATATAAATATGAACAAAAAACAAGGACTATTTTAGAAGGACCGAAAAAAATAAAGGAATTAAAATCAAACCAAAATTTAAAAGAATAAGGGCCGAGATGAAAGACAAAATAAATGATCAATTTTAATTGAAAGAAAAAATTGAAACAAAACAAAATCTCTATAGAAGAATCAGGACCAAAAAAAGAAATTAAAAGACCAAAGACTGAAATGCACAAATCATAAACAAAGGGACTTATATGCATTTTTGGTTTCAGGAGAGAGAGAAGGAAAAACAATCGACTATCAGCAAGTCTCCGACAATCATGAGCCGAAACGCACATTGCCATAATGAAGAAGCTACGGCGACGCGTTTGGTGAGATGGCGGATGAACATTTTTCGCCATCACTATTGTCATTACAATTATAATCACTATTATGATTGTTGACACCGTTATTGTTATTACTATCATTAAAATTATCATTAATATTATTACCATTATTAATATAATTATTATAGTTATTATTATTATTATTGATATTCTTAATATTATTTTATGAGTTATTGTTATTATTATAGTCACAACTATAATTATTAATATCATAAGAACTACAACTATTACAATAAATTATTATTATCATCAATATCATTAGTAACATCACTATTATTATCATGATTATAACAACTAAAATTATTATTACTATTACTGTCTAAATAATAAAAATGATTAAATTATCTTGAAAAATAAAATAAAAAACCCAAAAACTTTAACAAATGAGCAAGCAAAAAATACAAAAAAAAAAAAAACAATTACTAAAATAATTATCACTATGGTGTAAACTATGAAAATCATGAAATCATCCCAGAATAAAATAAAACACCAAAAACTTTAACAAAAGAGCAAACAAATATTATCAACATAAAAAAAATCATTTTATTTGAGGACCAAATAAAAAAAAGAACAAGGGAAGAAGAAGAAATAACAATTTTAAAATTATCATCAACACAAATTAAAATTTAAGGATAAAATTGAATAAAAATAAAATCTCAACAAACGAGAAAATGATAAAAATTTAAAACCAAAACTAAGAGTATAGACATATAAATATAAGGAAAAAAACAGGGACTACTTAAGGAAAAAAAAAAGAATTAAAACCAAACCAAAACTTAAAAAAATAATAGTTAAAATAAAACAATAAAATATATAATTAATTATAAAAAAATAAAAAAATAAAAACAAATCAAAATTTTGGAGCTTTTTGGCACGTCGTTTTGGGATTATATTGTTTATGTATGTATATATGGGGGGGGGGGGGGTATATAATTAAATATATTAATTCAAAAAAAAATAGTTTAAATCTAAAAATAAAATTATGTAGAATTGTCCAATTTAATCCAAAAAAAGACAATAAAATAATTTTTCTGAACAAAATTATGAACATGTATAATATTACAAGAATACCATCATCAATCTCGCAAAGTCATTATATTCTCCGATTGCTCTGAAATTTTATTATAATTTATATCAATATGCCAAGAGACTCCTCGTAAAATTTTATCTCAATCTAACGATCGGATTAAGAGATATGATTAATATTGTAAAATTATTCATTATTTAAAACAAACATTATTTGGCCGAAACGGAACGGACAGAAAGAAACCGGTACATTTTGGTCACAAATCCAAAACGAACCAGAATTTTAACCGAGATAAAAACAACATTGTTTTATCTTGTTTTTTAATGAATATAAAACATTCTAGTCATTTCAAACAAAACAGAACAAAACTAACAACTATGTTCCTTAGAATACATGCTCATAGCCATCGCAGTGCACAACTTTATCATGAGATCAAAGCCAGGGAGCTACGTCGGAGACGAACAAGGGAGCAAAAGGCAGAAAAAGTGGTGGGATCTGTTAGATAAAAATATAAATCATATTATGGGATCTCATTTATAAGCTTCAGTTTTTAGGTGAGATGATTCCTTAACATGGTATCAGAGTCTTTTTGACCCAGCGGTAATAATATAAATCATATTATGAGGCCTCACTTACAAGCTTAAGCTTTTAGGTGAAATGATTATTTAACATATCCAATCCCAATTATTCCCATCCCTGTTCATGCAGCCATATAGGGCCTGTTTGGCACAGCTGTTGCTATTGTGGTTGAGGTTGAAAAAAAGCAGGTTTATGAAAAGTGCTTTTAGCTGCGGTTCGTAACTGAAATTTGTGTTTGGTTAAAACTGTGGTTGAGATTGAGTTTAATGAAAAGCAGTTTTGTGTGTTTGGTTACCATGCTTTTTATATTGATGTCAACTTGTGCAATTAATTAAAAATACACATTTATATACACACATACATATGTACATATATATAACTATTTTGTTGGAATAATCTCGTATATTTATTAATAATTATAATAACAAAATGTTTGAAATAATTGAAGTAAATTAAACACTTGTTTTTATTCTCTCATCAAACTACTTACAATTCCATTACGAACTAAATCCATATTTGAATGCGTTTGTGATCCCTGACTATTTGATCGAGGAACAACATCTAATAAAATATTTTCAAGAATAAAATTAGGATTGCGATCATATTCGGCAAAAGTAATATCACTTTGTGATCTTCTTCTAATATAGTTATGCAGTGTTATTAATGCAACCACAATCTTCACTTGTTTTTTATATAGATAAACATACATGTTTTTTGATTGTTAATTCCTCAAAATTGAAAAAGAAAACGTTCTGTGATTGTTAGTTTTGTTTTTTGGTTCCTTTTTTTTCTTTCTGTTTGGATTCAATTAGCCTACTGATGGGAGGTAAAAGCTCGAAAGGGTCAAGACGGAGAGATTATCCTTCTTATGGTTCAGCCACTTCTTCATCTTCATGGAATCAATATGAACATCCTCCAGCACCATCATATCCATATCCACCTCCATCTCCTCAACAAAGTCCATATAGCACACAACAACCAGTATCCACCCCCAACTATAAAAGTCTGCAACCATTATTAATAAAAAAAAATAGCCGATTATATTATAAATCTAATGGAGATTTCATTTCACAGTTTCACACTTGCTAAACCATAGGAAAAAAACGCTACATGTCAAAAACTGCGATTCACAAGCCTTTTGACATTTTGACTCTTCCTGCAACTGAAACTCTCTCTGATAGCTCCTCAGTTCTCATCGTCAGTACTTCATTTGCCTATGTTTTCACCCAAAAACCAAACCCATAAGAGACTTGATCACATCAAAAGAATGGATCACTTTTCTACCAAAAACACAGAGCATAAAACCGTGACCAACAAGCTGGTGAGATGGGAGGACTCAAAAGCCACAAGAATTGTAAGGATTTCAGTAACTGATGCCAATGCAACAGACTCGTCTGGAGATGAAAATGAGGAACCCAAGATCCAACATCCAATTAAAAAGCATATCAACGAGATAAGAATGAAAAATTGCAGCGACAGAGCAGAAAGGGATGCGGCAAAATCATCAAGACAACAGGCTGTGAAAAAAAACTCAAGGGATCAGTATTATTATCCAGAAGGGAAAAAGTATCGTGGCGTGAGGCAAAGGCCATGGGGGAGATGGGCAGCAGAGATCAGAGATAGAGTGGCCTGCTTTTGGTAAAGAAGGTGGGTGTCGGTGGGATTTGGGCTGAGGGAGAAGGGACGCTGGGATTTGGGTAAAGAAGGTGGGTGTCGGTGGGGTTTGGGTTGAGGGAGAAGGGACGCTGGGGTTTGGGTTGAGGGAGAAGGGACGCTGGGGTTTGGGTGTGAGGTTCTGTGGGGGGAGAGAGGGAGAAGACGAAGCTCTGCAGCAAAGCTATGTAAGATTTAAAGTAAAATTCATTATCTGATGCTGGCCGCAGATGCAAAAGCAGCTCTCAGCTGCTTTTGCATCCGCGGGCCGATTTTAATTTTTTAGTGGGACCCACAGTTAAAAACTGGGGTCCCCGTTTGGTTATATTAGCTTTTGGGGCTGCGGTTCAACGCACCATAGGTTGAACCGCAGCCCCAAACACCCACATACTCTGCTAAAAATCGCGTTTAGGATTTCTTTGTCGGCTGCTCATGCTGGTAACTTTGTGAATAATTAAATAATTTCATCTTATTTCTGTGTATCTCCTGCATTTGCTGCACTTCTGGACCATTTTCATTAAAATAAGCTTGATAAAGCTCTAAGAAAGTGCTGAACGATCCTTTCTCTCATATGTCAATGGATGAGTGGTTTTCGTAAAAATATTCTTGCTAGAAAGATTGTTTCAATATTTTTGATGTCGATTTCATTTTTTAATTAAACTATATTTTTATCATTTTTCCATGTTATCTTTGAACTCATCAAGTCGGTTCGAATAATATCAGTTCAACTCTCATTTGTTTTTACTTATGAATTGAAATTTAAATTGCACAATTCTAAATAATTATATTTTTGAATTAATATATTTAATTATATATATATATAATATAAACAGTACAACCTTAAAACAAAGTATCAAAATACTTCAAAATTAAAATATTTCATTTCAATTAAAAAAACAAAACACTAATCGATACAAAATTGATAACCTTGGCATGTAGCTCACTAAAAACGTAACCTTTCTAACTTCTGAGAAAGCTGATGATCATTTTTAGGCCAATTGGGTCATCAGGTTAGTGTGGGAATACAATTTGTGGGATTTTATAGATCTTTATAGCTGAATTCTACTGGATTACTTGCCCGTAAAGGGCTTTGCTATTCTACCATTAGCATTCACCATAGAGGGCTTGTTAGGAGGACTTGTTAGGAGGACAGTTACGGTTGTTTTTTAAAATACTTTTTATTTAGAAATATATTAAAATGATATTTTTTTTATTTTTTAAAAATTATTTTTAACATCAGCATATTAAAATGATTTAAAAACACCAATTTTTTTTTTATTTAAAATGAAAAAAAGAGATTGAATTTTGAGCAAACAGCGGTTATACCACCGAAACAAACAGGCCCAGAGTGATAGCAAAAAGTTTATAATCTGCATAGTAAATCTTAAATTCAAGTCAGGACATGTATTTTTTTATAAGAGTCTAAGACAACCTGAATTTTACTCGCTCACTTGAGCCCATAAAATATATTTTCCAGAGAGTAGAATTTCCTCTCATAAAACAAAACAAAAATCCTAGAAAAAACACATGCATTATTCATTCCGATTACCTTCTTTCCAAGCATGTGAGCTTTGTTACCGAGCCACTCTTCAAGAACGACTCTGAATAACTAATCTCAATCTCTGAATCGCCAGAACTAAATCTACATTGCTGGTAAATCTTCAATTCAATTTTAACTCAGTGGAACACGGAATGATTGTGTCCACTTCTAAAGCTTCAAGTCTCTGCTAGTTGAAAGAAAGTTTTTGCAGGATGGCACCCGTACATTTCCCGACAGTACAAAGGTCAGAAACGGGCCATGGGGGATCAATTTCCAATTGCAAACATGCATCAAAGACTGAGAAATCAACATAACTTAAGGTGCTTGGCTCTCCGGTGGTTTTCATGATTTAGCTCAAGGTTGCCAATATCGTTCCAGTCATCGTTCCGATTTTTCTATTGGAACAGAACATTTCGATTTCGGAGCATTTCGGCGTGCCGTTTCGGGGTTGTACTGTTCATATATAATTAATTATATATATATATATGAAAAAAAATTAAAATATTAATTTAACAAGTATAATTTAAATTCAAGATAAATTAACTTTAAATTATACAATACAAACACAAAGTCAAACAAACATAATCTCAAAATTAGAAACATCTCTAAAATTCCAAAATATTATGATTGTAAAATATTCTAAAATTAAAAAAAATATTATGATTTTGAGCCGGAACGGTACCGAGATGTTCCGACCGGATTTTAGCCGGAATTTACGAAACGGACCGGAATTAAAACCAAGACGAAAACGACATCGTTTCGTCTCGGTTTTTTTAATGGCACGGAACGGAACGGAATTAACAAACTTGATCTTATTACATCAATCATTACAGAAAGATAGTCGTAATCAAATTTGATAACTAAAAGTAACATGAAACAAAGATTCCGGAACGGGCCGGAATTAAAACCGAAATGAAAACGATGCCGTTTCGTCTCGGTTTTTTTAATGGCCCAGAACGTTCCGGCCGGAACGGAACGGAATTAACAAGCCTAGTTTAGCTCAATCGCAGAGCCAAAGTATTTAGTAAAGAGTCAACCACTGTTTATATAACTATAGTACCCACCAAAAACTGAAGTTTAACCTCAGTTTACGAAAAACATGAAAAACATGCCTTTATCGAGCGGCAGGAGAAAATCACAAATTTCAGGCAAAACCTGCAGATTATAGGTGATAGTAGTTAAACTCATCCTTTATCCAGTCAGGCAACTGGTACCATGTTTCCGAAACTGAAAGTCCCTTGGTGATGGTAAAGTTTTGAAAATTTCCGTTAGCCACAAGACCATGGAAAAGGGGAAATACAAGTCAAACCTCACAGAAATAATCAATCCTACAAGTCAGCCTCTATTTTACTAAAATTGCACCTCTAATATATACAGTCTTCAGTTATTGTAGGTCTGCAATGTGCGTATATTTAACTTCGATCCCTTGCATACCTATCATTGATGCCGTTCTGCGATCCCCGAAACTCCAATTCCATGTAATTAACCACACCGGTCCTTGATTGTCATCAAATTCCCCTTGCCTTCTCAAGATCAGGAAGATCTGCAAGCAATGTCTATTACAGTCAGATATGGCATCACAAGCAATAGAAGAAATGAATTTAGAGGCAAAGTTGCACAGGAAAAAGCAGTTTTTTCGTTTGTATAATGCATAATTTGACACTTGAAATGACATGGACTGCATCATAGTGGAATGATTAAAAAAAATTGTCTTCGTATTTTCAGAATAAAAAAAACTCGAATTTTCGGTGTGAACTGAAAGTCACAAAGCATTCTTTTCATTACATGCACTCAAAGGTTTGGAAGTTCATAGAAGATAATGCATATAAAGATTATGAAAATGACTCGCGCACTGGATACTAAATTGTTTCAGAATCCTATCTATGCATATGACGCGATCAAGGCCTGACTTACAAAGCATTCCTTCATCTTCACTGCTCCCATCATCTTTTTCATACTGCAAAAGAACAGGTATTAAATAATCAAGCAGACTTGAAACACTGCTATTATCATTCTTTATATTAACAGAAAACCCCAAAAAAGAAAATTACCCCGGCATTATTGTCATCAGAGGTATCAGCTGCAAGGGACAACAGAAATTCGATCAGATTCGATCAGAAACTGAAGCTGTAAACTCTTGCATACTGAACCATACATTCTTGAGTTATTTAATACAAATCATAAAGCAGCATTGCATGCCAACAAAGACAATGCATGTTCATTTTTAATGTGATTGGTGTGATATCACCAGAGTGAAAACACTTCCAAGAAAGCCTGCTATGATAGCCAACCACCATGCAAGTTATGCAGTGAAAAAAGAGAAATAGGGAAATGTTCATGCATCCCAGATTGCTAACAATTGAGTTGGGATGCAATAATGGTTGAAAGAAAAGACTTTATTTTCGTTGACGAACACTAGTGCTAACAAAACTCTAAAGGATCACCATCATGGTATTGCTAATAAATTTCAAGAATTGTTCGGTCATTTCATGCCACACAGATCCATGGTGCACAAAACAGTCAAGACTTCAAACACTTCAAAAGGTGTAAACTAATTAATTTTTCAATAAACATCAGAATTACATATTCTGCACATTATGGCATTCATTGTGCAAGATAATGAATGTCAACCATACAATATATAGATCAACACCCATGGTTACGCAATTCACTGGGTAGAATCAGTCGAAATGACTCTTGAGAGTCTTTTAGCATACAATTCTTCTCCAGACTAGGAAGATGATATCTAATTTCCTATATCCCTGCAGTGAGAACAGGTAGAGGCAACAGGATTTTCCTCACTGGTAGAACCTCACTAATGTGCATTCCCATTTTACATGTGAAGATAGAACAATACCTGTTCATCAAGAAAAAGAAGCCAAAAATACAAACCAAGATAGAAACACTAACAGCTATTCAGGGGATAACACGGCCACACACAAATTAGAGGAAGTTCATTTAACAAGGCAATTCCAACTTATGCTAGGCTCTTAGATACTAACAAACCAACTTAAATACATTAAACAATCAAATGACAGGCCTTTGGGACAGGATTAGATACCATGAAGTTCAATCAATTATATTATACCCTAAGGGCAGGATCATGTTTTGAAAATTTGAGCCCCATAGAGTACTTTGAGTGACCTCATCATAACCCAAAGAACAAGTCGTGAGAACTTACAAGCTGACTCTTCATCGTCCTCATCACACCACTTGTTCCAATCCACCTTAATGTAAGGAGCAGGTTTCTCTTCAGATTTTAACAGCCTTTTCCACCAAACTTTCTCTTCTTTCTGGATTGAGCACATAATGTTCCTCAACCCAGCCTTAGTTTTAGAACCCTGCACAGTTAACATCAAAGCCTTAAGAAGCATGTACATTATAACATTTCAAAAGTTTGCAATGAAAAACACAATGGTGAACCTTACCAGGAATTTTTCATATTTAAAGATTGCAATTACAAATACTACATGTTGGAATGTCATATGAACAAAGTTCTCACATATGTGGCACCAAGTTTCTCTAACTTGAGCAGGCCAGTTACATAACGAAAAAGTAGGAGACAATTCTAAGTACTGGATATTATATGCTACATGAAAACCTTTTGAGTAACAGGTCAGGAATGGCATGAAAAAAAACTGGAATTTTTAAGATACAAGCATTTTTCTTATATTCGACGCTTATGAACACTCGACAATAATTCTATAAAATATTCCTCATGATGTTCTTGACGATGTGATGTACATGAGAACCTAAGGAATGTCTGTGCAAGTACAACATGGAACTTATCTTGACTAGTAATGTTTCATCAGAGTGAACCGGAAGCCTGGCTTCAAAATGAGGTTTCATGCTAACTTGTCCATCAGAGTATAAGTGGAAGACTGACTGGCTCTATGCTAATTCATTCATAAATAGTTAATCATTTAGTGACTATTTGGGGGTGATTGTGGTTGCGGTTGTTTTTGAAAGTGCTTTTCGTTCAGAAATGCATCAAAATATTGTTTTTTTATTTTTTTTAAATCATTTTGATAACAGCACATGAAAATGATCTAAAAACACCAAAATTTTTTTAATTTAAAGTACAAAATAAAAAAAATTCATATTTTTCAAAAACACTTTTAAAATACAGTGTCAAACACCTCCTAATCGTAAGCTAACCAGATAGAAAGAGGGAGGGAGAGGAAAAAGGGAGGGAGGAACATCTCTTTGATTAGAAAGGCATTGCTTGATATTGAATTAGCAGCAAGAAATTGTTTTCTGTATTTAATTTTTATCCCTCGGTTTCCCTTTTTCACAGGAGGAATTTGAGCAAAGGCATCACATAGGAAATGGTTCTAGAGCTAGTGGCAACAAAAACAGAATGCCAGAGAAAGTGACGGAGAGGCATTAAAAGCAACAGCGATACAGCAGAAAGAAAGGGGAGGCAGTATTGATGGTTGCATAGATCGACATTGGATCTCCTGTCAGATGTTCTAACTTAATCCATTAATTTCCCCACCCAAAAGAAAAGGAAAAAAAGAGAGCCTGAAGCACAACATGCATGAGTTATTTTCTCCAAACTTTTTACAGGAATAAATAACATGAATATGCATTAAAAAGGATGGCCAAAAGAAATGCAGTAATTCCCAAGTCGGCTTCAAGTTTTACCAAATTCAAGTATTTTTGCCTTATTTAGAACAGTAAAATTGGCATGCAGGAAGAGTTACGATATCACAAATATCAAACATGATTTCACCTCCTCTAACACTACCAACAACTTCAAAAAGAGCCCATCATTAACATTCTTCTTCTGATGAAACAAAATGACTACAACCCATCAACTATAAAACTGTGCTCTTTTCAATAAAATGACAAGAACCCGCAAAAGACTTCACAATTCAATGCAAAATGAGTGAGAAATACAAAGAGAAGTAAAAAAAAATCAAATACCTCAGGAACAATGTTTCCAAAGAGTTCCATACTGAAATCAAAGGATTCGCCTTGAACCCCAACAGCAGAGAAACAAAATAACCCTTCGCCTTCACATTTCACAGATATGTCTTTCGCATCAGGCAATGCAATCGTTAAGTAAACCTTGTCCGATTTCTGAGCCCACAGAACTTCTGGGTGCCGACTGCACATACAAACCACCAAAGTAAAACATAATTGCAGATTGCAGAGTCAGAGTCAGAGAGAAAGGGAGGACAGGAGAAATGGCCGGACCTCATTGTTTCTCTGGAGAGCGGGTTACTGATGGTGGAAAGGTTAATGGGAGAGGGTGGTGGCCAACAGTAAAACCCTACAGAAGAAGACGATTACTGTGTTTTGTCTTTGCCTGCCCCTGTTACTTGTAATATATAACAGGAGTGAACTATATAAAATAAGTTATTTCAGATAATTGCAGTAATTGTTTTTTTATAATATTTTTTATTTTTAGTTTAAAAATTAATTAAAATTAAGTTTTTTAAATAAATATATTTTAATATTAACATATTAAAACAACACAAAAATATATAAAAGATTTAAATAATCAAATATTGCTTAACCTCTATTTAAAAAAATAATACCAAATAATATTTATGACTTGTTGTCTAACTAGGCTGTTTCTTATATAGATAAAAAAAAAAATTAGATGTTAAAATAGATAAAAAAACAAAAAAACAAAAAAACAAAAAAATTATTCATGAAAAAATTATGATTATTATGATATGAGTAAACTTGATGTATCTCATTAAACTTGTAATCATTAAACCCAAAACACTTAATCTAGACGAACAAGAGTTCTACAAAAAAGCTAGAAATTAAAACAATGAGAATTAAATTGGAAAACATAGTATCATTAATTTGAATTGAATAATAAAATTGAAACTAATAAAAAAATTATAAAAACAACAAGGTAAAAAAAACATTCAAATAATGAGGACTAAAGTTGAAATATTTACGGCAAATAAGATTAAACTGTAGTTTTTAGATGAAGAGAGAGAAAGGAGAAAAAGATTCATATATAACAAACTTGACCACCGTTAGAGACACTTACCTTGCAAGCTAAAAGCGAACACGACGGTGCGTCCAAAGATATGATGGAAGGGTGTTTTTGGATATCGGGAGGCATCGTTCAAACCTCCCACGAGCCTTTTAGTGCACCACACACGTTTTTTTTTATCTAGTCATACAAAAATACCTCTAAGCTGACTTTATAATTACATAAAAAAAAAACATATTTTGAAAAGACTAAGAGACCTCTTGACTTAAGGTTTAAATGTTTTGTTTTTAAAAGTATATTTTTATTTTACTATGTATTTTAATTATTTTATATTTTTTGAATATTTGATCAAATATCAAATTGCATCTACATTATAATAACAAAAAACATATTATGAAGAGATAAAAATACCCTTTGACACCAAGTTTATTTTTTTTCCTTTTAATGGCATTTTGATCATTTTACTATAAAATTGAGATAGAAAAAGATTTATTTATCCATAATAAATAATTCTATAATCTATGTGCACAAAGGCATATGCACACACACACAAAATTGAATAAATAAACATATAAAACCAGGGTCATCCATGAAAAAACTTTAATGATTTTAAAAATAGTATTAATTTTTTATGTGAATGAAGAAAATCATCATTGCATTATTGTTGTCACAATAAACAATGCTAAAAGGTATGAGGTAGAGTACCTTTTCAAGAACAATTGACTTTAATGCATATTTTTTAAAATTATATTGAGGTTTGAATTTGAAATAACCCTAATTCATCTTCTTTTTTTCATCAAATAAAACTTGTAGATGCCACTAGCAACCAATTTAGTGGCTAGAATATGCAAAAAATATTATTTTATCTTTTCTTGAAAAAACATTGGGCTTAAAAATAATAAAAATAAAGTCATGTATCAAAATTGAATTTAAAAAAATATAAGAAACCAAAAGATCTGATTTTATAAATTAAAAAAGTTAAGGATGAAAATGGTATTTATCACACCAACTTTAAACACACTCCTCATTTTTATCGGCTTCTCTACGTTAGTTATCTTAATTTCAATTTTGTCGATACATCTGAAACAATTGGGAGCTAATCTTGGATTCAAATGACAAAAAAAAAAAGTTAAGAGACCGAAAAAAATAAAACAAAATAATCCTGCTCATTTTTCACTGTTAAAACACACCCTCCCACTTTAATTTATTTACTTAATATTATCCCGAACTACATGCAATTTAAAAATACGATTGGTTTTGTCCTTCTGCCCCTTGGAATGTAAAGAAAGAGTGTGGAAATGTGATTGAAGTTGTTTTTGAAAGTGTTTTTTTTTTAAAAATACATTAAAATATTTTTTTTAAATTATTTTTAACATTAATACATTAAAATAATATAAAAATATTAAAAAAACAATAATTTAAAATAAATAAAAAATTTATTTTTTTTAAAATATTTTTAAGACGTAATCCAAAAACAGGATCTTAGCTGAGGTCTTAAGCTTAAATGTATTAATTTAATGATTCGCCGATTTAAAGTTTGAAGTTCAGTCCGCCCCAAGTTACTTGATTTTTTTTATTAAATTATTTTTACTCTAAAATATATATAAAAAAAAAATTTAAATATTACAAGTTTAATATTATAATTAAGTTAATTGATTTAATTATTGTTATTCTAGGGTATCGGCTCACACCACTAGACCACTTGTCACGGGCAACAAATTTCGTTTTATTTATTTATTACTGCTAATTGCGATCCAACTAAATTACTAATCACGCTTTTTTACACATTTCCGGACTGGGTGCTATAATTTAATAAACCACTAGTACACAAAATAAATAATTATTTTCAATTAATAAATAAATATAAATGAAATTCAAATAATGTGTCTTTCAGTAAGAAAATTATTATAAATTACAAATTTATGGTTTTATAAAAACATTTATAATTTTGATGACTTTCACATTTGTCTCTGAAAGAAATAACTCATTTTTATTCTCAATAAATAAATACATTTCTTGATATTTCATTTGAGCAAATTAAAAATTGGGAATGAAAAAAAGTAATTTTATATTAGTGAACATAAGCTAATTACCTACGCTAAACTATGAGTGTGATTTCAAGTTGATTTTTAAAGCATAAAATAATGTGCTAGTATTATCTAAACACATTTTCTTGAATAATTAGAAAACAATAATTGATAATGGAAAGTTATCACATGTATTTAAGGAGTGTTTGACACTACGTTTCTAAAGTTCTTTTGAAAAAAAAATAAAAAAAATATTTTTATTTTTATTTTAAATTATTTTTTTATATTTTTAGATAAATTTCACGTGCTGATGTCAAAAATAAAATTTTAAAAATAAAAAATTTATATTATTTAGATACATTTCTGAATGAGTTTTTTTTTAAAAAAAAAAACTACAATCACACTTTCAAACACTTAATGAGATAAACTAAAAGTTATATGAACTAACAAATTGTTAGAAGAGTTGTTAATGTTAATTAAATATCAAAGTGGACTCAAAGATTGATGCACATAATGATTTTTTTATTTCTTGTTGTGGGGTATTTTTTGAAATATTTTTTTAACTATATAATAATAAAAATGGATCCTTAGAAAAAAATGAAATAATTTAAATGTTTCAAAAAAATATATTACTTACTTCTAGTATATGTTTTTAACATAAAATTAAATTTCATTAACTATGCTGTTTATTGCATAGAATTAATAAACAACTAAAGTCATTATCCAAACAAATTCTAAGAAATTGAAATAAAAACGAGAAAAAAACATCTCTTTAATCAATACCCATTTCCTTATTAATATATTTTTTAAAAGTATTCTAAGGAGTTTTTTATTAAAACAAAAGCAAACCATAGTGTGAAAAAAGTAAGTTTTAATAAAACAAAATAATAAAATAATGAATTAATAGCTTTGGAATAAATGTATTTATAATAACTAACAATAATAATGTTGAGAAGAATTATATAGAAACTTCACAATAAAATTTAAAATAGATATTTTATTTAGAAAACAGTAAATATTAGATACATATATAATTATTTAGAAAGCAATTTTAATATCAATATATAAGGTACTAGTTTTACTTAAAATAATCATTTATTTTAATAATTATTCCAACATTGTTCCAATTATTGGAAAATCAAGTTTAAGGTGTTTTAACCTAAAAACATTTCATAAATTAGTATAAGATTGTTCATAACAAGAAAAATAAGATATATTATGCTCGATTCAGAAACTTATGATCAAATTGTTTTTTTAAAAAAAAACATTAATGTCCAATTTATGTTTTTTTTTTTTGTATTATTGAAGAAGGACAACATCTCCATTAAAGTTTCTCTCTCAAAAACAAATCTATAAGCGACAAAACCAACATTATTGGTGGTCATAATATGATCACTTGAGAGCTTTCTTTCTCTTTAAATCTTTTTGGTAATTTTTTGTCATTTTTCTTAGATTCAAGGAGTGAAGCACAAAATAAATGAATTTTGAGACCTAAGAACATACAAAATAATACGAGACCAAAATAAACAAAGAATAAAATAGAGGGATCAAAGAGTAGATTATTTATCATCTCTTTAAAAAAACCAATGATTTAATTACAAAACAAATGAAGTTTGTGTCCTGTAGTAAAAATCCAAAATACTAAGGGACTAAAGTAAAACAGACCAAAATTAAAATATCAAAGTGTATATTTATGCACATTTCAAACATTAAAAGTTAAAAAAGCATTTCAGGATTCGTGAGATTAGTCGAGATGTGCGCAAGCTGACACAGACATCCACGTTAATAAAAAAAGCTCTCCAATCTTGTCGATGTCAATTTCAATTTCAATTCTTGTTTTTCTAAAATATTCTTGACTCGTGAGATTATTCGAGGTGTGCGCAAGCTGACCCAAACATACAAGTTAATAAAAAAATCTCTCTAGTCTTGTTGATGGTCAATTTTAATTCTTGTTTTTCAAAAATATTCTTGGCAATAATTTCAAAACTTCAAATGTAAAACTGACAATACCCAAGGGAAAAAAATTATATACAATTCAGAGAAAATGATAGAAATCCAGAGCAACAAAAAGGGACATGTCAAGGACCAAATTAAAAAAAAAATTATAGTAGAATAAAATTTTGATGGTCAAAACAAAGTAGATATTTTGCAAAGTGAACATGATCTGCCGTTGTTTCTTTGTTAGTTAATGTCAATGAACAAAACTGTGGCTACCATGCGCCTGGCACGTGATGACAAAATTTTGATGCTGTCCTCACTGAATCACACCCGTGCTCACCTCGTGGATGCCACGTGAGGGCTGCTGCTTCTTTGCATAGTCGATATTTATATTTTGAGTTTGTTTAACTTGTATATATTAGCTTCTAAAATATTTTTTTATTTGAAAAATATTAAAATAATATATATATATATATATATATATATATATTTAGAATTTATTTTTGATATTAACACATTAAAATAATTTTAAATAAAAAATAAAAAATCCAAATCATTTTAAAAAATATAATTAAAATGCAATGTCAAACAAATATATTAACATACACCTACTTAATTTTATAATCATTAATGAATCTTTTTATCTCTTAATGATGTGCGATTTTTTTTAAAATCATCGATGTGTTGATATAAATTGTCGTTTTATTATTATGAATTAATTATTAAAAAATGAATTTGTAAAAAAAAGAAAATTTATTTTAAATATATTGATTTTAATAGTACATTACCCATATATAATCTAATATATAATAAACTTAATCTTGATGTTAAATGCTTCTAAGTATTTTTTTTCCGTTTATCCCTCTAAAATAAGTTTGGGTTTCCCTAGGGCAATCACTAAGATAAGAGCAATTCACATGTTTTTTTGTTTTTTTTTGTTTTTTTTTAATTTTATTCACTTAAAAGTTAAAACCATTACTATATAAAATAATAATGACTTAATGTATATTTTAATATCACTATCGTTTAGTGAATATTTGATTTTTTTAAAACCAAAATCCAATAATAAATAAGGTTTAATAAATGCATTTAAATAATTCTTTTGGGGTGTCCTAATAGCATTAGCTAGCTTTTTCCATCATTTTTTTGCCACATTAGTAGTTAGGAAAAAAATAAATAAATAGAGAAGCGTATCATCATGAACTAGCTAGTGGTATGATGGAATACTTAGTGGTTGGTAGAAAAGAAGTCATATTATCATAACTAATTGAATTCATTACCATTATAAAAAAGATTGGAATATGAATGAGGAAATCAAATTTAAATTATTAATTCTTTTTTTTAAGATGGAAAACAAAAAAAAAATGTTTTGTAAATAGTGATTGCAGTAAAAATAATATAAGTAATCATGATGATAATAAAAATAAAGGAGGAGGAGGATTGCAAAATAACAATAATTTTTTTTTTTTATAAAAAAAATTAATGTTTGTCATTGTGGGAAAAGTGACAATGAAAGAAAAATGATGGACATTGTAAAAATATAATGGTGAAACACATACACATTATCATCATCAACTACTCCATAGCAAATAAAAAAGAAACAAACTTAATAAGATGAACATCACTCTCAAAAGTACTGAAAAATTGGAGAGCTAGATGTCTTGAAGGGGTTGTTGTTTCTTAGTTTGTTTCTTTCAGATTTGATTGCCTCCTTTTCTAGATGCAACCTCCTTTCTCTTGTAATGTCTTTAGGGGTTTTTCCTCTAAAAAAGATTCATTTAGTTGCTATCCTACGAGGTGTGTGCGTGTGTTCTGACTTTTTCCTCCAAAGAAAATGAAGTTAATTTCTTTTTCTGACGCGAATTCTTTTCTTTTCTGATATTACAACTAATGTTTGAACTCTAATACAACGTATTATCGAGTTGTATAACTCTCGCTATACTTCAAAAACCAATTAATGCTTCGGCTTGTCTGGGCAAACCAACTAATGTTTGAACTCTAAGCTCATCCTATTGTTTGCTTCTTCATATGATCTCAATTTCAGCATATTTTAGTAGTTGAATACATTGAATTTTCATGGAATCAATAATTCTCAAATATACCTAAAACTCTAGACAACATGCTAAAAATCAATGAAATTCTCTAAAATAAAGCAGGAATAACTCAAAATATATATGCGATATATTCCCTTATCAATAACTAAAAGTGACCTTTTGGTATATGAAGAACATGAACTAGAAGGTCTCGATTATTTATATGCAATTTTTAATTTAGATAATATTGATAGCAATTCTAAGTCATGATATTTTTATATAAGCTTTGAACAACTCTAGATTTATCTAATAAGATCATTGACACTCCTAAAAAAAAATAATTAAAAATTGACACTCTTGATTTTTCAACAACTAATAAAAGACAAAACCATGTTTTAATATCGGGAGATACCATGAATAGAAATAAAAAAATTACATCTTGAGTCCATTATCTATTATTTTGGATTTGTTTGTTGTTATACTGACATTGTGTTTTTTTTTTAAATTATTATTTTAATTTCAAATTATTTTCTAGTATTTTTACATCGTTTTGGTATGTTGATGTTAAAAATAATTTTTTTTAAAAATAATAAAAATATTATTTTAAATAAAAAATATTTTCAAAAACAAGAAGCAATTTCAAACACTACCAAAAGTGTTTTCAAGTGACTAGCAGGGGTTGCGGCTCAGTGGTTGTTGGGGAGCACCCTTTTTCATTCGAACATGGTTCGAGTCCCAGTGGGAGTGAGGCTGGAGGGTTCCTCCCTTCTTGTTTCTCCCGGGTCCATCCCTACGCGGTATGCCTGTCATCCTCGTGGTGTCTTACTTGCTTACTGAGCTTGCAGGATATTCAGTGGGCCCGGAAAATAATCGAGGTGCGTGTAAGTTGACCCGGACACTCTGGTTATATATAAAAAAAAAGTGTTTTCAAGTGCATGGATACATAGGGAACTTGATTACTTCATTAATGGGTATATGGAAACACGACTTTTGATAGCATCTCTTTATCAAACCAAAACATTCTATGTGCATCTCACTATTCTCAAACAGCAATTCCTTTGTACCATTCCCTAGTTGATTGTGATGACAAAAGTGATCGGTGGGCTGAGTTCTATGTACTTTCAATTAATAGATAATGATAAATATTAAATTGGCAATAAAATTCCTTGCAAGAATCCAACGTGAAGAGAAAAATATATATAAAAATAAAAATAAAATCCCTCTCCACTCTGAAAAAGCATACATTTTGGGGGAAAAAACAACAACATCCAAGTAATTAAGATCTTTTTAAGAAGTATTATTTTTTATTTTTATTTTTAAAAAGATTGTTTTATTGCACAATCCTTTAATTTTTTTTTTTGTATTTTTTTAAGAGTTTTGCTATTTCAAATAGCACAAGTACCCAAATTTGTGTGATTTTCCTCTCTAATTATACTACTTTGCAAAACAAATTCCCACCCATTCTATTTGGAAAAAAGAAAGCTCATTGCTTACTACACCCCCACAATTTTTGGGAGCACTTCAACATATATATATATATGATTTTATAAAAATATATATGCTAAATAAAAAAAAGTAATTCTCAGCCTAAAAAACTCTTAAAATAATTTTTTGGGGGTGTAGTATGATTTTCTGTAAGCATCTATAAACAAATCCTAACTCAAAATGTAAAAAAAAGATTTTTAGAGGTTTAAATAATTGACCAAGTAATCCAGATGGGAGAGCAACATTTTCCCAAGAAAATGTTTTTTAACTAATTTGAGCTCAATCTCATGACAAGAACTTCCAAAAAAAATGTGCTTAATTGCCAAAATAATAAATGTACTTAATTGCAATCCTCCAAAAAATAAATCTTTTTTTTTTAAAATAACATTAAGTCCTTTTCATATTTGTAAATAACTTTAAATATTTAAATCCACAACTCTAAAATAAACGTTTTTTTTTGTCAAATAAGTGTAGATTTGTTTTTGCATTTCAAAAGTGTTTTTAATGATTTACTTCAATTATTCTTTAATATCCTTAGATTATTTTTATCTGCTATTTTAATATATTTCCATACAAAATCCACTCACACTTGGAAAAATACAAAAAAATAAAGAGGGCAAAGGCAGTGGCGTTTTCGTGAATATATATAGAAAGTGAAGTGGAGCTGTTTGAGATGAGGAGGTCAGAGTAAAACAAGGGGTAAGCCTCCAAACCCAGCGGTTTCACCTCCCAATCTTGGGGGCGGGAAGTGGCTTTTCCCGTCGCCATCACCACCCAGATAAGATAACCACATTTTTGAAACCATGTTCTTTTCTTCTTCTTTTTTTCTTTTTCTTGACGCCTCCTCCTCTCTCTCTCTCTGCTTCTCTCTCTCTACAACCCCAGATATTTTCAAACCATCTCCTCATGGCCCCTGGTTTTTGCTCCCCATTTTTTCTCACCATATTATGTATATATACACACCCCATCTCCTCCTCTCCCCCCTTATAGCTACATTTACCACCTCTTCACAGAGCTTGCCGCCACCAATTTCCAGTCTTGTCAAACCATCGTCTCATGACATGAAACCAGAATCTCAGCTGTTTTTCTTGGTGGGTTTGGTTTCTGTTCTAAACATTCATTGACCATCTTTTTAAATTCAATCACGCACATATATATATTAACTGCAGCCATCTTAATAGTGGTATGCAAAAGAGGTACAGATTTTATACATAGAAAGTATTTTAGGGGTGTTTTTGGTTGATGTCCATTGAAGCTATGGGGGAGCAAAGAAGAGAACCAGCTGCTCACGTACACAAGGTTGGATACGCCAATAGGGCTATCAAGAAGAAGAGATGCAAAAAGACTAGAAGGGGCGCATCCACAGTTTCCATGGCGCTGCAGGATCTGTTCGTGTCGTGTAAACAAGTGTTTAAAGGTCCCGACTCTGCTCCTTTGCCTCAAGATATCAAGAGATTGTGCAACTTACTTGGTAGGTTGCTGAATTTGTCTGTTTTTTTGCAAGATTTCATTTTTTTTTCTTTTTGAAATGCACTATACCACACTCTAACTAGTTAAGATTTGCGTGATCCCTAACAATTTAATATGATTTTGAATCTGGAACTAGTCCTATATTAAGATGGTAAAATGGATTCATATCTTTGTGGACATAGGACACGTCGTCCGTATTATATATTGGCTTAAATATTGAAGTTATGATCATAATGTCTTGGTTTTATATAACTTTTATTTCCAATTAAGAATTTCACTTTTAATTTGTAGATTTCTGCAAATGTAGTAATAAATATCTTGTATTCTCTCGGTCAATGGTTGATGGGTTTAGAGAAATGTCCAGTGAGTATAAAGATCTGTTTGTTTTTCTAACATACCCTGATCAAATCTCTCTAACATCCCCAGATGGGATCAAAAAGGAGATCAGCCTTTGTTGTCTAGTGCTACAGCCCCAACAAAAGAAAAATCATGCATTTTTTGGTGGTCAAAATGTTTTTTTCTTCTTCTGTAGTTGTTTTTAAATACAAGTGAGGAACCCTGTTCTGTGAATTTTTCATGCCAAATATAGATCAATATCTGTTTGACTCGCATCATTCTTCCTTTCAAGTTTCAACATGATCGATCTACTGAAACGAAATTTGAAAAAAAAGAAGAAGAATATAACAACTACAATCCTGTTTTAGGAGATGAAAGTAGAATTTGCATAATGATTAAAAAAGAAAACTTATGCACAAATTTATCATAAAGAGTATAATTGACTCAACACTTGTAATAAATCCACGAAGCTTCCCATGTATATCCTCATGTGCAGGACCATTGTTTGACCATCATCAACTCCTGACAATAAAGCCCGTTTCTTTTCAAGGAATTGCATATGAAGAGCATCTTTGTTGTCTGTCTTTACATTTTTGGTAGGAATTATTATCTTAAACTGAACATTGAACATTTTTTCTTATATGATAGTATATTTTTCTTTCGTAGTTAAAAAGAAAAGGGCACTTCTAGATGACCTCGCTAGTTGGGTCTTTTCTGCATACCAGGCTGAATTTGATATCCATTTTCAAGGCCAAGACAGGTTTTAATCTACAGGATGCGTATGATTCTTTCCTTAATTCGAGACTTGGTACATTAAAACATGTATCCTATGGTTGTTGGGATTATCTTTCATAAATATTGTTCATATTCCAAGTAGGTGACAAAAATATGTTTCAAGGCTATAAACTAATACAACATGGATATTTATTTCTGGCCTACTAGGGCTAATGGGTTCTGCTGGAAGCATTTCTATATTAAGCAAGTAGATAGATAATATAATATTATCCTATCGCTACGCAAATATAAAACTTTCGTGGTCTATTAAAGTAATGGTGGAATTGTACTCGTTGTCCTTTCCTTGACGTGCCTTGTCTCATGCTGTAGATAACATGAAGCCTGAAGATGTTGGGCTAAGTAGCGAGCTGCAGTTCTTCAAAACTAAAGATGCAGTCAAAGAGACTCCTAGGGTGACTTACACAACCATTTACAAGTGCGATGATTTCTCGGTAAGACTAGTAGCTGCTGCTTGTTTGTTTATTATCATTTTCAGGTCATATGTTCTGGAAGTGCACATTGAACCATTCAAAGATCATATGATATGGCAGTCCACTCTGTTATAACGTTGATTGGATGATCATATAAATCTTCAGCAGGGTATTTTGAAGAGCATTTTGAATAGTTGGTGCAAACAGGATTTTGCGGTTATGATTGTTCATGTAGAGTCTGAGATTCTTGCACTCCAGTTTGAGCTTTAATTTTTTAAGAATCTGAACATGGGGTTGGTCCTGCAGACCCGTTTTCGTATAGAACCTGGAATAGAGTCTGAGATTCTTTCACTCTTCAGTTTGAACTCTAATTTTTTAAGAATCTGAACATGGGGTTGGTCCTGCAGACCTGTTTTTTGTACAGAACCTAGAACAGTTTCAGGAAGTGAAATTTATGTTTCATCTGTTGATCAGTTTTCTTGCCATGTTTCTTTGTGCAGTTGTGTAAAATTTTCAACAGGGTATTTTGAAGAGCATTTTGAATAGTTGGTCCAAACAGAATTTTGCGCTCATGATTGTTCATGTAGAGTCTGAGATTCTTGCAGTTTGAGCTTTAATTTTAAGAATCTGAACATGGGGTTGGTCCTGCAGACCTGTTTTTTGTACAGAACCTAGAACAGTTTCAGGAAGTGAAATTTATGTTTCATCTGTTGATCAGTTTTCTTGCCATGTTTCCTTGTGCAGTTGTGTAAAATTTTCAACAGGGTATTTTGAAGAGCATTTTGAATAGTTGGTCCAAACAGAATTTTGCGCTCATGATTGTTCATGTAGAGTCTGAGATTCTTTCAGTTTGAGCTTTAATTTTAAGAATCTGAACATGGTGTTGGTCCTGCAGACCTGTTTTCGTACAGAACCTGGAATAGTTTCAGGAAATGAAATTTATGTTTCAGCTTTTGATCAGTTTTCCTGTCATGTTTCTTTGTGCAGTTGTGTATTTTCTTTCTTCCCGCAACTGCCGTCATCCCTCTCCATAACCATCCAGGAATGACAGTTTTTAGCAAACTTCTTTTAGGGACCATGCACATCAAATCATACGACTGGGTCGATCCTCCTAGAACAGATGGACCTGACACTCCAACCCAATGTGAGCTTCTCTTTCTCCCTCCCATTCATACTTCTACTGTAACTTAATGAAGTAGCAGAACGAGCCCCATAACCAAAATGCATTCTTTTCCAGTGCGGTTGGCGAAATTAGAAGCGGACAGTGTTTTGACAGCTCCTTGCAACACTTCAGTTCTGTATCCAACAGCAGGTGGAAATATCCATCAATTCACTGCTATCACTCCTTGCGCAGTTCTTGATGTTCTTGGACCTCCCTATTCCAAAGAAGATGGCCGAGACTGCTCCTACTACAAAGATTTCCCGCACACTGCGTTGTCAAGTGAGTCATCCCCCACCATGCTTTCCTTCCTTCTCATGCTAACAATTTTGTTCGAATGACACTTGAATGACGATCCATTTTGAAATGAATACTTTTATTTTCAATCCGGGCTGCAAAGGGAAATTAATTAATTCATCACATATTCACGTTTAGATGGACCATGTTTAGGAAAACATTGAAGCTTGAGATTTAAATGATACACATACAGATGGGAATTCATTGAGGTAAAAGAGGGGTTATTGCATAGAGCCTCTTCAATTCTCCATGGCATTTTTAACAGGAACCTTGCTTGATGTGAAAGTGAACAGAGCTTATGTAAACACACACAGTAGATGGTTTTGTGATTTGTTTTGTTAGCAGAGCTCTTGTTGAATTCCTAACATCCTGTTTCTTGACTGCCATGGACATCCCTGAATTTACCTCCCAATTAATTAACTGCAGATGGAGAGATGGAGCTGAAAAGGGAAGAGGGTAAGCGTTATGCATGGCTGGAAGAGACGGAGGTGCCAGAGAATTCAAAGATGGATGGAATCGAGTATTTAGGTCCACAGGTTGATGAAAGCTGTTGCTAGCTTTCCTGCTTGATACATGCCTTCACACAGAGCTCACTTTTCCTTTTCTTTTCATTTTTTCAAAAATCTTCCAACGCATGTTGATAGTGGAAGTCTACTCTACTTTCTTTTTTTTTCCTTTTTTTAATCCTGTGGTGTATAGAAACCTCACATGATTTCGTGTTTTCTGTCTGCTGTGAAACCAGGGGCTTCAAGCTGCTAGAACTGCCACTGGTTTATGGAAGTTCTAGCATGTCTGAAGCCTGTAAGAATTCATACCGGCTTTGAAGGTTGTCCGAAATTTAGAGAGAGAAAAAAAAACGATAAAGAAAGAAACCTCTGCTCTTAAACAGCTCATTGCTAACAGATCTATATAACTCATTGACACAGATTGCTTTTTAAAAATGTCTTTATATTTTCATGTGTTTTTGTCAAAAATAATTTTTAAAAAATAAAAAAACATTAGTTTAATATATTTTTCAATAAAAAATATTTTAAAAAACAATCTTAACGACACTGCTAAATAAATATTAAATGTCTATAATTATACTAACATGAGTAATTTGTCTCAATCTTAAAAAAAAACAAGAAAGAAGAGATTCATTTTTTTTAAGTCAACACCCTTAAAAAAAGTCAAACTCCTTTTCTAATGGTTGTTTAGGTTATTTTACATTTGTTTGCAAGGTCTTTATTTTTTATAACTTTCTATTTTTTTTCATCTTAGAACTTGTTGAATTGACAAGGTCATATAAAAACAATTTTTATATGATTTAATTAAAAATCTAACTTTTATGAGTACTTAATTTGATAAGTAAGTTTCATGATTGACTTGCTAGATAAGTTTAATAAAACTATATAAAAAATTCTAAATAACTTGAATATTCTTTTTTATGTTTATAAAAAATTTAGTATGAAATAAATTTATTATTTTTATCCTCATTTTTATTCCCAATTGCATTCTTCTACACACAACACAAATTGACAATCAATCAAAGTGACCAATAAAAGTGTAAAACACAAAAATGTCATGGTAAATCTAATTTTTTTTTTTGGGATAAGTTTATTTTAGCCATTATACTTTCTTTTTTCTTCATTAAAAGTCCCTATAGTATTTTTTAACTCAATTTTAATATAAAAATTTATTTTGCAACCCTTGAATATGAGAGAAAAGAGAGAGAATCATTGGATTCAAGTGAGAAGAGAGAATTAGGTTTTGATGCTAATAATTTCCATTTAATAAAAAGATGATTATTTCTAACCCTAATAGTTCTTGAAATAACAGATTTGAGATCAAGAAACAAGAATTTTACCTGGTTTAAATTTGTATTTTGGATTTTTGTGGATTTTCAATAATGATAAGTTGTTTTTTTAATATTCTAATAGTGTTAATTAGATGTTTTTAAGTGAAAATTAGGTTTTATTAAAGAAAATTGGCGTGACCGAATCAATAATTGCCCATTTGTCTATATAGTTAAAGGACTAAATAGTTAAAGGGAGGACTAAATGCCTGATTTTTTGAAAGTATTTTTTATTTAAATATATATTAAAATAATATATATTTTTTAATTTTTAAAAATTATTTTTAATATTAATTTATGAAAATAATCTAAAAACATAAAATAAAATAATAATAAATATAAAAAATTTCAAATTTTTTTCAAATTCAGCTGCCCGCTGTAGTTCAAATCTTGTGTGCCCAATTTTCTTTCCTTTTTAAGGCTTTATTTGTTTATTATTTTTTTTCTCTTTCTTTTTCTTCAATGTTCATTCCTTTTATTGTTCCACGTGGCCCACTTTTTAAGTTATTTCTTTTTTTTTTAATGTATTATTAATTTTTTTTCTTTCTCAAAACATACTTCTAGTTTTTCAAGTTTGATTTATCGGAATGGGTTAGATAAAAATATTAAAGAGTTCTTCATGATTTGACCACTATTTTCTTACATTCAAGTTTTTTTGGTTTAACTTATAGGAAAATGTGAGAAATAACCTAAATTTACTTCTAATGAGTTAATTATTGTGTTTAAGAAGTGATTAATAACAATTTTTTTGGATTTATTTGACACTCTATTTTAAAAATATTTAAAAAAAAATTAATTTTTTTTAAGTAACGAAAATGATAAAACCAAGAAGTTTAGAATATAAACTCGACCTGTAAATACCTATAATATCAACACAAAAATTAGCCTAACATGATATATCCAACTTACTCGAGTCAATTTATTTTATGAATAGATTAAATTTAGGATAGGTAAAATATTAAAAGTTTATTAAACATATTCTCACTAAGTCAAGACTCGACACAAATTCAACCCAACTATATTAAAAAACAATATAGAAACTTTGCGGAAAACATTAAAGGACCTAGATTGGTTGGGGGTGGGGTAATTGAGGATTGATGTAAAGGCTGGGGACTCAATTGATAAAAAAAAAAGTTAGGGACCTTTTGAGAGTTCGTGAAAGGTTAGGGACTAATATGATGTTAACCCTATAAAAAACGTGGGCGCGTGACGTTTCGAGACTCAAGTTCTAGAAGGGACGACCTCATCCAATATTGAAATATTCTTGCTGTGAGTTTTCAATAATGGAGAATGGGACCTCTTGAATTTTCTAGGGAAATAATTCAACCTATGAAAGTTACAGGAAAAAAGCAAGAGGAACACGCACTTTTTTCTTTTCTTTTTTTATCCGTGACTAATTTTATGAATTTTAAAATTAATAATCATGTAAATTTTCGGTGATCATCTTATTAACAACCACAGAGCTCGAATTTGAGACCACAAGAGGACCAAACCCCTCAGGGGATGTTTGACACTGTATTTCAAAAACTCTTTTGATTTTTTTTTACTTTAAATTTAAAAAAAAATGATGTTTTTGGATATTTTAATGTGCTGATGTCAAAAATAATTTTTAAAAAATAAAAAATATAATTTTGATGTATTGCTAAACAAAAAATACTTTTAAAATAAACTACAACCATACTCCCAAACATGTAATTAGTCTTTAATGGATCACCTCCTAAATAATTACCTTTTTCTTTTCTTGCATGGCACTTTTCTTGCATTGCCATGATAAGGCTCTAAATTTCATGCTTTTGGCTTGTTTACATGTTTTTTTTTTCCACTTTCACAAGTAATTTAGGAATCATTTGGTTGTTTGAAAAGTACTTTTTAAAAAATATATATTTTTAAGAAAAATAAATTCTTAAAAAGTGAATTATTTTATGATATTTAGTGATGTTATGAAAAATGAGTTGAAAAATATTTTATAGTATTTCATTACGCTATGAAAAATAAGTTAGAAAATAACTATTAATGCCTTCATTTATTTTTTAAAATTTTATTAAAAGGAAAAAAAATCAAATTTCATAAATTACTTAAATATAACAAATAAAAAAAATAATTAAAGATCAAATATGATAGATAAATTTTTTTGAAGAATGAAATTGAAAAAAAAAAATGAATTTTATAAATTATTTTAAATAAAACAAATAACAATCAAAATTATTATTAATTGCTTATAGCTTTTAAAAAGTATATTCCGCTCAAAAGTAAAATAATTTTTTTTTGCAAGAAACCAAGTTAATATATTTAGAGAAAGTTTTTTATTTTTCTTGCGTTTGCACCGACTTGTTGCTACAAAGCCTACACATAGTAATCAAACATCCATATATTATTTTTGCAGCATTTAAAAATGGGATTTCTAATAAATAAATAAAAAAGAAAAGATGAATTTTCATTGAATGGGTTAACTAATTTTCATTGTGATTCAATAGATGTTTTGCTATTTTTCATTTTTTTATTTTCAATTAATTATTTTGGTATTTTTAGATAGTTTTAAAGTGTTGGTGTCATTTTTTTCAAAATATTATTATATTATATTTTCAAATAGAAAACACTTTCAAATTATATAAAATGCACAAAAAGGGAATTTTTGAAAAATACAATTGAGTAAATTAGTTTGAGAAATTTCAATTATTGAGGAGTGTACAATTATTAAATACATTGCTATTTTCTAAAAGATGGAAGGGTTAGTCTATTTATATCTCTATGATCCTATTTATCATTGCGTTTCAAAAATATTTTTTAAAAAAATTGAATTTTATTTTACTTTAAATTAATTAATTTGATATTTTTAGATTATTTTCATGTATTGATATCAAAAATAATTTTTTAAAAATAAAAAAATTATTTTAATATATTTTTAAACAAGAAATATTTTAAAAAATAAATAAGTATCTAGCAGTAATAGCAGTAACACATTAACCCTTTAATTTAACATGGCCAAAATAAATTTTCCAAAAATATTCTTCTTCTTCTTCTATTCATTGTGCTATTCAGTAGAGTTGTTAATACCGTTCTGTTTCGTTAAAAAAACCGAGACAAAACGACATCGTTTTCATCTCAGTTTTAATTCCAGTCCGTTCTGGAAATGCTGGCTAAATACCGGCCGGACGTCTCAGTACCGTTCCGGGTGTGCCGTTTCGGCCTTAAAATCCTCCTTATTTTAATTAACTTGTAGTTGTGTTTCTAATTTTGAGATTATGTTTGTTTGACTTTTTGTTTGTATTGTATAATTTAAAGTTAATTTATCTTAAATTTTAATTATGCTTGTTAAATTAATATTTTATTTTTTTTCATATATATATATATATATAATTAATTAATTATATATAAACAGTACAACCTCAAAATAACAAGGTATATATATATATATATATATATATATATATATATATATATATATATATATATAAACAGTATAACCTTAAAATAGCAAGGTAAAATACTCTAAAACCAAAATATTTCATATCAATAAAAACACTAGAACAATGACCAGAATAGTATTCATAACCTTGCTATTTAGGGCTTCAATTCCCAACATGTGGGGAATAGCTGTTTTTTTTTTTTTTTGCCACTGACCTTTCCTTTTTCTGACAATGGAGACCATTTCCCATGTTCTCTAATTTTATATTTGTTTCCTAGCAAAAAAAAAAAAAAAAAAAACACAATTCTAAATAATGTTTGCTGGCTTGAGGCATCAACCCTAGAGTTCAAATTTTCTGTTTTCACCTCTTCAGTAAAGCAAAAGGCTTACAGTGGCAGTGAAAATTAAAATTAAAATGTTAGAAAAAGAGTGCTATATTCGAATTTATCAAAGAATTATTTTATCTAAAACTTTAATGCCAAAAAACCATCTTAATCCATAAATTTAAGGATACTCAAGAATTCATTTTAAATGTGTTTTTGAAAAACAAAATCTTAAAAATATTTTAATACATTTTTGAATAAAAAAACATTTTGAAAAATAAACTTTAATATACTTCTAAACAAAGGAAAGATATAAAATAGAATTTATATTATGATCTAGAATATATATATATATATATATATATATATATATATATATATTAGAAGAAATCCTAGAGTAAAATCAAGGATAATGAGATAAAGAGGTGTTTGACACTGTGTTTTAAAAATGTTTTTAAAAAGTATATTTTTTTTTTACTTTAAATTGATTTTTTTATGTTTTTAGATCATTTTGACATGTTAATGTTAAAAATAACTTTTAAAAAATAAAAAAAATTATTTTGATATATTTTACAATGAAAAAAAAATAAAAAATAATTTTAACTATATTCTCGAACAAAGTTGAAGTGTCATTTCTCAGCTTATATATATATGATGCATCATTTCAAGATCATAATCAGAAAATCAATTAATAAGGACATGCACGATGCAGGCCTCAGTTTTCAGCCATGTGAATAAGAGAATAATACAAAAAGAAATTAAAAAAAGAAAAGAATAAGTAAGTGGCTATAGTGAGCTGCAAAAAAAAGTGATGAAGCCTTGCTTGCTCCGACTACAGTGATAATAATCGACAAACACCATAAATTTAAAATCAAAACTCGAAATGCCATTACTGTTAGTTGCAGAGAACTAACAAGCATGGATCCAAAAGCTAAAGTGTCCACACATGTAGGCATTACCTGACCCAGCAAGTGAAAGCTTGCGTTCCAGTCTGTCTTGTTTTTTGTTTTTTGCAAGGAATAATATGACAGAAATGTCTGGAAAAAATAATTAAATCAGTGGCTGAATTGTTGCATGCAAGGAATAAAGGTTTCTCTTCTGCAACAAGAATCTCTTTATCTTTATCTTTTTCATGGCCATCTCTTTAGGCTTCCAAAAGAAAGCACTGGCAATAAATAAATAGCTGCAGAATAATACACTTGAAAGAAAGATTGTTCGTGTTCTTTTATTGATCCTGGGAGTAAAAGAGAAGAAAAAAAAAGAAATTGTGGGGTTCATTAGCAGGTATGTTATGGTTCCTACTAGTTTTCTCTGAGCCCGTGTCATTAGATTGTCTGTCAACTGTGAAATGCTAGTAAATGTGCGTAGTCTGAACTGGGTTTGAGGATTTTTTGAAGATTCATCTGTAGTTTTTTGAGGTTTTTTTTTTTTTAATCTTCACTTTAAAGTTATAATCATCCATTAGTCTGTTTTTTTTTCTACAGGGCTCAAGAAAGATTTGTGGGTTTGGGTTTGATTCGACCTGTCATGTATTCTTGAAGATTTTTAGAGGGATGGAATGAGCAGTAGCTTCGTTTCCAGATCATTTTAAAAGCTTCTTCACTGCCAGCATGATCTCACAAGTGAAACTGGTTTGAATATCCACTCTGTGTGGTAAGTTTTTCTATTGAAATTTGAACATGCATTGTTGATTAGATGCTTCATTTCTGTAAAACTAAACAAACTTCTCAAACATTTGTTCTTGTTGGTTTCTAAAAGAAAGAGAAACTATCTATAAATTGTTTATAATGAAAGGATAATTCTTGTCTTTTATATTTCCTATGATCTGCAGTAAATCGCAGCTGATGCTCATTTCCTAGTTCTTGAGAGCTCTTCAACATCTTCTATGCTTTCCTCGTGTTTTTTTTTAGATTCGAGGAAAACCCCATCCCTGGAAAACATATTTTGTGGGTCCAGGTCAGCGAGTAAAACTCCGGCTATCGATCTTATAAGAGGTGCATATCCCTGATTCGAATTCGAGACCTGCTGTGTAGATCTCCAACCCTTTACCATCACGCCACGCCTCTCGGGACCCTCGTGTTGATTCTTTATAAACAACAAATGGCTAAGGCATTCCAATATTCTGCAATCCTACTTTGCGTTGTTCTTGGGGTTTTAATTAGCGGTTCAGACCAATTACAATCCTCCCAGGGTGAAACCCTTTTAAGAATTCAGCGGATTTTGAACTATCCATCTGCTCTAAGCAGCTGGAATAGCACCACTGACTTCTGCAATACCGAGCCAGATGCTTCTGTAACTGTGGTATGCTATGAGAACAGCATAACACAGATGCATATTATTGGCAACAGGGGAACTCCACTTTTGCCTCGAAACTTCTCAATCGATTCCTTTTTCACAACTCTCGTTGGTCTGCCAAACTTGAAAGTCTTGACACTGGTTTCTCTGGGTTTATGGGGTCCCTTGCCTGGTAAAATTTCACGTTTGTCTTCATTGGAAATACTTAATGTGAGTTCAAATTTCCTATATGATGCTGTTCCTCAAGAAATTTCATCTCTCGCTATCCTCCAATCACTGGTTCTTGACGATAATATGTTCGCTGGTGAGGTGCCATATTGGATCGGCTCACTTCCAGTTTTGTCTGTCTTGAGTCTCAAGAAGAACATGCTCAATGGTTCATTGCCAGATTCGTTGAGTAATTTGGACAATCTTAGAGTTCTAGAACTTTCGAATAACTACTTCAGAGGAGAAGTTCCTGATCTTAGCAGGTTGACAAACCTTCAAGTTCTTGACTTGGAAGATAATGCTTTTGGACCGAAGTTTCCTCAGCTTGGGAACAAGTTGATCTCTCTTGTGTTGAGCAAGAACAAGTTCAGGGATGGCCTTCCAGCTGAAGTGACCTCCTATTATCAGCTTCAACGGCTAGATCTCTCAAACAATAAATTTGTGGGACCATTTCCACAATCATTACTGTCATTGCCTTCAGTAACTTACTTGAATGTTGCAGACAACAAGTTCACAGGAATGCTTTTCGAAAACCAGTCTTGCAGTGCTGACCTCGAGTTTGTGGATCTGTCCTCGAATCTAATGACTGGAAAGTTACCAAATTGTCTTCTGCGAGACTCCAATAAAAAAGTCCTGTACTCTGCGAACTGTCTGGCAACCGGTGATGAAAACCAACATCCCATCTCCTTCTGTCGGAATGAAGCTTTAGCAGTTGGGATTTTGCCCCAGAGAAAGAAAAGGAAAGCTTCTACAGAAACTATTGCATTCTGTGTAGCTGGAGTGATTGCTGGAGGAATTGCCATTGTTGGTTTAATTTACCTTGCCGTCAGAAAGATGAAATCAAGGAAGATAATCAAGAGACCAAATACTAGAACAATTGCAGAGAGCGCATCAGCAGGGTACCCTTCAAAGCTGCTCTCTGATGCAAGTAATGTTTCATCTATGCCTGTGCTTATGCTTTTTGTCTACTATATGTGGCTATAGATTTGCATTGTTTTATAAAGTCATGCATGCATAGTAGCGAAATCTAAGAAAAATTCTGTCAGTAATAGGGAAATTTGAAGTATAACTGAGATGGAATGATGACTGCTCAAATAGTCTCAATTTAAGATTCAATCCCCAAATAAGTATATTCAAGTGAATCCCTTGTCAAATGTATGAAATTTAGGTGATGAGAATCTTCTTCTTCTTATATATATATATATATATATATATATATATATATATATATATATATATATGAAGAATGCCTTAATCATCACTTGAATTGTTTGAGAATGTGGTTTATTGATCCAAAATTAGTTCACATAAGAAAGGACTTTACATACAGTTTGCTGACATATTTTCAGGCAGCCCATCTAAAAGTGTTCTTGAAAGAAAGACAAGTTGGTGAGGCTCTAGCACGTTATAAAACATTGAAGGCATACGTAATAATTTAACTAATAAGAAGAGCAGAGAATCTTACAGTTCCTTTTTTGTTTTCGGAAAAAAAAATGAAGGGTATGTTTCCCAAACAACGAAGCTGGGAGCACTTGGCCTTCCACCGTATCGTACTTTTTCACTAGAAGAGATTGAGGAGGCCACAAACAATTTTGACACATCTGCTTTCATGGGTGAAGGATCTCAGGGACAGGTAATGCAAATCCACTGTAACATATTCTTTGTATTTCATCCGAGCATGAGTTTCTTTAAATTCTTCAAGCACTCGGGGTCAGCAAATTTCTTTCAAGTTCATGCCAACGGAATTTCCTTGATCAACTGAGCATCACAATTCACAAATTGTTTCTGAAAATGAATCCCTTACTTGTTTGGAAAGATGATCTGTTTTATCTATAACAAGTTGTTTCTCGTGTTCTTATGTTTGGTTCGATACTAGGAACCTGACAGGAAATTGAATGCCAGAAAAAACCCTTACTAGCATGTGTGCTGTTTATTAACTGTTAGAGAATAATATAAATCATATTCTGGTTTCTCACCAAACAGTTTGAGTTTTTAGGTGAGATAGTTCCTTAACATGGTATCAGAACTTTATTGATCTAATGGTCACGAGTTCGAATTTCACCATCTTCATTCTATTTGATAAAAATCAAGTATAAGATAGTGTAGGCCTGTGTGCAAGTTTCAAGGCCAAAAGACTTTCACTTGAGAGAGCGTGTTAGAGAATAATATGAATCATATCATAAGACCTCACCTAACAGTTTGAGCTTTTAGGTGAGATGATTTCTTAACATTAACCATGAATAGATTTCCTAATATTCCTTGTTGTTTGTTTTGTTGTTTCAGATGTATAGGGGCCAACTTAAGGATGGATCCTTTGTTGCTATCAGATGCTTAAAACTGAAAAAAAGTCATAGTACCCAAAACTTTATGCACCATATAGAGTTGATCTCGAAACTAAGACATCGACATTTGGTCAGTGCTCTTGGACACTGCTTTGAGTTTTACTTGGATGATTCAAGTGTCAGCAGAATATTTCTGGTTTTTGAATATGTACCAAATGGAACGCTAAGAAGCTGGATCTCTGGTAAGTTTTAATCCATAATTTATCAAAATTACTTTTTCAGGATGGAAAACATAATGGCAGTGCTGTGATTGCTTAGTATGCTTTTGATATGAGTTAGCTTTTGATCAACCTCTCGATTGTTATTGCGAGCAAATCATAAATCTTTCACAACATAGTTCCAACTGGGTGTTATTTTGTTTCCTGCAACCTGCATTTTAGTAAGTGTATACTACTCTGTCTCTGATGGATTTGATGACAACATTCATTTAATATATATATATATATATATATATATATATATACATATATATATTTCAGGAGGACATGCCAGGCAAAATTTTCAATGGACACACCGTATAGCTGCTGCAATAGGTGTAGCAAAGGGCATCCAATTTTTGCATACAGGGATTGTGCCTGGTGTATATTCAAATAATCTGAAGATAACAGATGTTTTATTGGATCAAAACCTTGTTGCAAAAATTAGCAGTTATAACCTACCCTTGTTAGCAGAAAACAAGGGAATGGTATTTTCTTTCCCCTTCATCAAGGTTGTTTTTCTTTTCCATTTAGCAAACACTTAGAAGCTGATACCTAACAACTTCATTGTTGCAGGTTGTCCATGGAACATCATCTGGTGCATCCAAGGATCTTAGCACCAGTGCAAGGTTAGATCTGACTGCTGATATATTTTGAGGGCTAGGCTGGTTCAAACTGCTGAAATAGTTTGAGTTCATTAATAAAACACAGGAATATTTATAATGGATGCAAAATTTCATTAGTCTATAAAAATTGGTATATCAGAAAGCTAAAGATCCCCAAGGGGTGTGGCGTGATGGCAAAGGACCTGAGATTTGCATAGCAGGTCTCGAGTTCGAGTCAGAACGTGCACCTCTTGTAAGAGCCTGGGACAACCACGATTTTACTCGCTTACCTAGGCTCACAAACTGTGTTTTCCAGGAGGTGTAGTTTCTTCGAATCCAAAAAAAAGAAGCTAATGACTTAAGAGTCATCAGTCTCATGATGATTTTTTCTTTGAATGTTGTTATTGAACAGGATAAATCAAGACTCGAAGGTTGACGTTTATGACTTTGGATTAATATTGCTTGAAATCATTGTGGGGAGATCATTGACATCTATGAATGAAGTAGCTGTTCTAAAAGATCAGGTGACATTTTTCTTTGGTTTTTATATTTAATCCGCGAAAAAAAACATATTTCAATGATCCCCCCATCATCATCAAAATGTGTTGATGCCCTCTTCCTAGTTTCAGGATTCCTGATTTCAAAATCCGTAGAATCCATATCTGTCCTTTTCTATTAGTAGATTTTCTTGCAGCTAAATATTTCTGTGCAAAACAAAACTTGTGCAGTTGCAAGCAAGCATTACAAGTGATGATCCAGCTCGAAGCAGCATAGTTGATCCAGGTTTGCTCAGATCAAGCTCAGATCAATCCTTGAAGACGATGATGGAGATCTGCGTCAGGTGTTTGCTAAAGAACCCTGCTGATAGACCTTCCGTCGAGGATATTCTATGGAACTTGCAGTTTTCTGCTCAAGTTCAGGATTCATGGCGGGGAGACTCCCAGAGCAGTGAAGGATCACCAGTCTCACCTACCAAACGACCGCGTTTAAACATTACCATTCATTAGCAGGAACATTCTATTTTTTTCAGTTTCTCTCAGAATGTAAACTCTGTTCTTATTGTACTTTAAAGTACGAGCATTGCCTCTGATGCGAGAATTTTGTAGCGAAAATGATGGTATGCATATGGCATATCTTTGAAGGTGTTCGGAAAAGAGATTAATATAACCAAATTCACAACTCAAAGTAACAATTCTTTTCCTTCTTTTTTTTATTTTCAAATTAAAAACACACTCAATCACAATAACTCAAGATATTTCCGTTTGAATATCTATAAGTTTGAACAAAGATTGTCTAAGCTACCTTCATCTCTCATTTTGTCTTTCTAAGCTACCTTCATCTCTCATTTTGTCTTTCTATATGTTGATCACTAACTAGCAGGGTTGTCAATACCGTTTCGTTCCGGTTGGAACGGCCGGAATGTTCCGTGCCATTAAAAAAACCGAGACAAAACGGCGTCGTTTTCGTCTCGGTTTTAATTTCGGTCCGTTTCGGAAATACCGGCCAAATTTCAGCTGGAGCGTCTCGGTACTGTTCCGGCCTTAAAATCCTCCTTATTTTGATTAACTTGTGATTGTGTCTCTAATTTTAAGATTATGTTTGTTTGACTTTATGTTTATATTGTATAATTTAAAGTTAATTTATCTTGAATTTTAATTATGCTTCTTAAATTAATATTTTAATTTTATATATATATATATATATATATATATATATATATAAAATTAATTATATATGAACAGTACAACCCCGAAACGACATGTTGAAATGCTCTGAAACCAAAATATTCCGTACAATATAGCGTTATTATATTGTAATGACGTTTTGTTTTATGGTGATATTTCATACAAGACTAGTAAATTAAAAAATAAAAAACTTATTTGAGCGAGGAGGATTTTTTGTGATTTATATTATTAAAATGATGTTATTAGAGAGTAATTTATCCCTTTGGAGTTCAGAGACATGTCATCATACCTTAATATGACAAAATGCATTATTTTTCATTTCAAGTCCTTTTTTTTATTATCATCCAAACTTAACATCCATCATAAAAAAAAGTAGTTTTCATTTCTCTAAAAAAAGAAATATTTTAATGTACTAATATCAAAAATAAATTTTAAAAAATAAAAATAAAAAAATTATTTTAACACACCTCCAAACAAAAAATCATTTAAAAACTCCCAAAAGAACACAATTCAAAGCATGCAGAGAAGGGCGTTGAAAGGCATTGGGATACCAAAGCGTTGTAAATTTTTCACAGGATAAAAAGAGAGGAAGGACCCTTACAGAAAACATCCAGAAAATCAACAAGTTTCAGTTGAGGTGTCTACAAGACAAGAAATAAATCATCCTCTAAGAACATCAAAGCATATTACAGAGCACAGCACTTCAGGTCCACCACACCACTCTAATTGTTTCCAGCATCATGAGATTATACAAACTATCAGTCAGCAGTCCAGCTCTGCTCCACTACTTCACGAACTCTGCGATTGTACTCCCGTTTAGTCTCGCTGAACATGCGAGCAGCTTCAGAGTTTGCTGGGGAATTTGGGTTTGGATCACAGAGCAGAGACTGGGGAAAAGACAGAATAATCTTTTGTTAGTAAAGCTCTTGTTAGTATATACTACCTCACTTGAGAAACTTTCAAAGAACATTTCTCTAAAGAGGCAATAATATTAATGAAGATCAGCATACTATCACATCAGTTCCAAATCAGCAACCTCTTGATTGCAGGCATCAGATGCATATTGCACTTAACAATTCCACTCAGTAATATAACCAGAGAAAATAAGAAATAAAGTGGCCTATTATCTATGCCTAAAATAAGGATATTATGGGCTAGAATAAACACTTAAATTTTGTTGGTTGTGTTTACTACTGAATATTCAAAACAAGGTGGACGGTCCCAGGACTGAAAATATTGGACCATCCTCCTTAAACAGTGTCATAAAGGGAATTGCTAAATGAATCAAAAAAAGCCAATTGTCTTTCGAAAATAAAATAATCAGATGATCAACATTTCAGGATGATGACATCTTTGAAAAAAGAAACATTAAAAGATGCCAGACTTCTCTAGTGAAACTAGAAAAGATTTGAAGTGAGATTATTTGGTATACCCAACTGAAATATCCACATGCTTAAGCTTACAAATCAATGCACAGTACACAAAAATCCAAAGAGCAGCAAGCAAATAAAAAGAAGTGAAAGGACATTAGTTAAAAACAAATATAGAAGGTTTGGGCACCTTATTTCTTTTTGAAGCCTTGGATATTTTTCTACCAAAACCATACCAGAACAACATCACTTCTAACATGGACCTAAATCTTCATTTTCCAAGCTCTAGCCTAGCCTGTGCTCAAATCCATCACCACTTGACATAACCAGTATTGTGCTGTTTAGTTTTTGTTTGTAAATACACTGAATTTTTTTTAAAGTCAACAGTTCATGTCATTATGCTTGGATTCTGAATTGAGTCTGAGATAGGCAAGAACATGATCACTAAGAAGTTAGAAACACGCCAATTGTAGGTGCACTACAGTACAATCATCTTGTATATGAGCCAGAAGCCAAATGATGCCGAATATAGGTGTACAACAGTACAATCATCTTGTATATGAGCCAGAAGCCAAATGATGCAAGTATGTACTGGTCAAAACTTGCCACTATTTAATTGCATTCAAAGTGAACAGATCTGAGAGTATATGTCTACATCAAGTGACACCAATGAAAATCGACTCTACCATGATTCATAAGCAAAGACCAATGAAAGTCGACTCACTCATGATTCATAAGAAACATTCAGCACATATCAAGATGAAACAGAGAAGTAAATTTTTTTAAACAATATGAAGGTTATCTATACTAGCAAGGTAAAGGTCATTATCTGCTGAAAGTCCCCTTTATGAAGGTTCTTGGGAGACATGACCTTGACAGCTCACCCTTGTGGGGTTAGCTGCAATTAAGACTTGTGGATTGTGATTCGCAACCCTACCCTAAGACATACTATCTAGAGTTTGTCTAAGTTTTTTCAATGGATAGTTATTCAAAACATTGCTCGTGGATTCTCAATCTCAAAAGTGAACCACATGAATCAAGATTAGTTAAGACAAAACATGCAAAGCAACTAATGAATACAAGATAACAATTCTTCGTTACTAATATATATATATAAAAAAAAAAACAAGCTGTTGAAATTCAAACCTGGATGGAGGTAAGTATGGCAGCAACATCATATATAGGACTCCACTGATTTTGTAAGATGTCCAAGCATATACTTCCATCTGCATAAACTGGTGATACCAATTGAAACAAAGTCAGACAGTCCAGACAATTGCCAATACTCCAAAAAGAAGACGACAATCTTTACGAAGAAAAGTCACATGCTAGTTGGTTCCGAAAGATCAAGAGAAAATTACAAGTAAAAAAGAAACAATGCAAGGAACCAGCACACTGATTTACTAATGCAAGTAAATATACAAGTAAAATATCAACATACTGTTTGGATGAAACATCCGTGAAACAAATCGGACTGTTGGAGGTTTATTCGGATAATCCTCTGTGAATTGAAGAGTCAACTTAAACGTCCCTGAAGAAGATTGAGAAGAGGTTAGACACCATAAAAGAATGATATATGCAAAACAGTTTATGCCTTCAGGACAGCACCATAAGCTTTTAACAAACAGTTAAATTGGAAATATGATGCACACATGTGTGGCTGAACACACCCAGTTACTGAGGTATGCATATATCCAAAGGTCAAAAGAGCCCACATCCCAGAAGTGATTAATTGTAATAAACACATGACTGTTAAAAAAAACATGAAAAAAGACCTTCAGTTACAACCAATTCACACCTACTTGATCATGCAATTACATTAAAATACTTGTTGATAAGCATGAATCAAGTGGATGCTTTTATATTTCATCACTCATCCAAATCTTTCTCCTTCCCCTTCATTGCATCACTCCACTTGCTAACCAACCAACCAGAAAGATGGGTTATCTCTCAGCTTCTATTTAATTGTTTTTTTTTTAATCTCCAAACTAAACGCAGCGAAAGATATTTACTTAAACTCCAAAATATATTACTTTCCAATATTCCATATCTAAATATTTGAAGATTAGTAGTAATAGTCATAGCTTCCAAGGTGTGTCCCTGTTCAGTACATACCCAACCTTAATCATGATCGAGATTCTTAAAATTGCAGGACTTAAAGCTTCCCAATAATAAATAAAATAAACTTAATCAATTAACATACAACCATAATCCATCGTCCAATAACAAAAAACCAAAAAGAAAGGGTAATATAAAAAAGATTAAATATACTGAAGAAAAAGCAAGAATCAGAGTTACCCACCTCCGTCCCATGGAGTATCATCAGGCCTACGAATAAAAACAAACAAACAAACTAATTAATTAATAAGAAATCAAGAAAAGAACACGATTAAAGAAAAGAAGAAAGAAAAGGGTACCCAAAAATAACAGCGTTCCAAATCATGATATTGTTGTCTTGGGGGGCACCACTGATTCCAGCAGGTGGATCCTGCTGCAGCCTCTTGAAATCCCTCATCAACCTCTTCCTAGCTGGGGTTGACATCCTTCTGTTTCTTCTTCTGGCTTCTGCTTTCCTTTTCCTTTTCCTTTACCTTTCTTGAGAGAGAGATCTGATGATTATAGTGATGTGAGTAAATCTATCAAAGAACAAAGATCCATGAGAGAGATAAAGAGGAGGAGGAGGAGGGTTTGGCTTCTTTCCCCTGTTTTTCTGGTGGGTTGGGGTGGGGTTTGCGTGTTTCTCTAAACAGGTCGTATTTCCTGTATAACACATTTTTTACAAAACACCCCCTAAACTTTAACCTTATTTTGCACACTTCCTTCATTTCACCTTTTCTTTTCTATTTTATCAAATAACACTATTTTTTTCTTCTTTCTTTTTAGTTTTTTAAATAAATGGACTAGACTGGTGTTTGACATGTGTTTTAAAACTGCTTTTAAAAAAAAATTATTTTTATTTGTTACTTTAAATAAAAAAATAGTGTTTTTAAATTATTTTTATGTACTAATATCAAAAATAATTTTAAAAAAATATATAATTTTGATGTATTGAATGAAAAAATACTTTTAAAAACAACCTCAATCGTAACCACATTCCCAAACAGACACTAATTTATCTATCGAATTTAAGTTAGAATATGGTTTCACAATGAAATAAAATAAAATATGAGTTGATAAGTTTTGGAAACAAGAAGTGAATACTAAGAATTTATTTGTGATTAATGATGATATATAATGGAATAATAAATTATTGAACAAAAAAGTTGATAGATAAGAAACAACAAATAATAATATCATAAGATTGGATGAAAATAATTAAATTATAATTATATTTGAAATAACATGAAAAGTAGAAAATCTTGATAAAAATATAAATTTGATATTCAAATCCTCATTATTTCACTCGAAAATTGAAATCTTTTAAATTGATAAGTCCTAATTTTATAGTTCTATCCACACCTATAATCTATAGATAAACCCTATTCATATATTTTTTTGTTTGCAATTTTTTAACCAATTTAAATAATTTTGTACTATTTGTACTCTATATTAATTATCTAAATATTTAGGGTTTTTTATTTTAGACTTATCATCTAATATATGGTTTTATTTTTATATTAAAATTTTTCACTTCTAATTACTTAAATTATTCTAATTTGAACTAAATGGAAGAATATAAAATGGAAATAAACTAAAAAATTTGAACTGAATCGGAAAAAAAAAAAAAAAATATAGCATATTTTTATTTAATTTAAACTAATTCAGTTCAGTTTTGGTTTATCGATGTTTTATTTATATCAAAAAACTAAACTGCAATCTAATCAGTTTAATCAGATTTTTTTCTTAGTTCAGTTTTTCTTATTAATTTTTTTTTGTTTTCTCGTTTTTTCTTAGTTCATATTTTTCTATTAATTTGTTTTTTTTGTTTTCTCGGATTAATCAGGTTTTCTTTGTCCTATCAAGTGGCACACTCGTAATTGTATATGAACCTTAAGAATTTGTAGTTCTATATATTTTGCATTTCGATGCTGTAGAAGATCAGATTCGCGTAGTCTTTAAGCCTTGAAACTTCTAGAATATTCTACAGGACCACCGGAAAATAGTGTGCATGCATGAATTTGGATTTTAATAATTTTTAAAAGTCACCTCATAACTTTTATAGGCGTGCATTTCTTACATTAATTGCTCCTTGATTTGATTATCATAAAACTCATTATACTTGTTCGGTAGTGGTTGTATTAGCCAAAGTTGTATTATTCAAATATTAGTGAATGATTTAGAATGCTTGTTAATTCTTCATTAATGTCTTTTGCACGACAAACAAAAAACATGTTACAGTCAAATGGATAACATGATAGTTTTTATTTTCACTTAGAGCAACTCCAAAAGAAGAATTAAAAAAAATCTAAAAGTAAAAGACAATGTTTTTTAGCTTTTACGAGCCGATTTGCCCGCTCCGCTGGGCTTTTTTATCTATATAGAAAATTGTTTGATTTTATAAATATTGTATTTTGTTATTTTAATATTTAATTAGTAACATTGTAATTGAAAAAATCTATTGAAAATGGTTTTTTTCAACCAAAAAGTGATTGAATATTGCTATTGCTAAAAATTGTAGATAATGTAGGTAATATTTTTTTTAATGAGTTGCATTTTTTTCCCAGTAATATTAGATCTGACACATTATAAATAAAAATATTGTAATTTTTTTTCCATAAATAAACTTAAATTTTTTTCGTGCTATAATTAGTTATTTTAATGTTTAATTACTAAAAATACAACAGATAAAAATATGTTAGAAATGAGTTTTTTGCGTTGTATAATTAGTATGCTTGTCCGCGCATTGCGCTAGGGTTTTTTTCATGTAGAAAACTAATTGATTTTTGACATGTTTTAATTAGTTGTTTAAATATTTAATTAGTAACATTATAATAGATAAAATATGCAACAAATAATTTTTTTCCCAGCCTAAAAGGAATAGTGTAATCGAAATGGGAAGTGGTTTGTATATTTTTTAATTGGAGATAACTTAGGTAAATGTATAAAAAACAAATGTTATAGTTGTATTTTTTCCCAGTAATATTATATTTTACACATTATAAATAAAATGGAGAGTATTGCAGATAATCAAGGTAAATTTGTCAATAGAAAAAAATCTGAGTTGATAATGTAGGTCAATGTGTGTACCTTTTGTTTTTTTGAGTTGTATTTTTTCTCAAGTAATATCAAATCTGAAATATTAAAAATGGGAAAATTGAAAAAAAATATATTAAAAAATAAACTTAAAGAAAAGAGTATAAAATTTCAATTCAAAGCAAAAAAAAATTTCAGAAGATTTATTAATCATATTATTATATTAAATGTATTTAAGCATATTGATATAAATTTTTTTGTTTTAAAATCCGAGGTCAAAATTTTTCTCTCTCTTTATATATATATATATATTAGACGATAATATTCAATAAATATTAAAAAATATAATTAGTTTTACATACTTTATAGAGTAATAAAAATGGGAATATATTTTAGACGATAATATTCACTAAATATTAAAACATATAATTAGTCTTACATACTTTATAGAGTAATAAAAATGGGAAGCGGTTCGTATATATTTAAATTTTAGATGACGTAGGTAAATTTGTAATTTTATTCTTTGTTTCAGTTGAATTTTATTCCCAGTAATATTAGATCTTACACATTATAAATCAAAATATTGTAATTTGTTTTTAGAAATAAACTGAGTTTTTTTGCATGCTATAATGACTTATTTGCCGTCTAAAAAGAACAGTATAATCGAGACGGGAAGTGGTTCATATATTTTTGAATTGCAGATAATGGAGGTAAATTTGTCTGCCTTTTGTTTTTTTTAGTTGTATATTGTTCTCAATAGTATTAGATCTGCAATATTAACAATCAAAATACTGAAAAAAATTTTCCAGAAAAAAACTTGAACAAAAGAGCAGAAAATTAAAATTTGGAGCAAAATGTATTTTATAAGATTTATTCATCATATTATTATACTAAATGTATTTAAGAATACTGATATAAATTGTTTTTGTTCAAAAAATCCGCGGTCTTCTTTTTTCTCTCTGTATATATTTTTAGACGATAATATTAAATAAATATTCAAACATATAAGCAGTTTAACATACTTTAATTTGACATAAATATATAAATATATATTTAATTTTACACACTTTCAATATTTTTTTTATTATTAGGCGATAATATTCAACAAATATTCAAAAAATTAAATTATAATTATTAAATTTTTTTAATTATTATTATTATTACTATTACTATTACTATTATTATTATTATTATTATTATTATTATTATCATTATTATCATTGTCATCATTGTTAGCATTTAAAAAATATTTGTGATGTAAAAAAAAAATTCAAATGATTACTACCAGGAATAAAATTTGAAGACTAAATAAAAACAAACCCCAACAAAAGAAAAGATAAAAGAAATATCCAAAACCAAATTAAAGAAAAATATATGCTTGAACTTGTACAATAATAGGGAATAATACATCCATATATAAATAACAATAAAGGAAATCAATTTCAAAAGAACAATTAAAAACAAAAGGCCCAAAATAACAATAAAAGATATAATTAATTTAAAGTGAAGGATTAATTTGACAACAATTCATACTTTTGTACCAAAAATATTCCAAGATTTAAAAGGAAAAAAATTTAAAAGAAGAGGGACTGAAATTAAAGTGCAATATATAATGAATTTGAAATGAAGGACAAAATTGAAAACAATATAACCTGCTGTACTAAACAAAATTCAGGGATCTAATAGCAAACTGAAAAATTCAAAGAAGAAGGACTGACATGCAAATTGCATATATATCAATTTGAATGAAAGGATGAAATTGAAAGAATTCGAAACTTGGATTACAGAAATCAAACAAAAGCCAAGGGACTGAAATGCATGCACAATAACTCGGGGACTGAAATTGACTCCGGCTCCGAGGAGAGAGAAAAGAGGACATAACGTTTCAACCGACAATATGAGCCTCAACGTAGATATTTGAAGAGCACGCGCCACCCCATGAGATTCAGGGAAGGGTTGCGAATCGTTTTCACAGGCGGAGGAAAAATTTCCACCTCCGCATTACGCCGCACGCGCCGCCTGAAGCGATGGTGGGACAAAAACGCGCCGACGCGCCCGTACGGCTCACTGACAGCGTTGACGCAAGCGCACAGTAACGTCGTGGTCAATTACTAAACGACCCCTGACCCTAATTGCTTGATTTTGTCGTTTCGGGGGCTACGGACGTCATATCACATTTTAAAAAATATTAAAAAAAAAGGGTTCCGGCGGACCGGACCGAACCGGACCAGTCCGTACGCGTGCAATTACAACCGTAGCCCTCAGCCGAAAACGTGTTTTTGTCTTATTAGCGGGGGGCCGAGCGTCATTACACTGTTCACATCAGGAAAAAACAAAAAAAAATAGGGTGGACGAACTCGCGCGACGCACGGAGGACAAAAGACCACTCCACAGTGCCACTGAATCTGCCTCTACAGTGCAACGCCCGAGCTGTTTTAGATATATGTAATCTTTCATTTTTATAGCTCCAAGTGAAAAGGTTTATTGCAGAGCCAAAATGATATTTTTAAGTTGAAAAGTTATTTATACATATTGATCAAAAGAACTAAAAATTTATTTAATATATTTCTATATAAAAAATAATTTTGATTGTACTTGTATTAGTTAATAAATAATTATATTAATACTATATATATATATATATATATATATATATATATATTAAAATTAAATTGATTTTTCTAAATGAATTTTTTTATCTATTGAAGTGCATAAAAAATATTATATTTATACTATTTACATAGTTATATTACTAATTTAGATAGCTTGTATAACTAGCTTTTTTTTAATTGGAGTTGCTTTTTATCTGGGAGTTGCTATTACATACCAGTGATACCATACCACCCACCTATCTCCGCACAAGTCGCCTCATGAAAATAAAAACTATCATGTTATCCATTTGACTGTAACATGTTTTTTGTTTGTCGTGCAAAAGACATTAATGAAGAATTAACAAGCATTCTAAATCATTCACTAATATTTGAATAATACAACTTTGGCTAATACAACCACTACCGAACAAGTATAATGAGTTTTATGATAATCAAATCAAGGAGCAATTAATGTAAGAAATGCACGCCTATAAAAGTTATGAGCATTCTATAATTTTCACGTGATGATGTCAAAAATAATTTTTTTAAAAAAAAAAAAATTATTTTAATGCATTTCTGAACAAAAAAACAACCATAACCACACTACTAAACAATCACTTAACGTATGAGAACAAAAAAAATATCTTAAAAATCTGAAGGGAGTTAAGAAAATCAAATTAACAAGGGAACAATGAATCATCGGATCCATTAATCCTTTATAAAATATTACTCGCGAAGGATTCTTAGGTATAGAAGATAAGATAATTATATGCGTAACCATGCAAGTTGAGGTAAAATAAAATACAACTTGTACTCCTCCTACTCCTTTGTATCTTATAGATGCCAGACAATTTTTTCTTGGAGATGTATAATAAATTTAAATTAAAATTAAAAATATATAAAATTACTAGAATAAAAACTAATTTTAATAACTAAATAAATAAACAAATAAAAGGTATTGAAGTGATGAATGGTCAATGATAGGGGGCTCACATTCCATCTTAGCCTCTTCTTTTTTTAATCTTTTTTATGCATTTTCTTAGGATAAGTACGCATATAAATGTAACTTCCAAATAAAAATATAAAGTTCAACATGATATTATTATATTTATATAAAAAAATTAATTTATTTTTAATTTTTAATTATATAGGATGATAGTTGGAAGAGAAGAAAAGGATAGTGATGAACAAGAGTTTAAGTTAATAATAAAGGTAACATATTTACCATAATTATTTTAAGATCTAAATGCGAACCAATTTTATAATTTTATAAATTTTTGAATCAATTATATAAACTTTAATATTCTTTATTTGAGTGCTCTGAGTTTTTTTTATCAAGTATTTTTGAATAAACTCCAATAATTTCTACACAACTTTGTTGATGTGCACTTAGTTTTACTTTTACTAAAAGAGAAATTGCAATGTTGATGATCAATTTTTAGCTTTCCCAATTAAATATGTTTTATTTTTTTAATCTTGAGAAGCCATTTTTTTTCTATTGTACCAATTAAATAATCCTATAACAATTTATATTGCATTTATTTTAATTATATCAATATTTTTTTGTCATTTGTTGAGTTGGTGGCTTTGAATGGAAAAATGAAGGGGTTATCTTGCCTTTTCAGAGGTGAATGGTGGCTGGAATTGTTATCGGTGTTGCAAGTAAGAATTTGGATGATTGATAGAGTTGTTGACGTTGTCAAAGATGATGTAGAAGAGAGGCTGAAGTGGCTGCTGAAATTAGAGAGGGGGGGGGGGGGGGGGATATGGGTTTTAACTAGTTTTTTCTCAACTTTGGCTTTAGATTTTTTTCTCTCTGGAACATTGGATGAACCTCTATGTGTAAGAAGGTAATATGGTCTTTACTTGAAAACAATTCCAGACCTTGATTCAATCCAAAAACATCTTAACAGTTGACCTAAAATAGATACCTTGGGCTGTCATATTTGACACACCGAGATTGTCTGAGTTGTCACATATGAGGCGTTATTGAGCCATATTTGGTGTCAATTGGCCAAAACTAACAAAACCATAGTATATCCAAATATCAAGTCATAATTTTGATATATTATCTCTCAAGTTTGGTGAAGCATAGAGGCATCAAATATATCTATAAGTAGGTCTCTGAGTTGTCTTTATTAGGTGGATAAGAAAGAAAATAATGTACAGTAATTAGACAACGTATCATCTAGTTACCTGATTGGACTAGACGATGAGTCATTTGGTCCTTTTTTTCCTTTCTTACTCTTTAAAACGACATCATTTTGTACTAGGATTTCAACCAAGGTTCAATCTGGTCCTTCAATGTTTAATTGCTTTAATTACACCGCGTATTGACCCAAAACTTTCAATTATTTTTTATTTTTCCCTCGATGAACTCCAATGGAAACCTTAAAATTACCAGCCTTTTTCATTTTGGTTCTTAGTTTTGGATTTATGCACTTTGACCCTCAATTGATTCTTAAAATTTGATTTTTTTTCAATTTCACCCATGATTTCGCCTAATTGAATCCCTACAATCAACGCCTTTTACAAAATAGTTATATATATATATATATATATATATATATATATATAATTACAAAGTTATATGAAATAAGAGTGTTGTCTTTCCATTTCTTCATTTTTTATTATTCTTGTTTATTACATTTACTCTTTATTAAGTATATTATATATTTCTAAATATATGATTTCATAAAAAAATTATTTTTTTACTTGAATATTATTTTGTATACTGAATTTGTTTTTTGCTCTGACGACTTGTGCTAAGAATAAATCTAGTTGACATCTACAAGCGTAAAGTAGCAGTTTTAGGCAATGCGTTTCAAAAGCGCTTTTGAAAAAAATTGAATTTTTTATTTTTTATTTTAAATTAAACTTTTTTGGTGTTTTTAGATCATTTTCATGTGCTGATATCAAAAATATTTTTAAAAAATTAAAAAATATATATTTTAATGCATTTCTGAATAATTTTTTTTTGTAAAGTAACCACAACCACTCAACGACGCTCACACGCAAACAACAAAAACACAAAAACATTGCGTATTAGAATATAAAAGGAGTCATAAGTGAATTGAAGCGTGCTCTTGGTTTTTTTAAAAAAAATTCCTGAATAATAAAATATTCGCACAAATAATAGTGAGAGAGAGCAGCAGCAGCAACAACAACAACAATGGGCTTCTTTGCTCCTTTTCTTCTCCTTCTTTACTCTTTGATATTTTTTTTCTTTGTGTTCCTCTCACATGTCATTCTCAAGGGTAACCAACCTTCTTACTTACTTCTTGACACCAATCTCCTCCCTTTTGTTTTGCTCACTTCTTGATTGATTGTCACGATCTGTTATGATATTTGGAAATTAAACAACATGTTGCTGTTGGGTCCTTCTCCTTTTCTTTTTCAAGCTTTTGGAGATGAGGCTGCTGACATTTTAAATCCATGTAGTAATGGGATTTAATGTTTTTTATTTTTTACTGCATGATGTTTGTAGTATAGTGAAGAAGATTGGATTATTTATGAGGTTTTATCTAATATCAATTTTTATTTATGGGGCTTTGTTAGAAATCACTACAGGGAGGCACTCCTGGTGTTATTATTTAGTGGGTTTGATGTTTAAATCAGATGGTGTACGTAAAAATATTGCCTTTGATAAAGAAACGTTGTTGTATTGTGGCTGAATAGGTGTCTTTTTTCCATGCCATTTGACTCTTAGAATGCTTAAAGAGACTTGAAATTTCTTAATATCATAGACTTAGGAAGAAATTTTTTGTTGGGGTGGTGTTCTTTTGCATTTTTGGTCTTTATTGGTAGTTCTAGCATGCCTTGTGCTGTTTGGATAATTTATATTTTTCTTCATGTGACTGAAAGCAAGAAAATAAAATAAAAATTGAAGTCTTAAACCTTCTCTTGTACTTCAAGTGATTTTTTTTGCCTTTGAATGATTGATACTCAACAATGCTTTCTACAATTATTGTTCTTGACCTAGAGAATCCAGCTCTAGATATAACCCCATCTCGCTTGCATGTGTTTAGCCATGATGTTTCTATAAATATTTTCTTTTGTGAAGGAGTTAAAGTTTCTGGTCACTCGAGATGGAAACTCACTAGTTATGCTAGTTCATTTCGAGTTACTTTGGCTCCATCTACAACAATTCCCTATTTGTAAAGTGCTTGTGAAAAACTTGTTTGTTTGTATGTATTCTAAATATTTTACTTCTTGTATTAGCATTTAACTTCAGAACTCAAATTCTGGGGGTGTGCGTACATGGCTCCAACTCACACCAGAAGTGGCAAGATATAGACATGCTGAATTCCTTAGGAGGTCAGGAAAAATAAGCCCTCAAAGGAAGAATTCTATTAAGATATCTATTTATTATATTATATTTTTAGGAGGTCACACTGTGAATATGAGCCAATTGATTAGAATCTTTTTGCTTATTTTGTCTTTGTTCTACAATTTTATTTTAACCATAAGCTCTTATACTAAATATAAAACTATCTCTGTACTAAGAATTCATATAAAACAATCCTATTTCATTCACACAAAAAATGTGAAAGAATTCTAAAAATAATTTTGACAATACAAGGCAGACCCAAAACATTTAAATTTATATACAATTATCCTAAATGCTATGATCGAATCTATCTATATATCTAAACTTTGGTCTTGAGTTTAGACCAAAATCTTTAAATAAAGGACCAAATGGGCTTAAGAAAAAAATGATTCAATAAATAAGAGTCCAAATACTTGAGTCTAATTCATTTTTTTTATTATCTTATTTAGAATACACTTAATGATGATTAGATTTTGATATAATTAGCGATTAACACAAACCAATTTGATTTCTACAATTACATCCACTACTTTTTCCAGTTTTTAAAATTAAAGAGTTAATTGTTCACTTTATAAACTCAACAACCAAACTATTTTAAGAGTTAAATAAATATTGAAGATTGCAAAGGATAAAATGGAAAACAATATTTATTATTTTTAGATGGTTTAGTCAAACAATCATAAAATATAGGAATCCAAAAATAATTTGACATTTATGTATTTTGGGTTTGTGTTACTATGCATCATTGTTTTTTTTAAGCTTACTTTCTTATTTTTACTTTCATTTTTTTTTGGCTCTGTAATTATATTGCTGCAATAAACCAGCTTTTTCAGTTATGAAAATATCAATTTCATAGTTCATATCTCATGTATGTGTTATTTGTTGCATTAACATTTTTCCATTATTATAACATATACTAAAAGAGATCAGTGTTTTACTATAGATTGTGAGTGTATTCATTGTGGATAGTAATAGTGTTTTTTGGTCACTTCGGTTTTTGGGTTTGTTTGGATCCGGGTGTCCAAGTCACCAGTTTTATTGATTTTTTTTTATTTTTGCACAGTAAAATAATAATTTTACCCTTCAATAAGACAAAAGTCAAGAGTTTCCATGGGGGTGTCACAATAATTTCACATTTCTAGGTAATGGATCATTCTGTTTTTTTATATTTTTTGTACAGTGAAATAACCATTCTATCCCCTAATAGACAAAACTGATGGTTGCTGAAGGGGGGTGCCACGGTAATTGCACATTACATTGCACAGTAAAATAACCATTTTACTGTCAAATAGGACAAAAAAAAAGTTTGCCTGTAAGGGCATTTCATATATTTTATATTTTTGAAAATGTCTAAATATTAACCTACCCCCAATAAGACAAAATAGAAGAGTTAGTTGTAGGTTTGTTTTGGTAATTTACCATTTTATTATTATTATTTTCCTGTAGCACTATGGGCGCGTTCGTCTCACGCGTCGATGTTTTTTTTCGTGATGGTCTAGCCGAGCGGCGCGTGAGGCATGTTCCGGTGTTGGAAAATGACCATCCGACGTCTTAGTGGCTTCGCCGCCATGTCCTCTTCCCCATGGTCCGTCGCGTGGCGGCACACGGTGGTCGGACAGGGGTCGATTGAACTTTTTTCCTCCATTTTCTCTCTCTTACACGCTAAACTGCACGACAGCCCCCCGATTTTATGGTTGTTTTATTCCAGTCCCTAAACTTTTAATTGTGTTGTATGGTCCTTATTTTTGTTATGTAAGATTTGATTTGATTCAATTGGATTCTTCAATTTAAATTGATTATATATTAAGGTTTCAATTTGATCCTTATTCTTTTAATTTTCAGATTGGTTTTAGATCTCTTAATATTTTTGGTACAGAAGTTTTGATTTTTTTTTATTTTGTCCTTTGATTGAAATTGATAATATATTTGGTTTTCATTTCGACCCTTATACTTGTAAGTTTTGATTTTAATTCCTTTATTTGTTTTATATCTCTAAAATAGTTTATATTTTTGTCCATGTTTATATATGTGTGTGTGTGTGCGCGCGCGCTCTTAGCTCTGATTTTTAATTTTTATTATTTTCTTATATGTTGAGATGATTTTTTTTTAAAAATTAATTCTTGAATTTTAGTTTGTGTTTATTATCATTTGAAAATTGATATTTTCTTTCTTTTTCCTTTGTTCTTTCTTTTTTTTTTATTAGTTTTTTCATGTCAAATGATTTTTTTCAGCTAATAATTTTTATTTTTTTTGTTTGGTCTTTTATGAAAGTTTTTAGGTTTTTTATTATTTGATTTACCCCCCCCCCCCCCCCCCCCCCCCCCAATAATTAACCGAATAATAATAATAATAATAATAATAATAATTTTAGTTTTTTTGCTTGCTTCCTATTTTGTTAATGTTTTTGAGTTTTATTTTTCTCAGGGTAATTTTAGTTTTTTTGCTTGCTTCATCAATCTTGCAAGATCATTATATTTTCTGATTGTTCTAATATTCTAATATAATATATAATTATGTCAAGAGACTTCCTATAAAATTTCATCTTAATCTAATGATCAAATTAAGAGATATGATTGATATTGTAAAATTATTCATTATATTTTTTTAAAAAAATATTATTTTGCCGAAATAGCATAGGCGAAATGATTCTGATGCGTTTTGGCCAGAATTTAGCCAATCTGGAATGAACTGAAATTTAACTTGAGATAAAAACAATATTATTTTATTTTATTTTTTTAACTGATATAAAATATTCATACTGAAACAAAATAAAATTAACATCCTTGATTTAAACTGTATAAAAGGTGGCTCTAACTTAGGAAATGTAGTAGTTTGCTGCACCAACAAGCCGAATGGTACTATTTTCTAGGATTAGCTAGATGTAATCTCGTATGGACATGCATGATTACTTTTGCAAGTAAAAAATTACAGTTGTGCACAAAAGGGAAAAGCTATTGTTGGTTCTTGATTGCATTTTAGAAATATTTTTTATTTTAAATTATTATTTTTTAATTTTATTTATTTATTTTGATATGCTAATGTCAAAAATAATTTTAAAAAAATAAATAAATAATTATTTTAATATATTTATGAATAAAAAATACTTTGATAAACAGTCTCAACTACACTTACAAAAATACCCTTAAGCTTACTTTAAGTATCAAGGAAACAAGACTCTAATACTATATATCAAGGAAACATCTCATCTTAAAGGTTAAACTGTTAGGTGAGGTCCAAGAATATGATTTATATTATTTTGTAACACACCCTCTCAAGCGAAAAAAATTTGGGTTTAAAACTTGCACTCGAGTCTACACTACTTTGTACTTAATTTTTATGAAATAGAATGAGTGTAGTGAAATTCAAACTTGTGATCACTGAATCAACAAGACTCTGATAACATTTCAAGAAACCACCTCACCTAAAAATTTAAGTTGTGGTTACTTTTTTAAAATGACTATTTAAAACTGTAATTGCGATTACTTTTTAAAGTATTTTTTTTGTTCAGAAATATATTAAAATTTTATTTATTTATTTATTTATTTAAATCATTTTTGATATTATCACATGAAAATAACCTAAAACCACTATTTTTTTTATTTAAACTAAAAAAATAAAAAATTATTATTTTTTAAATTATTTTAAAACACAGTCACAAACACCCTATTAAAGTGCGGTGAGAGGTGCTTCTACTCCGATCACAATACCACAAAAGAAAGAAAAAGTTGATTCCACCATCAATGGATGTTTTTGGTTGTGGACTTTGTGGTCAATGGTGATAATTAGTTTTAATTATAAAGTAGAATTCTTTTTAACTATAATTTCTTTTATTTAAATTCAAAAGCAACAGTAAGAGCTACAATTATCTCCAAAACAAAAATCATAAAAAGGAAAAATAATTCTCTTTTTAAGTATCAAATTTAAGCCTGTTTTTTTTTTTTTTTGTGTTTTATAATTGTTTTTGAAATATTTTTTTTTGTTTTAAATTAATTTTTATATTTTTTTAAATATGATATATTTTTAAAAAAAAATCAATTAATGTATTTTAAATAAAAAAATTAGTATTACAATATTTTTTGTGCTCGTTGAAAATTGAACATATTTTTTTATTAAAATTTAAAAAATCACTTTCTTAATATTATTGAATTACTAATATTAAAAATAAATTTTAAAAATACTATTTCAAATAAAAAAAATCCTTTTAAAAGAAAGGACCCCACCACCCACCTTCGTCATGGCCGGTAGGCCCCACCCTCTATATAGAATTAAACTCTTCCTCTTTTCTCTTTAACTCACCCCTTTCTTCTTTAAAAATCGAAAAAAAACTTCCCCTCAATTTCCCAGCACCCACCACACTCTCTTCGCCTTTCTCAATGCCACCCACCACCTCGTCACCACCGCCATGCACATCGCCGACCTCTTCGCTCTCCATAACAGAAACCGTAAACGGCTCCCACAAATTCACAATTCAAGGCTATTCATTAGCCAAAGGAATTGGCGTGGGGAAGCACATAGCTAGCGAGACTTTCACTGTTGGTGGTTATCAATGGGCAATTTATTTCTACCCAGATGGAAAAAATCCTGAAGATCATTCCGCTTATGTCTCTGTTTTCATCGCTCTTGCTAGCGAAGGCACCGATGTTCGTGCCCTTTTCGAGCTCACCTTGATTGATCAGAGTGGTAAAGGCAAGCATAAAGTTCATAGTCACTTTGATCGCTCCCTCGAGAGTGGACCCTATACCCTCAAGTATCGCGGCAGCATGTGGTATAATAAAATTCTGGGTTTTCTTTTTACTTTTTTAAATTGTAGTTTCTTAATTAGGCAACAGAAGAACTTGAGATCTTGAGTAGAATCAATCGCATGATAAAGTAGTGATTAAATTTAAATTAGAGTTTGTTTGCGGGCGGGTTGATGTCATTTATGAGTTGTGCTAATTTGCACGAATGCAGTGTCCGAGCAATCTAATTCTGGCCCCACTTGAGTCTTGCAGATGAGACGACGCTGCCAATTAAGTTTTTGTTGGTTTTTTCACGGTCTTCCTTTGTGTGGTTTACTTTGTGGGATTAAGGCTTTTCCGCTATTTGGAACTCTTCTATACTATTAAGAGGATATATTTTTATTATTATTATTATTATTGTTGAAATGGAAGAATATTAGAGTAGACTTTGGTGATAAATAGGCATTTTATGTATTTTCAATTTTACTGTAGAGAACATCTAAAGTCTGAAGTGGTCTATGTGCTTTTTTACCTTTTATTCTGTTGGAATTGGTTATTAGCGTATGGAATGGTTACTAGTTCCTATTGTTAAACGTGTGCCCTTTCCCCCCCAGGGGTTACAAGCGATTCTTCAGACGAGCAATGCTTGAGACGTCTGATTTTCTGAAAGATGATTGCTTGAAAATTCACTGCACTGTTGGTGTTGTGGTTTCTGCAATTGATTGCTCGAGATTGCACTCTATAAAGGTCCCTGAATCAGATATTGGAGATCATTTTGGTATGTTATTGGAGAATGAAGATTGTTCTGATATCATTTTCAATGTGCAAGGGCAAAGGTTTCATGCTCACAAGTTGGTATTGGTTGCTCGGTCTCCTGTATTTGAAAGTGAACTTCTAGATGCAATGGAGGAAGATAAAAGTGAAATAGTTATTTCAGATATAGAACCTAAGGTGTTCAAGGTATCATTTCTTGGAGTGTTCTTCTTTACCTTCATACGATGAATTATTTGTTTGAAGCATGCATTATATAGAGTCCGGAGGCACTCAATTTACTCCAAGTATTGACTTTATGGTGCAGCCATGGAAAATATTGAGTTTGGTTAAAATATTCAATTAATCACCCACCTGTAATGCATAGAATTGAGTTTTTTACTTTAAGATACATTCTTTAACTCAAGTTTTATTTTTATTTTTGGGTGACAAAGAATGATAATTTTATAACTATCAGAATAGGAGAACAAGGCATCCTTTGAAATAACAGTGTACCAAAACAAACGAGCTTCTCAGTCCTGATGTTTATCAGCTAGGAAGTTTTGCAAGTCTCTGCAGCAGAAAAACACAAAGGAGCTAAATCATTAGTGTTACCCCTTGAAGCTCCAAAAAAAACCTTTTGATTTGATCTCAAAAAGTGCTGACTGCTTAATGGAGCTGAGGATCAGAAATTACAAGAGAAGATTTTAAATTGACTCTCCCTCTCATAGATGTTTTTGAAGACATTTATGAGACTTATATGGGATTGTAAGGAAATGAATCATGAAAAATATATGAAGAACATTATTTTCATTCACATTGTAAGGCCCATGTCTCAAATACAAGCAGATATGAAATTAAAGCTGTGGAATGAATTTTGGCACTTGTAAAATCATGAAATATTTGGATAACAAATTAAAGGGACTATTCTTGGTAAATATATGAGTGGCCTACAATAGAGGGAAAGAGAAAATGTTCGGCCTTGTTTTTTAATATCTTCTTGCATGTCTATTGCTCAGGCTTTGCTACATTTCATATACAAAGATGATCTAATTGAAGATGAGGAACTTTCTGCATTTAGTTCAACTTCTGTGATATCTGTGTTTGACACATTAACTGCAAAATTGTTGGAGGCCGCAGACCGATATGACCTACCCAGACTCAGACTTATGTGTGAGGCTGTACTCTGCGAGGATATAGCTGTGAGTTCCGTTGCCAAGATTCTTGCCCTGGCTGATCGATACCATGCTATGGATTTGAAGTCTGTGTGCTTAAAATTTGCTGCTGAAAATCTTGTAGGTATGTTCTTGTTTGATTCTCATTTTCAAGATTTCTATATAGAACAGTTTTGACATTGCGTTACACAAACTGCAAAAAATGATGTTTTCTTATAACATTTATATTCGTATGATTAACTGACTGGCCATACTTGAGATATTCATTGAATAAACTCAGCTGTATATAGTCAAACTATCATTTGAATGATCTTAGCAACATTTATATGTTTGTGGCCCTAAGAAGCAGTTCTTTAGTGAGTAGCATCTGATGTTTTTTGAGTTATTCGTTCTGTTATTGTATTGTCTCTTGCACCAACTATTAGGATGGGTTTTGTGGCTTATAGACTATAGTTTTCAGATCCCTCTTTCTTATGCAAGAAAGAGTTGAAGAAGAGAAGGAATGAGGGTTGCAAATTCTGCAACTTTGCAGATTTTATTCAATTCATCAAAACTTTAACATTTAGAAAAAATAATATATAAATATTAAAACCTTAGCTAGAACAAGCAACTGGGCTTGTAACCCACTAATTAAAATATCCAACAGTAAATAAATTAAGCATAATAAATAAACCTAAATAAAATCCAATAGCACAAGGGTTCAGTTATCTTTCATTATCATAGATCATACAAATATGTGAATCATATCTCAAGTTTGATGTTCTCATCAACTCTCCCTAGGTTGGAAGAACTTGAACTCATCGAGTATAATTCAAGGCGGCTCCAATAATGTTTTCAGAGATCATGATCAAGCTATTGTGATGTCTCTTTGGTAATCCAAGTACAATCTGAATTTGGTTGCCTAGCTCATATAATGGGATTTGTTAAACTTCATTGTCCTTGGTAAAAACAACTTGAGCATTTAAAGTAAAATTAATGTTTCTTTTGTGCCAATGATAAAGATAATGAGGCAAATATATCAAAAGGAGCATCCGGTAATGTTGTGTTTTATATATAATGAGGTTTTTCATGTCAAACGTAGAGCTAATGTCAAAGCTTAATAATGTAACTATTTGATTTAATCATTTGCAATACTTTAAATGTTTCGCATTACTCACTTTCAATTTGTGACTCATTTCCAAAGGACACGGTTCAAGTTAAATCTATATTATGAAATAATCTCTAACATTTAGTGCATCATGATTCTTATGTAAATTAGTTTGAAATTTGCATTGTCCATTACTTACTGGAATATGTTTAATGATCTCGACATGCAAACGATAGTTAAATTTGACATTTTAGAGTTATATGACTGGGAGTGTGGAATGGAATACACTTTTTTTTTGTAATCCTGAATGGATATAAATTGGATATAACTCGGTGAATCAGGCTCATCATTCTTCTTACCATGATAAGAAGAATTAAGGATTTAGGGAGCTCAACAAAGTGCTCGAGACTGAGTACATATTGGATATCAAACATAGAGGATGTAAAACATAAGGGACCAAGCATTAAGGAGCTTAGAAAGTTGTTCAAAATCTATGACTTGCTGGATGTCAAGCATAAGGGGTGAAGAATCAGGAAGCTCGAAAGGCTGCTTAAAATTTATGACAAGTTAGGTGTCAAGGAATTAAAGAACTCAGAATGACAACTATCTTGAAACTCTTCTGCCATGCACTTACTTCCTTAGAAAACTCTATTGAGTGTGCTTAGAAACTTCCACAACTAAAGGACACACAACTAACTCATCTCTTTTCAAACTGTTTTAGACCTATTATGTTAGTCATATTTACCTCCTTAGGTAGTTTCACTATAAAGTATTTTGAAATTTCTTTTACAACTAAACCAGACACAATAGGTTGTTCCCTAACCAAATTTTCAAACTCATTATTTTAAGTCCTTGTTCTTTCACATTCTTCTTTGTCTTGTTCTTATTGTTAGGTCTTGTTAGTAATTCAATGAGTTTGATCTTTCTACCTTTAAAAGTGAAAGGACATGAATTTGATACTAGAAACAGTGACGTCAAAAACATATATCTATGGCCTTGCCAAAATAACATGTCCTGTATCAAGTGGGGTCACACCACATTAAATTTCATTATGATAATTTAGGAATTTGATAGGGAACAAAAATCTCTCATTGACTACTTTGGAGTTATTATTAACCCATGTCACGTTATATGACTTAGGATGGGGAACAAGCTGTAGGCCTAAGCGAGCTACAATATTTAAAGACACTGTATTGATACAACTTTCATTATTAATGTTAATCTTGCAACCCTTATCCCCACACTTGATATAGGTGTGAAAGATAGTAGTCCTTTTCAAATCTTTAGTTCTCTCAAGTTGGGTGAAGGCATTTGAACTACACTCAATCTAGTTGTCTCAAATTCGATGATGTATTGTTCATGATTGGCTCTAAAGATATTACTCAATTTCAAATCTATGATAGTTGTAAACTTAAAGTTGGGTGTTAGATGACTAATCACAAATGCATGCAACACTGACTTAGAAATAAAATTGAGATCATATAAAGATTAATGCAAGTAAAATCACAACACAAAAATAAAACTATTTTTTTTAATGTGGAGATTAATCAAGAACATAAAACACTGAAATTTTTTATGCATCCAATGTGTTAGACCTTTAATTTTAAATGATTAATCAAATACAATGTCACAAGCTAGAACTCACAAATAACAAAAAAGACTAAATGCTAGATTATCAATAATAAAAGAGGATGATAAGCAAAGGTGATTTTTTTTTTTTAATTTTATAGGCACAAAAATAATATCAATAGCAATCTTTGTTAGAGAATAATATAAATCATATTCTGGGACCTCACCTATAAGCTTAAGCTTTTAGGTGAGATGATTTCTTAACATGGTATCAGAGCCTTGTTGACCCAGCGGTCACGAGTTCGAATCTCACCACCCCCATTCTATTTGATAAAAACCAAGCACAAGGTGATGTGGGCCTGTGCAAGTTTCAAGCCTAAAGGGCTTTCACTTGAGGGGGTGTGTTAGAGAATAATATAAATCATATTATGGGGCCTCACTTACAAGCTTAAGCTTTTAGGTGAGATGGTTCCTTAACAATCTTAAATGACAAGTGTAAAACTGGAAAGTAAACTCCAACGAATCAAAAGTAGAGGAATTTACCGATTAAATTGCTAAATATTAATATGCTGAATAATGATATGATAGACAACATGGATCATATAAGCTATTGTTGATGTGGTTTCCCTTGCTATCCCTTGCTGATGTAGTTGTGCATGATGATTTATATTTTTTGGTGCTATCATGTAAGTTTTCCTTTCCTTTTTCTTTCTTTAAATGCTGAAATATTTTTATTGGAGTGTATGGTCTGGCAAATAAGTCACATGCAACCTTGCAAATTATAACCAAGTTTAGGTTGCTGGCATGAGTAATGATACGGCTTAAGTGCAAATGACATATGGTGAATTAATTTTTCCATACTATCCTCCTTCCACCACCAGCAACACACACCATGCTTGCAAATTCGCACACCAACACACATACTTGCATTGAGAGTTGCATAAAATATTTGAAGGCAACTAATTTGTTTTGCTACACTTAATTTTCTCCCTCTCAACCCTACCCATATAATATAGACATGAAAAAAAAAGATCCTTAAAATTTCATAGTTAATATTTCCTTATTTTTAGTAAATTACTGTTGAGGGAAATTCAGTATTCATTTTCCTTGCTGTGTTTCATTAAAGAAATTAATTTAGATTTGTAATGGTCATGATTGCCTTATTTATGGCCTTTATATGGGTCATGAAAAAATCATTGCAAGCTGTTAGAAAACATGAAATTGATCAAATGAAGAATTATCTCACCAAGCTATTTCAACATGTTCTTGCTTTCTTCTCTTTCCTTTTTACAAATAATCTTTTGATTGCCTAATGGATGTCAATTCATGCCATGTTTTATTAAACAAATTCTCAGTACCCCTTTCATTATTGCAACCTTCTTTTATACATCAGACCAGAAGCTATTCTCAAATGATTTGGATCTCAGTTGCTCTCAAGGTTATTTATTTTTTGAGTAGCATTACCACATCCTCAACAAGTTTTAAAGTATTGAAAGGATAATGCTACACTTCACGAGTAGAACGTGATAAGTTTTTACATGAATAAACACAATGGCAAGAGTTGTTATTCTATTCAACTTTGAAGTTATTTATTTCATGTCTATTCCTGTAAAATTTGCCAGGTTCTATTCATTATATTTATCTTTTATCTGTCCTGAAATTATTCTACAAATTTTCATGTTTGTATGGCTTTATGAGTATCGTTGCTTATCACCATATATTATTACTTTTTAGCTAGGATCTAGTGAAGTATTTGAGAAGGACAAGGAGTTGGAAGGTACAACCCTCGAGTCCACAATGTTAAACTCTTGAAATTCAATAGGGGTGCTTCTTGAATCCGTTTGAAGCTATGCTCATGAAACCCATGCGAATAAAGGAAATTTTGCAACACATTTTCATTTATTCAATGGCCACTGTATTTGTAGGCACGCCAAAATGTATAAGAATTGAAATAAGAAAGGAAATCCTGGCATAGAACTCCTGACCAAGTTAACAACAACAACAATAATAAAAACCTGTTCATTGCAAATACTAGGATAGGAAACTTCTTAGATAATAAATAAATTACATGATTTACAAAATTTAGAATAATTTAGAAATGTGTGTTTCTGCTGTATGCATCCATTATCTTTTTTGTGAACATTTATTAAAGAAAAGAAAAAAAAAGTTTTAACATTATCAACATTGCATAAGTTTATCTATATCTATTTCTTTCACACTCAACTATTTGTTTGCATGCCCTTAGGTGCCCCTAAGAAAACCTCTTGCTTCATCACTATCTTTCCCATTTCTTTTTATCCCAAAGAAAACTACCAAATGATAGTCTAGTTAGTTGATGTAGTAAAATAGAAATAAACTGGTTTATTTTGTTATTTTCTGATATTTTTTCTTGTAAAGCCTTTATTCTATGTTTAATAAGAAAAAATATAATCTAAACTTGTGTAAGGAAATGCCTAAATTTATTTCATTTACAACTTGAAACTGCATAGCCGATGGAATTCAACCAGCATTTGCCTGGCTAGGAGTTAGATACTGTATCGATTGGTGCTTATTCATTTGTGCAAGGTTATTTAAAAATTTCTATGTAGTTTTACCTGTTTGTTTCTGTTTTATTTAATTACTCTCCAGCTATTTGCTTGAAATGGAAGAAAAAAGATTCTTAAAAGCAAAAAAAATAATAACACAAGCTCAATTGTCCAACGTTGACATGCTTGATCTGAAGTCAGGGACTTGGTTTTATACCAACCTTTAAAATTTTAGTAGATTCCAGCTTCCATCACAAAGTTGGTTGGCCATTTTCCAAATGCCACTGGTAGAGCTGTTTTTGACTGTTATGCATTGCATCTCTCTCCACTGGAAAAGCTCTTGTCTGTAGTATGGTATGACAGTCAGTTTGTATAACCGTGCTATAGTCTTAGTGAGCTCACATAAAGTTGTGTTTTTCATTTTTATGAGTCATTTTTATGTTTTGTCCTTTCAATTGCTTTAAAAAGCCATTTACAGAAGTATAGTTGAGTGAAGGGTCATGTACATTTATTCACTTGAGGTGAAAAGACTTCAAAGAAGTTGTCTTTCTTTCTGTATTTGAACTCCTTCCCATATTTCGCTTTGCTGACGAAGAGCATAAAAATGCTTTTTTTTGGCCAACCTTGCTTTCTGTACATGTATATTATCTTGTGTTTTGGCTACCAGTCAGCCACCACAAATAACTTATAGTTTCACTGCTGATGTTACTCGTGTGTTTCGCGATTGCCCAGGTATAATAAATGGTGGCAAATATAATGCAATTTCTTCTCCTTTTATCTAATTATAAAGCCCGGGATATGAATGGGCGATGATGTAATTATAGAACTGATACCGGCACATTTTCTCTACATATGGATTGTTTTGTGCTGGAGGTCCCAAGGCTATGTTACTTGGAAAGGGACTGGAGTTTGAGATTTTATTATATATAAGCTTTTCTCAGGGTTTAATTATTTGTTTGTTTTGCTTGCTCTGATTGTATCATTTGATGCAGCTGTTGTGCAGTCTGATGGTTTTGAGTATCTCAAAGAGAACTGTCCACTGCTGCAATCTGAGCTCCTAAAAACTGTGGCCGGATGCGAGGAGGACGTCAGCGGAGATGGAAAGAGCCGAAGCGTTTGGGGGCAGCTCTCAGATGGAGGAGGTGATACAAATGATAGGAGTGTCAGGCAACCATGGGAAAGTGGAGGTGAAAGGAGCCAAAACTTGTGGGCTCAACCTGAAAATGGGAATGGAAGGAGTCCTCCTAGGCAAGAAGAATGACCTGAAACTAACCGGGATTTGTATTTTGACGACGGCGGAAAGGGATACGTAAGTAACCGGGAATGAGGTCGGAGGGAGACCAGGAAAACACCATGGAAACATCGTCTCCGTGATAGAATTTTGTATCTTCCTTTGGTGTTGCAAATATAGCAGAAGACATTTTCGTAAGAACTTGTAATTTATCCGAAGAACTTGTGATTTGTCTACAGAAAAGGAGATTCTCTTATATTCTTCAACCTCTGAAATTCATTCAAAACTGAAATAATGGTACAACAACAATATATAATATATTTATTTAGAATATTTGTAGAAATCGATCCAAAAGTTTACTGCAAAAACTTGTCAAAATATTTTATGATCAGCACCAATTGTTCATGTCATTGTGCGCACAATTGAGGCATCATTAGCAAACCATCTTGCCTTGTTAAAAGCCCACCATGTTCCTAGTCCTCCATGATGACGTTCAATTATGTGATGCGTGTTAATTTCGAGTAAATAACCATTTTTTCACTAATTTTTCTTATTTTTTTATTTTCTTCATAAATATGTATATATGTATATGTATATGTATATATTGTCCACGGTGTTTGTTTTGTGAGACAGTTATATTGTTTTGAACTTATGAATTAGTTTTTTTTACATAATTAAAACTGTGAATCAATTAATAGTAGATGAAAAAAAGGAAAATGAAGATAGAGATAAAGCCTCTTTAAAAATCAGTACCATTTTTTTTGTTCGCTTTCCAAAAGCAAATCCAAAAAGAACTGACGAGGATACACGCAAGTAAATCCAAATTCTTCAATATATATATATATATATATATATATTACAGTTTCTTCTCTCTCTTTCGATCCGCCGAGTCTCAGTTTTGGATTTGGTTTGAAATTCAGGGCAGATTCAACGCACCCAAGAAGCCAACCGCCCCTGCATCCCTTCTTCATTCTCCACGCCTTCTTTTATTATCATATCTCAAAAAGGGAAGAAGAAGAAGAAGAAGAAACAATAGAGGTGGAGAGCTTTATATCAGTTTGTTTATGGATGTGGCTGACATGCAAAACAATGGGAATGAGGGATTCAGCTTCAGGAGCTGTGTTTTTAGGAGAAAACAAGTGGATTCTCTTCTTGTCAGCAGACATAGCGGTGGCCAAAACCATAAGTTAGCTAAGATTCTCTCTGTTGTTGACATCATTGCTATTGGTTCGTAACTAACTCCATTAATTCTCCTTTTTTCCATCTGGGTTTTGTTTTTCTCATGGTTTAAGTTTTTTCCTTCCATTCTATATTGGCTTCGTGGGCATCTTTGCTTTTCCTTTTTCTTTTTTTGTGTTTGTTCTGGTTGGCTTTGATAGTCTCAAGGTTTTTGTTTTCTATGTGAATTTTACGTCCGTCCGTCCTGTCTCGTGTCTGCTTTTGTTATCGGTGCTGCTTGTTTTTCTCTTTGTAATGAAGCTAGCTGTCAGTTTTCGTTAAATTTTAAGGTTTTGTTTAACAAATACGGTTGTTGCTTGTAGCTGTGTACTATTTAATGCTGGTTATATTTTATATCCTGGAAAATCTGAAATGCGAATCCTTTTTGTTGTTCAGTTCAGTCATAAATTTACTCCCTTATTAATTACCGGAAGTTAATGGGGATGTTGGGCTGCTGGGGGAGGATTGTATTTCCTTTCAAATCTATCCAGTTTAGCAGTGGAGGATTTTATGCATGTTGATATTAATATTGGTTCTATTTTTTTAATTTTTTTTAATCAGGAGTAGGAGCAACGATAGGAGCTGGAGTATATATTCTTGTTGGAACGGTTGCTAGAGAGCAGACAGGACCGGCTCTTACTGTTTCTTTCTTCATTGCTGGAATTGCGGCTGCTCTCTCAGCATTTTGTTATGCTGAACTTGTTTGTCGGTGCCCATCGGCGGGGAGTGCCTACCATTACACATACATTTGCATAGGAGAAGGGTATTTGCAACTTGTTGGATAATTTTAAGCTTTCCATAGTAGTTCTTATTTATTAATGTGTTGGTGTGAGGTAACTCTTAAGATGACATTGAGAAAACAATTTGAGGTTTCAATCCCTGTCTCAAAATATACAGATCATACAACTTGATACATCTTGGAAATTATAAAAATGACGTGATTAAGAATTGTTATAAATGCATCTTGATGGTTGAGTTTGGTGGTTAAGTTACTGCTTTTGATTAGAAGATTGAATTGCAAAAGGACATAATCAGCAAGCTCAGTAAATGGAAGATTAAGTAAATCTATATCTATATGCTTTGCTATGCTCTTTTCAGGACTTGAACATATTGTCTTGCAGTGCAGCATGGTTGGTTGGTTGGGCATTGATTCTTGAATATACAATTGGCGGTTCAGCTATTGCTCGTGGCCTAACCCCAAATCTGGTGCTGTAGATCTTCTCTATGTGAAGCTCTCTCATCCATTTATGCATGTCTTAATTTATGCTATAAATTCCTATTTAAACCCCAGTGTCTAATAGAGTTACTTTTTTATGGTTTTTTGGCATTTTCTTGGGACCTGTGCGTGATTTTGTTCATGCATGTGCAACGTTCACAAAATTAAACAAACACCAGTAATTTGTCATGATTCATAAATTTTAAAGATGTAGGGCTGCTAGCACTCTATGTAGTGTTAATGGCACTCCCTTTCTCTCTTCAAAACAATGGACTGCCATTAAAGAACTAATAGGCCCGCTCATTTTATAGCTATTCATATTGTTGCTCTCCAAGATTGAATCACTTAATAAGCAGTCTTATTTTGTCTACACATCGTATAGAATGAATACTAATATGCCTGTGTTTATCCTTTAAGAGCAACAAAATGAAGTTAGATTTGGCCAATGGTTAGAGGCATGTATGCTTCCATCCAACCCCTGACCTCACCCTAGTCTTAGACCATTGATGAAAATTGATACAAGAAAGTTCCCCAGATCTGAATGGCCATAGGCTTAGGTATCCAAATGGTGGTGTAATGCTTCACAGTTTGAAGATTAAATATCGGTTCTTCGTGGCATGAGCTTTAGATTGGCTCGATAATGCTCACTGAATGTTATTGTATCTTGACTGGTAACACATACAGCATTATTTTCTACCTTCTTTTTTTTTTCTGGACATAACTTTATCATTTTTGAGATGAATGATTATAACTATCATTAAGGTTTAACCTCTCTTTTTTTGTAACTTTCAAGCTAATCACGTGACTTAGTTTCCTTGTATGCTGTACATCTATGGTTCTCATAATATATTTATTTCATTTATCTTGGTTCAAACCACTTATCTCTTTGGTTTTTCAGGCCTTATTTTTTGGAGGTCAGGATAACCTGCCTTCTTACTTGGCCCGCCACTCCCTCCCGGGGCTTGGCATTGTGGTAGACCCATGTGCGGCAGTTTTGATTCTTGTTGTCACTTTGCTCTTGTGCATTGGAATCAAGGAGGTAAGTCTTGTTTCTTTTCAAATACTATCAAGCTTATGTGTGTTGGCATGCATCTGTTTTTTAATTTGTTTTAGTAAATACTACATCTTGCAGAGTTCATTTGCACAGACTGTTGTTACAACAGTGAATGTTTTTGGGATGATTTTCATCATAATAGCTGGTGGATATTTAGCATTCAAGACTGAATGGATTGGATATGAACTTCCTAGTGGGTGAGTAGTGTATATTTTGTATACTTAGGCTCATTATATCTACCCCAGTGGTCTAGTTCATCTTCTTTTGCTTTTCCTCTGGTTTGATAGGTATTTTCCGTTTGGAGTAAATGGGATGCTTGCAGGATCCGCCGTGGTGTTCTTTTCATTCATAGGTTTTGATGTTGTTGCTAGCACTGCTGAGGAGGTAATTTTTAATGTGGAATGACCGATGACTGGTGTTGCATGTGAATAAAGAATCAAGAGAAGAAATGAGAAAGGAAGATTGAATTCACGGTTCATCCTCTTCATTTTACTTCCTTGCTAAACTAAAAATCCAACTTTATGGAAATCCTATGATGCAAACTGAACAGATATTCATCAATTTCCCACATTGTGCATTAGTTCCTAATCTACTCAGAAATCTGGTCTATGATCTCTTAACTTGTGGTTCTGATCTTACCTCTGTCCTATGTGAAGATGTGGTTTACTTAGCTTATTATTGTAATTAATACCACCATAATGTGTACATTCTGATATGCTTTCTTGTGCGGGCAGACCTAGCTAATTATTCTACACTCTTTAACCTAAGATGCAAAAGGCATTATTAAAGCCTATTATTTAGTTGTGGACTTGCCAAGGTGGGATCCTAGGAGGAAGAACATTAAATAATTACTCTAATACTCAAATCTGCGGCTTTATGAATGAGTTCAACTGTTTTACAATTGCATCAATGATGAACCCCTAGGATACATGAACATGACTAAATTTTAAAAATCATTTACTATTTTTCATGTCCTTGTACATGTTGAATTGTCTGTAATTTGGCAGGTCAATGGAAGTTACCTGGTTTAAAATTTGATATAATAAAGTTACAAATTCATCAATCATTCTGGAAGTTATCAAAGCAAGAATGTAAAATCTTGTTTTTCTTTATCATCATTTATGCCATAGTGGTAGCTATGCATCTTAAGGTCCCATTTCTTCTGAATGATTGTTGACTTATGACTTGTACTCTATAAAGAAAAAACTAGTGTTATAATTTGACATTATAAAGGATAGAAGGATGCTTTTCTGGGACAAAGGGAGTATAATTATGGGAGACCATGCTTGATACATAACTAGGATGGCAACCATGTATATATTGTTTTATTAGATGTAGTCTGATAAAATTCTGTATCCCTCTTAATTTGATTCTGTCTCTATATTTGTGTCATAGTTATTATTTAGTAGTTTAATCATATCTTTACATACCATGTTAGCCTCAATGAGTGAAACTTTGGGCCTCTTTTGAAGCTTTTTGACTACATGATGATCTCAATTTCTTATCATGTCAGGTGAAAAATCCTCAACGAGATCTGCCCTTAGGTATAGGCATTGCTTTGTCTATATGTTGCATTTTATACATGCTTGTCTCTGTTGTTATTGTTGGCTTAGTGCCATACTACGCACTGGATCCAGACACCCCGATCTCTTCAGCATTTGCTTCTCATGGGATGCAATGGGCAGTGTAAGCTTTTCCTCCTGGTTTGTCAATTTGCTTGGTTATTTAACTTTGAGGGTTTTCCCTCGAAGTCAGTTGTAATCTGATTTGTAACTTTATAATTGCAGGTATGTAATAACAACTGGGGCAGTTACTGCTCTTTGTGCTAGTTTAATGGGTTCACTTCTTCCTCAGGTGTGTAATCCATGTTTCTCCAGTGATTTAGAATAACTCTTAGTCCTTTATAACATACTAATGTGGTAGCATGGATATACATTCAGCTCTCAAATTTCTTTGAGCTCCAGTTAGTGCTCAAAAGTTGCATCATTGCCTCTTTTTTTTTTGCATGAGACTTGTTAACTTTAAGCTACAGATGCATGTTATTTTGCTGCTTGATAAGGCCATTTTGCAGGATTCCATGTAGTTTGTGTAAATATGAAATGGTATAAATCTGTTTTCAGTGATTGTTTCCATGAATTCTTTCCAGCCCCGAATGTTCATGGCAATGGCTAGAGATGGATTGTTGCCATCTTTTTTTTCAGACATTAATGCACGCACACAAGTTCCAGTGAAGAGCACAGTAATAATTGGTATTCTTGCTGCAGCCCTGGCTTTTCTTATGGATGTTTCACAGTTGGCAGGAATGGTATGTTATGCATTTGAATTAGAGATGTTTATGAGGAATAATGCATTGCTGTTTATTTATTTATTTATTATGTACATGATCCTTCTGCTATAAAAATATAGGGAGGCAAGGCTTCCTAATTCCTTTCCTGGGTACAGGTTAGCGTGGGTACACTTCTTGCTTTCACTTCTGTTGCAGTTTCAGTGCTAATAGTCAGATATGTTCCACCAAATGAGGTGCCTCTTCAGCCATCACTTCAGCAGCTGATTGATTCACCATCAATGCAGTTCAGTAGTGGTTCTCCGGAGGTTGCATATCAAAACCCTAAGGGTTCTTGCAGCAACTATGATCTTAGTCAACATTTACTTGACAATATAAGGACTCCAATTGAATGCAATCTTCTTCAGAAACACATGGCTGAAGGTACTACCCAATGCATTCTTTGGTGTTTGAAAATGACTTTTTTTCCATTCTATTATTCCCGTACTTTTTTGTCGTTGTGTTTTAGCTTGACATTGAAATGCATTTACATAACAAGTAGAGTAACTGCTATCAAACATAAATGTTGATTTTTAATGTAAGTTGTTTACAAAATTGCACAACAGAAAATATGCAAAAAGTGTATAGACACAGCAAAACAGCTGAGTAATCTCACAAGTAAGCATCTGTGCTGACACAATGATTTTTTACAAGCCTTGGCAAGATAATATTAAACTGGTAGGAGGCGAAATCCAGGCTGGACATGGCCAAAGAATTTGAAACATCACCATTTTGTAGAATTTATTTATTTATTTGTTTATTTTTTCTTCAAAATATGCTGTATTATATATTAGACTAGTGAGCAAAAATGTTTAGTTTATCATAACAAGAGCATACAATATATAAAAGGATGTTTAAGATAAGCCTAGAGTGCATGCAATTTTAAATCTATAAACATGCAAAATAAAATTCAAGACAAATATACTTGCAGCATAAATATAATAAAAAGAATATTAGCATGCAAACTAAGTATCTATTCAAACATGCAATATATATTAGATCAAAGCCTGGCATGCAAACTAATAATAAAAATAACAATGCCTAAATTAAAACAAAGAATGATGCTTGTTGAAATACTTTAAAGGAATGGAACTTTTGTTTTTGTCAAGAATGAATCTTTTGTCCGTAAGACTTTATGGCTCCTCACTTATGCAGCTAGGATGTTTGCAATATGTCAAAATTCTAACGCCGCCACCTTAGTTTAGATATACATCTTAACAAGGTTTTTGAACCAAAATAAAATAATTCAAATATCTCTCAACAAAGTATGAACCTAAATTCTAGATTTGAGAGAAAAAAACCAAAGCATAAAAGAGAATGAAAAATCTAAAAATGATGTGATAAAAGAAAGAAAAAATCTGAAAAATCCAGGTTCAAAACTCTCTCTTCACCCTTTTTGTAAAAGAATTAATTTTCACTGTTATCAACCTTTGATTAGCCACCATAAATCAAGAATTTAATCTAGGAAACCAAGGGTTTTTTGAGTAAGAAAACTAAGGATTTTTTAGATTAATTTCTCATTCGCCTATAATTTGTTTAAATCATGTTAATTAAATAAATTTCCAACATTTTTTTATATATGAAAGAGTGAGGTACTGGCTTATGGGAAAGAGAGAAGAAAGAAAGAGGAAGAAGAAAGCTTTGAATCTTTAAATCCTCTTTTCTGGATGGGTCATATGGGTTCTTTCATTAAGTTGTTGTGTACATTAATCCAACTGAACCCGTAACTGGAAACCAGTTGGAAAAGCACAATGATTGTCATCCCTTTGTTTTTCATTGCTAGACATTTATAAGCCCATCTGAAGGGACCTTTTTTTAGGGGAAGACTAATATTATTCTTGTTGATAATTGGCACAAATCCACTCTAAACCTGAGTTTTTGGTTCGTCCAGGTATCCTAATTTTCTATGTTTTGGTAAATCAGGTAAATTGTCTATCTACCAAGTCTGTGATACAGAGTTGCCTTGACCATTTTCTTTAACAGTGACCCATCTTTTGTTGGCTGTACATGTGGATGCATTTGTATAGCCCATGTGTTTGTTTTATTTCTTTGTTGAATTTCATTGGCATCATGATGCCTATTGTTAATTGTTATAATATATTCTACCATTCATAGTTAATAAACAATACTTAAGGAAACACTTCTGCATTAACATATTCACTGGATTTCTCTTGACAAATTCCATATGATATGTACATTGATATTAGTTTTCTTGTTTCGTGCCAATTAAACAGATGGACAGAATCAACAAAAAAGGCGAAAAATTGCTGCTTGGAATATAGCTCTTGTATGCATAGGTGTTCTTGTCCTTGCATCTGCAGCTTCTGTTGAAAATATTCCCGGGTTTGTCATCTGCTCTAAAATCTGCAGTTCTATAACTTTCCATTCATAGCTTAGGCTGTTGCTCATGATGCTTGAGGTGAAACTATTCTCCCAGAGTCCCAGTACGATACATGCTTGGAAATGGCATGTGCATTATGGTTTAATGGGGAAAAACTGAATTTTGATACAAAAAACAAGGACACAGATTAGGTAGAGAAAATATAATTTAGGTCACTTGGAACATGGGTGTGGCCTAGCATTGATTTTTTGTAGGATGGCATGCTTATCCATTCACTTTCCAACTTAGTGGTGCAAGCTTTCTTTGTTCATTCTCAAGTGTTTTAGGTTATAAGGTGTTCCATCTTCCAGCTAAAGGGCCATAACCTTCTTCGCTTTCATCTGATTCACCCTTCTAAGATGAGTCCCCTTAGCTCAACTAGAATTGTTCTTAACCTTTGGCGTGTGAGTTCTCAACTTATTAAAACAATAAATGGAAGTTTTTTTTTTCTCTGGAGATACAGCACATCAATTCTTGAAAAAAAAAAAGAGTAACTCATCTTCTGCAGTATAGGATTAGTCGAAGACATGTTTTACCTTGATATGTGACTGATATGGTTCTTCTGGTTTGTAACTGGATCTTCTTTATTCTACCAGCATTCTTCGCTTCACATTGTGTACAGTGGGTGGAGCTATTCTTTTGTGCAGTTTGATTGTTCTGGCTTGCTTAGCACAAGATAATGCGAGGCATAGCTTTGGGCACTCAGGAGGTACGTTGAAGCTTATTTAAAACAATGTTAAAGGATATTGGTTGAGGCTGGGTATTGTGTGTTTTGGTGAAGAATTTTATAAACCTTGTTACCACTGCAAAGCTCTGCTGGCTTTTGGCTACTTGTTAAAAATTTGTCAGATTAATATGTATATAATCTTAAAATGGCTGGTGCAGATTGAAGTTACGAAGAAAACATTGCGTCAATTCAAGAAACCCTCTAAATTACATGAAATGGTAGATAAGATCACTTGATAGAATTTCATGATAGTTCAAAATCCAGTGCATTAGCTGAGGGGAAGAAAAAGATAAGTTGGGGGTGTGTAGTATAGGAATTGTTTGGTCATATCTGTTAAAGAATAATATAAATTATATTTTGGAACCTTACCTAACAGCTTGAGCTTTTAGGTGAGATGGTTTCTTAACATGGTATCAGAGCATTATTGACCCAACGGTCACGAAATTGAATCTCACCACCTCCATTTTATTTGATAAAAAATCAAGCACAAGGTAATGTGGGTCTGTGCAAGTTTTAAGCCCAAAGGGCTTTCACTTGAGGGAGGATGTTAACTGTTAAAGAATAATATAAATCATATTCTAGGACCTCACCAAACAACTTGAGCTTTTAGATGAGATGGTTCCTTATCAATATCACTTGAGTAATCATTGCTAAACCATACTACCGTAGCGCTTTGGAAAACCTGTGCTTATTGTCTTACACACATATTCTGTATGGTACTGTTACCTCCAATTTAAAAATGGTGCTCCATATGCATGCAATAATCATGTACAAATTTATTTTTTGCCCTTTTCCAGGTTTTGTTTGTCCTTTTGTTCCATTCTTGCCAGTTGCGTGCATTCTCGTCAACACATACTTGTTAGTTAATTTGGGGTGAGTATCCACCATTCAACTTTGCCTCTCACTCTCAAATAAAGTTTTTTATTTATTTATTCATTCATATGAGCTCAATCTCACCAAACTTTCCATCTTCGTGTTGATCTTTTGCGTCTATGTGCAGGGCTGGCACATGGTTCCGTGTTTCCATATGGCTGCTAATAGGGGTACTGGTTTATTTATTTTATGGTCGGACCCACAGCTTATTGAAAAATGCCGTTTATGTCCCTACTGCCTGTGCTGATGAGATCTACCGCACTTCTTCAGATCTTCTATAGATCACGGCAATGCATGCACCATAAACACATCCATCTCTCATCTATCTGAAACATTCTTGGATGCATTTCTGCTGCTACTGATCGGCAAGGTGCGTAATTCTGGCTGATAGAAGTGAAATCAATCTTCTGTTGTATAGTTGTATTGCTTAATTAGGTGGCATCTTCTCAAATTCTTGTGGAAACATGTAAATAGCTTATAGCTCAAACGTGATGATAGTTACAAATACGTGGTACGAGTGTTTGAATGGGGAAAAACATTGTTTTCTGCTAAAACATTTCTTTTAGCAGTTTCTCTTGCAATGCCACTCATGTGACAGTGAAGGTGGTTAATATGGAGATGGTAATATAGAGAGTGATCCATGAGATGATTTTCATTCAGTTTTGAGCAAGGTTGTCGATTTTATTTCGGTTGGTGCTTTGTTTTTTCAATTGGAACGGAATGTTTCGGTTTCGAAGTGTTTTTGGCGCTCCGTTTTGGGGTTGTATTGTTTGTTTGTGTGTGTGTGATTAAATATATTAATTCAACAAAAAAATTAGTTCAAATCTAAAAATAAAATTATTTAGAATTGTGCAATTTATTCTAAAAAAAGATATAATAAAATGATTTTTTGAACAAAATTATGAACATATATAATATTACGAGAATATCATCATTAATCTCGCAAGTTTATTACATTTCTGATTGCTATGAAATTTTAACATAATAGACTCGTAAAATTTTATCTCAATCTAGCAGTCAAATTAAGAGATGATTGATATTGTAAAATTATTTATTATTTAAAAAAATACTATTTGGTCGAAACGGAATAGACAGAATAAAATCAGAACATTCTGGCTAAAATTTGGAGGAAATTTTTAAAACGGACTGAAATTTTATGGTAAAAATTATGTTGTTAATGAAACGGGATTAATAACACTGATTTTGAGTAATTGTATATGGAAGCAAGAGATAACTCCCATCTTTTGTTAATTTTTGACATGCATGGCATGAGTTTGGATAAAAGGGCACACATGTCTTTTGAGAAACCTAGTGGCTGAAGCAAGATGCTTGCCCATATTGCCAACTTCATGCCACTAGCCATGACAGGGACAATGGAAACAGCTACCTCATAGGGTTATGGAGCTTTGTTTTGTTATGATCTTGAGGAGATTGTTGTGATTTTGAGCCAATATGATATTGCAATAGCACAATTGTTATAAGCAAACATCACTACTAGTTTTGTTATTTTACTGTGTAAGGAATTTGGAAATACTATCCATGTCTTCTGAAAAATTCGAAAATACCTCTAGTCACGGGGATTAAAAAATTTTAATTCTAGGAGTAAAATGGTAAGTTAATTGTTTGAATCCATAGTAAAATCGGGACGCGTTTTATATATATCTATAATGATCTAGCCTTCATCCTCTTATGCTTAGCCTTGTGATAAAAAATTTGAGTTTAAAAGATATATTAGATTTTAAAAATTAGTAACTTAACATATTAGTCTCCAAGAACGTGGTGTGATGAGAAAGAACTTGAGATCTGAACAGTAGGTATGGAGTTCGAGTCATGACATGTATTTCTTGTAAAAATTTGGGACAAACAATTATGAGTGCATTTTTCAAGGAATGAGTTTCTTCATATCAAATAAAAAAATCTAATATATTTTTATGTAAAATATCTTTTTGAATACTGGAACAAGAGCTCGGGAATTTAGTCGAAATATTAAACTGTTCCAAACATCAATTATTTTTATTTTTATTTAAAAAAAAAGTTCTGGCCAGGACATTCTTGATTGGAGCATCTTGGTGGATCCACTCGGGCAAATTTCAGGAAACAAAATAAATTGAAAAAAAATTATTTAAATATACTTTTGTTAGAGCATGAAAAAAATTTGAACTAATAATAATAATAAATTTAAATATAATTTAAATATACTTTTGGTCCATTCATACCAAAAGCAATGACATGGCTTCCCACTTCTTCTTGACATGACGTTGTGTTGTATAATTGAGGTGGAGAAATAAAAAAAACGTTTGCAATGATGCTAGGCATGTCATGTCATGCCCATGATCCCAGTAAAGATATGATAATAATAATAAAATAATAATAATAATACTAATAAAATAATAATAATAAAATAATAATAATAATAAAATAATAATAATAAAATAATAAAATAATAATAAATAATAATAATATAGATGATGTCACCGTACTTGAATCTGCACCCTAGCCTATACCACTCCTCCTCGTTAATAGCAGCTGTGTGGTAAGGTGTTCCAAATATTGTTTTCAAATAAAATAAAATAAAAGTTATATTTTAAAATTGTTTTATACAATAATATCAAAATTAATTTTAAAAAATATATTTTATTTTAATATATTTTAATAGAATTGAGAAATAAATAATAAATAAATTATTATTAGTTTTTTTTGCCATGTTTGAAAATATGATTAAAATTGATTTTAAAAGTGTTTTTTGTTTAAAAACATATCAAAATAATTTTTTTTTAATTTTTAAAAATTATTTTTGTGATCACTACATGAAAATAATATAAAAATACTAAAAATATTTAATTTAAAATAAAAATAATTTTTTTTTTAAAAATACTTTTAAAATTTTATAAAAAACACTCTTTCTTTTTCTTCCACACACGCTGTCGGAAACGTAGAGTTGCAGAAGTTGACTTGGACAAGATGCCTGTAATGGGGAGACAATTCAAACATAACCTCTATTGGCTTTCGTGCTCATTGCAGACATTTGGGAAATATAAACTTTCTATTTCTACCTTTTCTTTTCTTCTCGGAAAAAAAAAAGAAATTAATTATACTATTAATCGGTAAAAGTTTTGAATTGTTGTGATATCTTGGGATCAAATTTGAAAATGTTCATAAGCTTCTAGAACATTGTTGATTTGACACCAGCAAACATTTAGATGTGTGGTAGATGTTATTTTTTAAAGTATTTTTCGTTTAAAAATATATTAAAATAATATTTTTTATTTTAAAAAAATTATTGTTGACATTATCACATGAAAATGATCTAAAAATACAAAAAATATTTAATTTATAAAAATAAAATATTTTCAATTTTTTTCAAAAGCGTTTTTAAAATGGAGTGTCAAACATTTCGTAACTACTAGATTGATAGATTTAATGTGTGTTTGGTATTGCGTTATAAATTGTTTTTTGTAAAGTTTTTTGTTTGAAAATACATTAAAATATTTGTTTTAATTTTTAATATCAACATATCAAAATAATCTTAAAACATAAAAAATAAATCAATTTAATCTTTTTTTTAAATAATCCTAGTTTCAAATTTAAAAGAGTAGTTCTTTGGTTTTGTTAAATTATATGTGGTCTTGGATAATTCTTTACATGGTTGTAATTGAAGTATTTAAAGTTTTTAAGAACTAAAAACTAAACTAAATTAATGAATGGATCATGGAAGTTATTTATTTTATGTACATACAAATTTAAAAGGCCCTCTCAATTATATATAGATTTAGTAAATTTAATATTCGATATAACCTGTTTTTTAAAATTTTAAATTATCTTTATTGTTTAAAAAAATATATTTGAAAGTTATTTTAATATAATAATATTAAAAAATAATTTTAAAAAAGTATATATTATTTTAATATATTTATAAATAAAAATTATTTTAAAAATAACAACTTGTACCAATAATTGATGGTGAGATTCTTTTTGAGCCAAAATCACCATGTCATCAGTATCTATGACGTGGCTAGTTTGTAATTCAAAGTCTAAACTTAGCTGTCTTGAGGTTCATTCGGTGCCCTATCAACATGAAAGAGGAAAAAGACAATGATTGTGTTTCTCAGAGTCATCATCGCTACATGAAATAATTATGCATACTTTCATCCAATAAAATCAAAATCTTTCCTTTTTTTTATTATTATTAACATGAATCCTCATATCAGTTTGAATAATGTTCTTCATATCATTTTAGTTGGTGTTTTGTTTTTTTAATTGGAATGAAATGTTTTGATTGTAGAATATTTTGACGTGTCGTTTCGGGATGATACTGTTTATGTGTATGTGTGTGTGTGTATATAATTAAATATATTAATTAATAAAAATAGTTCAAATCTAAAAATAAAATTATTTAGAATTGTGTGATTTAATCTAAAAAAGACACAATAAAATAATTTTTCTAAACAAAAATATGAACATATATAGTATTATAAGAATATCATCATCAATCTCACAAGCTCATTGCATTCTATAATTGCACTAAAATTTTAACAATATATATGTGTGTGTGTGTGTGTGTGTGTCAAGAGACTCCTCGTAAAATTTCATCTCAATCTAACGGTTGGATTAAGAGATATGATTGATATTGTAAATTATTTATTATTTTAAAGAAAACACTATTTGGACGAAACGGAACGGGCGAAATGAAACCGGAACATTTCGACTGGTATTTAGTCAAAAAATCCAGAACATGATGGAATTTAAACCGAGGTAAAACAACGTCGTTTTGTCTCGTTTTTTAACCGGTACGAAACTTTTCGGCCGAAACGGAACGAAACATACAATACTGGTTTGAATAGATCTAAACTAATTCTATGGACACTGAAGTTAATAACTATATAAATCTGTAATAATTATCATATTAACAATCACAAAAATTGAATCCGAAACTACAAAAAAAAAATCCTCATTCTCAATTTTGTATCAATATTACCTACTAAATGATTAAATCAAAATCTTTTTAAAAAAAAAAAATCAAAATCTTTCTTCATTCCACACGTTGCTGTATACTTTTCTTCACTTCAATTCTTGCACGCATTCTCCATTCTAATAATAATAATAATAATGATAGTGAAGTGTGGCCATTATGTGATGTCTTTAATTTATACCATTATTTTAATATTTCGGGTGGTCATTTTGCGTCTATTAGTTATATATATTATTATTATTATATAGTTGGCCAGAGTATACAATACATTATTTATGTGGGGTTAATCTACTTGTTTAATTGTTTTCTTGTTAATCTACTTGTTTAATTGTTTTCTTGTTTTACCATGGACTATATTCTAGAGGTATGTTCAACATAATTTGCTGGTGTTGAGATTTTATTGTGTGTTTGTTTATGAGATGTGTCCAACGAATAAATTATTAATTCATGTAGTTATTAATTTTTCTTACCGTCTTAATTTTTTTATTCGCTATGAAGGTGCTTGGACTTTTTGTGTTATAGCAATATGATTATTCAGTTTTATATGATAAATATGAATGATGTTACTTGTACGTGTCCCTAACAGGTTACCAAAGGCAAGATAGTTGATGCTTTTGTGATGTAGCGAGTCGGGTTTTGAAAATTTTATCCGGATTATGTTAAAGAATAATATAAATTATATTATGGGGCCTCACCTACAAGCTTAAGTTTTTAGGTGAGATGGTTCCTTAACATGGTATCAGAGCCTTATTGACCCAGCGGTCACGAGTTCGAATATCACCACCCCCATTCTATTTGATAAAAACTAAGCACAAGGTGATGTGGGTCTGTGCAAGTTTCAAGCCCAAAGGATTTTCACTTGAAGGGGTGTGTTAGAGAATAATATAAATCATATTATGGGGCCTCACCTACAAGCTTAAGTTTTTAGGTGAGATGGTTCCTTAACAGATTACTTGTTTGGCTTGTATTTAAAATTAAATTGTATAAAAATTACTATAATGTGACACAGTTGATTTAGTATATCCAAAAACAAGTTGAATATCATGGTTTGCTCTAAAAAAATTAAGATGAAATTATTTTTTAATATACAGACAACAACTTATTAGATCGACTCATGTTTCGGAGTTTGACTCGTTCATCACATGACCTTGATGGTAGCCTTGCTATAAGGAAAAACAATAAAAAATACTTCATCCAAAACTCAATATTAGAAAATAAAAATAAGAAAAACTTGATAACTTGTTTGAATTTATTTCGTATGGAATTGTTTGGTGTCAAAAAAATCCCATACTTGACTTTTCAAGAAGAAATTTGGTTTAATTGCCTATAAAAATTGAGATCTCAAGCGTCAACATTGATTTTTCTTTGTCTTGTTCATGCAACATTTTTTAAAAATAAAAATTATTTATAGATTTTTTTTTAAAATTAAATAAAAAATAAACAGCACATGTTTATCTTGTTTAACATGTCAACCAGCTGACAAGCAGGATTCAATATCAAATCGTTTTTAATCCCAAATAACCATATGCTAGTAGTCAATAAAATTAATTGAGGAATCAATTTAGAAAATTCAAAAGCGAACCTCGTTTTTATTTTTTTTATTTTTTAGGCAGGGTCAGATATTATAAGCTCGAAAACCTCCCTATGAAACTATTTGACGAGAAGTTGTCGAGAGAGTCAAAGGTACGTGATAAAATGGGTCAAATTTGGCTGTATAATTTCAAGATATCGCCCTCCAAGCATTGGACTGGCCTTGCTATCAAGGTAGGAAAGAAAAAAAATTAAAAATTGATTAAATTGACAAAAAATAAATTATTAAAAAAATTTAATTAAACTAATTAGAATATTTTTTAAAATTTATGATTTGATTTGTTTTTTTAAGGTTAAAATCAGTAAACTAAAACTGAACGGTTCAAATTAAAAAAATACTATAAAAAACTTTCTATTTTTCTAGTTCGGCTCAGATTTTTTAATTTGATTCTATTTTGATGAAATGGAATAAGAGAAGACTTGGTTAAAGTAAAACAAAATTCAAAAAATTCAAAAATTATTTTTTAGTTTTTTACATAAAAAAAACAAATTAAAATCGGTCCATTTAAACCAATTTCTGTTTTTCTTATATAATTTGAATTTAATTATTTTTATAAATGAAAATCAAACCGAAAATCATCAGCACTTCCATTAAAAACAAAAAAGAAAATCGCACAATTATTTAGGTGGACCAAAAAAGAATAATAATAATAATAATATAATTTCCACTCAGAAATAATCATTCTTGAATTAAAAAACAATAAATCATCATTATTTTTTGCAACAAGATCCAAGACTTTTGCATAATGGCAGTGGGGGCCCTTGAAATCAGTAGACAGCGAATCAAAGTGCGAGCCGACCATGACGTCATCCCTGTTCTTTGGTTTTTTCTCGGATTGGTTAACCCATGACTGCAATCATGCTTTCATTCTAAGCTGTCTACGGCATTCACATTAGGATTCCAGCGTCATAAAATAAAGTTTCGAGAAAGAAAGAAAAAACTTATTTTCTAAATAAAATATTGACAAAAAAACTTTTTTATGAAAAAAATATGGTTAGTAATGTGTACATGAGCCACTTTAATATTGCAATATTTTTAGCATTTTAACTTTATACAAAAAAAATAATTCAACAAACTCAACCAGTCATACTAAATATAATTCATTACCAACTCAATACAAATAATAGAACTTGTAATTTAATTTCAAATAAGTTCATAATTAAAAAAAAGTTGACGACTAACAATATACAGTTTCATCAACTTCATCAATATCACTAGAAATGTGTTTTGTGCAATCCAAATTATTACATTACCTAATTAGTGTAATGCATATCAATGATGGTGTCCCCAATGAGCGTTGTGTGATGACAAAGAGTTTGAGATCTACACAACAAATCTTGAGTTAGAGTGAGGATATGTCTCCCTTGTAAGAACCTAGGACAACCAAGATGATTTTACTCGCTTACCTATACCCATAAAATATGTTTTCCAAGAGATGAGATTTTCTCGCATCCAAAAACAATATATCAATGATGGTAAAATAACGCATTAGGGCCATTGCTAGCCATACATCACCTCGCATCGAAGAAGTTGCTACTATTAAATTTGAGTGTTTCAATTTTCCTTACACTCTCAAATCCATATCCATTGATTCTCCTTTTCTTCTTATTCGATGTCGTATTATTCTCTTCTTCATTGTTGATTCCTCTCGAAACGAGCTAAAAAATATCGAATTAGGATCTAATTTGGGAAACTTGAGAACCACCTTTATCTTCTTATTGTGGCATCTCTTTCTGTTTGATTCACTAATTTTCTCTTCATTTAAGGAGCTTATTACAACTATCGTCGTTGGTAGGTTAAATGGTTAGTGGATAGATTGAAAGGAATTGTAGGGGTGGCGACATATTATTTTAATATATTTCTAAATAGAAGATATTTTGAGAAATAAATACTACCCATATTAATTTTAATTTTTTTTCATTCATGTTTAAGAGTGTAATTAAGATTGTTTTTAAAATATTTTGTATTCAAAAATATATTAAAATGATATTTTTGATTTTTTTAAAATTATTTTTGAGATTAGCTCATGAAAATGATATAAAAATACCAAAATTATTTAATTTAAAGTAAAAATAAATTTAATCTTTTTGAAAACACACTTTTAAAAAATGCAGCGAAAAAATCACTCTTTCTTTTTATTTCACACACGCAGACGGAAACGTAGAGTTGCAGAACTTGACTTGGACAAGATGCCTGTGATGGGGGGACAATTCAAACATGACCTCTATTGGCTTTCGTGCTCATTGCAGGCACATGGGAAATATAAACTTTCTATTTCTACTTTTCTTTTCTTCACGGAAAAAAAAAGGAATTAATTATACTATTAATCGGTAAAAGTTTTGAATTCTTGTGATATCTTGGGATCAAATTTGAACATATTCTATGACCAGAAAGAAATTTATTTTGAAGACATGTTCAAATGCTTCTAGAACATTGTTGATTTGACACCAACAAACATAAATATTCGTGATTGTTTTAAAATTATTTTTTATTCAGAAATATATTAAAATAATATTTTTTAAAAAATATATTTTTGACATCAACATATGAAAATGATCTATAAACATCAAATATATTTAATTTAAAATAAAAAAATTAAAAATATTTTTGAAATGCAGTGACAAACACAGCTAGATTGATAGATTTAATGTGTGTTTGTTATTGCGATATAAATTGTTTTTTTATAAAAAAAATTGTTTGAAAATATATTAATTTTTTTTTTTAATTTTTAATATCAGCACATCAAAATAATTTAAAAACATAAAAAATAATATCAATTTAATTTTTTTTTTAAAAAAAAATACTCCTAGTTTCAAATTTAAAAGAGTAGTTATATGGTTTTGTTAAGTTATATGTGGTCTTGGATAATTCTTTATATGGTTGTAATTGAAGTATTTAAAGTTTTTAAGAACTAAAAACTAAACTAAATTAATGAATGGATCATGGAAGTTATTTATTTTATGTACATACAAATTTAAAAGGCCCTCTCAATTATATATAGATAGATAGATAGATAAATGGATTGATTTAGTAAATTTAAAATTCGATATAACCTGTTTTTTAAATTTTAAATTATCTTTATTGTTTAAAAAAATATATTTGAAAATTATTTTAATATAATAATATTAAAAAATTATTTTAAAAAAGTATATATTATTTTAATATATTTATAAAAAAAATTATTTTAAAAATAACAACTTGTACCAATAATTGATGGTGAGATTCTTTTTTTTTGCCAAAATCACCATGTCATGCTAGCTTGTAATTAAAAGTCTAAACTTAGCTGTCTTGAGGTTCATTAATGGCAAGGCTCTTCCGTGCCCAATCAACATGAAAGAGGAAAAAGACAATGATTGTGTTTCTTAGAGTTATCATCGCTACATGAAATAAATATGCATACTTACATCCAATAAAATCAAAATTTTGTATTATTAATATAAATATTCAAATCGGTTTGAATAATATTGTTAATATTATTTTAGTTGATGTTTTGTTTTTTTAATTGCAATGAAATATTTTGATTTTAGAATATTGCGGCGTGCCGTTTCAAGATTATATTGTTTATGTGTGTGTATATATAATTAAATATATTAATTAAAAAAATAGTTCAAATCCAAAAATAAAATTATTTAGAATTGTACAATTTAATCTAAAAAGACACAATAAAATAATTTTTCTAAATAAAAATATGAACATGTATAATATTATAAGAATATCATCATCAATCTCGCAAGGTCATTATATTCTATAATTGCACTAAAATTTTAACATAATATATATAAATATATCAAGAGACTTCTCGTAAAATTTCATCTCAATCTAATAGTTGGATTAAGAGATATGATTGATATTGTAAATTATTTATTATTTCAAAGAAAACACTATTTGGATCAAGGTTATCAATACCGTTCCGGTTGCCGTTCCGGTTGCCGTTCCGGTTTTTTTATTGGTACGGAACGTTTTGGTTTCGAAGTATTTCGGCGTGCCGTTTCGGGGTTATACTATTCATATATAATTATATATATATATATATATATATGAAAAAAATAAAATATTAATTTAACAAGCATAATTAAAATTCAAGATAAATTAACTTTAAATACAATATAAACACAAAGTCAAACAAACATAATCTCAACATTAGAAACGGAACGGGAGGAACAAAACCGGAATATTTCGGCCGGTATTTGGTCCAAAAATCCAGAACATGGCAGAATTTAAACCGAGGTAAAAACAACGTCGTTTTGTCTCGTTTTTTAACCGATACGAGACGTTTCGGCCGAAACGGAACGAAACATACAATACTGGTTTGAATAGATCTAAACTAATTCTATGGACACTGAAATTAATAACTATATAAATCTCTAGTAGTTCTCATATTAACAATCGCAAAAATTAAATCTGAAACTACAAAAAAAAAAATCCTCATTCTCAAGTTTGTATCAATATTACCTACTAAATGATTAAATCAAAATCTTTTTTATATATAAAAAAGAAAAATCAAAATCTTTCTTCATTCCACACGTTGCTGTATACTTTTCTTCACTTCAATTCTTGCACGCATTCTCCATTCTAATAATAATAATAATTATAATAATAATAGTTATACCATTTTTTTAGTATTTTGGCTAGTCAATTTGTGTCTATCAGTTATATATATTATTGTTATTATATAGTTGGCCAAAGTATACAATAAATTATTTATGTGAGGTTAATCTACTGGTTGACTTGTTCTCTTGTTCTACCATGGAGACTAGATTCTAGAAGTATATTTAGCATAATTTTTTTTATATCGAGATTCCTTGTGATGTAGCGGGTCAATTTTGAAAATTTTATATGAATTACTTATTCGGCTCGTGTTTAAAATTAAATCATATAAAAGTTACCGTAACACGATACAATCAAATTAATATGTCTAAAAACAAGTTGAATATCATGTCCAAAACATGGATTTTTTTAATATTCAGATAGCAACCTATTAGATCGACTTATGTCTCGGAGTTTAACTTATTCATCACATAGCCTTGATTGTATATTCCACTCGGTAGCTTTGCTTTAAGCAACAACAATAAATAAATAAAAAACTTAATACAAACTCAATATTAGAAAATAAAATGAAGAAAAACTTGATAACTTGTTTGAATTTATTTCGAATAGAATTGTTTGGTGTCAAAAAAATCCCATACTTGACTTTGCATGAAGAAATTTGATTTAATTGCCTATAAAAATTTAGATTTCAAGAGTCAATATTGACAACGAAAAAAAGTAGGATTTTTTTCTTTGAATTGCTCATGCCACACTTATAGAATTTTTTTAAAAAGTTTTAAAATAAACAACTTATATTTATCTAGTTTAACATGTCAATCAATTGACACCATGATTCAGGTCCTGTTTGATACTGTGTTTCAAAATAGTTTTATTTTTTTAAAAATATATTTTAAATTAAAAAAATTTGGTGTTTTTAGATCATTTTGATTATTGATGTCAAAAATAATTTTTTAATAAAAAAAAAATATCAGTTTGATATATTTTTGAATTAAAATATTTTAAAAAATAACTTTAATCACGCTTCAAAACAGATACCGGTTATCAAATATCAAATCGTTTATAATAAAAAATGCTAGTAGTCAATGAAATTAATTGAGGAGTCAATTTAGAAAATTCAAAAGCGAACCTCGCTCTTTTATTGACGAGAATGGGTCGAATATGGCTGTTTATAATTTCAAGATACCACCCTCTAAGCATTGGACTGACCTTGCGATTAGGGGTAAGAAAAGAAATTGATTAAATTAAGAAAACTTTAAATTTTAATTAAGAAAAATTAAACAATTAAAAAAACTAATTAAATCAGTTATAATATTTTAAAAAATTCAATTCTGGCTTGTTTTTTTATAGATAAAACTGATAAATTAAAATTAAATCAGTTCAAATTAAAAAAAAAATACTATAAAAAAACTTTTTATTTTTCTGATTCAGTTCAAATTTTTTGATCTGATTTTATACCTGATTAAAGTAAGAAAAGATAAAAAAAAACATAAATTATTTTCTATTTTTATATAAAAAATTGAATTAAACTAAATTAAAACGGATATTTTAAACTGGTTTTCAGTTTTTTTTATATAATTTTAATTTGATTGTTTTAACTTCCATTGAAAATAAAAAAAGAAAATGGCAGAATTATATAGGTGGGCCCGATAAAGAATGATAATAATTAAATGAATAATCGATTTCCACTCAGAAATAATCATTCTTGAATAAAAAAACAATAAATCATCATTATTTTTCTGCAACAAGATCCAAGACTTTTGCAAAACGGCAGTGGGGGCCTTCAAATCAGTGGACAGCGAATCAAGGTGCGATCTCCCAAATCTGCCGACCATGATTCCTGCCTGTTCTTTGTTTTTTTTCCTGGATTGGTTAACTAACTTTGTTTTTTTTTTTTAAATATTATTTTTATTTTAAATTATTTTTTTATATTTATAAATCATTTTGATGTATTAATATTAAAATATTTTTTTAAAAATTATTCAGAAATAAATAAAGTTTTCAGAAAGAAAAAAAAAGTTGTTTTCTAAATAGAATATTGACAAAAGACTTTTTTTTTTTGACATACTAAAAACTTATTTATAAAAAATATATAATTCATTATCAATTCAATAAAATTAATAGAACTTATAATTTAATTTACTTTAATTTCAAATAAGCTCATAATTAAATAGAAAAAAACTTGATGGTTAACAATTTACAGCTTATCAACTTCACCAACATCACTAGGGATGTGTTAATGCAATCTGAATTATCGTATTACTCAATTAGTGCAAAGCATCAATGATGGTAAATTAGTGATTTTGAGAAGAATTAGTAATTGTTGAATTGCTTGAGCTAGAATTATAAGGCTAAATGGTGATGCTTGCCTTTATTTTTTGTGAATTTTGTTTTTTGACTCGGTTTCACAGGGTTGAATAGATCATGGGTTAACTCAATTTTTTAACCAGATGAAACCATACCAATTTCTTCTCTCCTTTTTTCTTTAATCTGGATAGGTCTAGGTTTCAAGTCGACTAGGTCCTGGGTCAACCTCAAACTGATTTAGATTTTGTGACCAAGTCGAGGTTTTAATAATTTACTAGAAAGACACAAATCATTTAAAGTGTTTTTTGACTTGTTAGTAATCAAGTTTTTCTTTAATCTGGATAGGTCTAGGTTACAAATCGACTAGGTCTTGGGTTAACCTCAAACTGACTTAGGTTTTGTGACCAAGTCGAGGTTTTAATGATTTACTAGAAAGACACAAATCATTTAAAGTGTTTTTTGACTTGTTAGCAATCAAGTGTAAGATATGTTGCAAATGCATTTAATATTTTGATGTGTCGTGGGAAAAAAAACACTAAGAATGAAGTCCATGTTTGAGAGTGTGGTTGATGTTATTTTTTAAAGTGATTTTTGTTTGGAAATATATCAAAACAATATTTTTTTTAAAAAAATACTTTTGAAATGTCGTGTTAACGCTTTTGAAATTTAATATCAAACAAGATAGAATTACATGACACAATTAGTCTTGATGTTAATATGATTCAAAGATACAAATAGTTCATCTCGTTTGGTGCTAAATTCTTTAGAATTTCATAATTGAATCGATTGGATTTCAACAATTATTCTATATTTTTGAAAGCTAGTTTATCACTATGATTTGTTTTTTTTACTAATGATTTGAAAATACTTGGAATATATATTTTTTATTTTTTAACATTAATATATTAAAATCATCCAAAATAAATATATATCTAATATACTTCCAAAAAAACTTCAAAAGTAATAGTTAATCTTTCTTTAATTAAATTAAAATAAATTTTTTGAATTTCATTTATATTAAATATTACGTTGCCGCTATATGTGACGGTTGGTACAAGAATATATTTGTCAATAAAAGAACCTTTCTCAGCCAACGGAGTAATTATTTTTAACAGCCTTTAATAATTCATTATTAAAGGACACAAACACATTAGAAAGAAGCTTCTCTCATTTCCTTGTCCAAACTCCAAAGCACAAAACACTTTGGGTTCTGCCTCTGGGATCTGCCCGCCCCCCATCTTCAGAGCAGATCGCTTCCCAGACCAGATTCCATCCATAAAACTTGATTATATTATACGGAGGGAATGCGGGCAGGGCTTGTATTGTAGGTTTTAGCTTTTGTACATGATATAATTAAACTCTGTGGATCTTTTTTTCATTTGTAAGTAAGGAACATACCCAGCTGTAGCTGGTAAATTACTTATTGATAGGAGTAGGAGGACAGTGAAAGTTGTTTTCTTTGCAAGGGAATAAAAAAAAAGTTGAGAAATTTGATGGGTTTTCTTGTTGATTCTCAAAAGGGTGGTTGTGGAGTAGGGGGTGGTGGCTGTTTTAGGAGTTTGATAAGGAGAAAGCAGGTTGATTCTGTTCATTCTAAAGCACGTGGTCATCATCAGTTGGCCAAGGAGTTGTCTGTTCTTCACCTTATTGCTATTGGTATGTTCCTTTTCTCTTAATTCTTCGCTTTGACCAAATAATTTTTTCTGGGTTTTGTTTTTTGGATCAAGGTTTTGATTGTCCTGTGCTTCTTCGTCCTTTTTTGTTTGCTACTTTACCGGATGAATGAGTTGTGTCAATTGGTTTCTGGTTTTGGCCAGAAACTTGCCTGGACGTATCATTTCCTTGTTGTCTTATCCAGATAATATTTCCTTTTTTTGATTTTCTTTCTTTTATTTTATTTTTACTGAAATTAAGTTTTATTAAAACATGAGCCAAAACTTGATCCTGCTAAGCACCGTCTTGCTGCTAACGTGAAAAACTAAAATTATTTATGTTTTTAACCTTTTTTGTAACTTTCAGTTTTTCGTGAGTTTTCTAATTTTTGAATGTTAGTTCTTGTGCTATAGCTTGCCTTCTATCTATGAATTGCTGACCGTTGAACTCTGATCAGGCGTTGGCTCAACTATTGGAGCTGGAGTTTATATTCTTGTTGGAACAGTTGCTAGAGAGCATTCTGGGCCAGCTCTATTTATGTCCTTTTTGGTTGCTGGAATTGCTGCTGCTCTTTCAGCCTTTTGCTATGCAGAACTTGCAAGTCGTTGTCCATCTGCCGGAAGTGCTTATCATTATTCCTATATATGTGTTGGAGAAGGGTAAGTATTTGTTGTTTCTTGTTTGAAAACATATTTACTTCCGTGGCAGGCTCTCTTCTATTTGGTTCATGGTTTACATCCTGCTATCTCTTTATTCAAAGGGGATAAATCAGTTGATGATTTCATTTATCTTGCAAAATGTTGTTTGGGGGATTTGGTTGGTCATAATTTGGTTCCGTGATGCAATCTACTTTTGGCACATTTCTTGCTGTTTTTGATATGATTATTGATTTATATAATAGCATACCTCAGATGCCGTGTTTGGATAGTTCTTTGTTTGTATTTGGGTTCCATTTTTGGACTGAATATGGTTTTTGACAGAACCTGCAATGCCCCTTGCTTATTGATTCCTTCATTTTTAATTTGCAGTGTTGCTTGGTTGATTGGCTGGGCTCTAATATTGGAATACACAATCGGTGGTTCAGCAGTTGCTCGTGGCATATCTCCAAATCTAGTTCAGTGACTTTCTTTTACCCAAGCTTCAATTTACTTAGATTTGGAACTTTTAATTCCTTGGGTTTAATTATTTCAATCTTATTGTTTTGAGTATAATTATTTTACCTTGCTCTCTTTATAGATGAAAATGGTACACATTTTCCTATTTTCAAGCATTACTATCTTGATGCCTAGTGGCTAATTGCATCTTGCTGTTGAATTGGAATATTGGAAGAACAGAAATTTAGTAACTTGTCAATTCTTTCATTTCTTTTATGATAGTTGCCATATATCTTTTAGCGGTGAAAATAGAATTTTATGAGTGAGCATGCAAGTAATTCTTCTCGGATGTTCAAGCTATATTGACAATACCTTCATCGGAGTCTAGCTTCAATTTATGCTTGAGCTCTTTGATAGTTTCCATTTACATTAAGACATGAAGAGTCATTTAGGACGTCCTTGTTTCCTTTGCAGGAAGTTCTAACATATTAGTGATCTTCCATTTTCACCACTACAAAATAAATTTCTAGGATGCCCCTACTTACCAGCCTACGTGGTGTTCCTTAGGTTAGATCCTTGATTTCAACGAAAAATATATAGAAATAATAGAAAAGGAGTTGCTGAGTTGACAAGCAAGTTGTTGGTCAATACTTGTTTTTTCCTTGATGAAAGTCTTATTTTATTTCCCCCCCTCTTATCTATTTAGACATTGTATGCTCTCCAAATGGTGATAGTCTATATGCTCCCCTTTCTGTCTATTTTTGAATTATTGTTTATATTTCGTACTTATCTTGTTTTATGCTTGTAGGCATTGTTCTTTGGAGGTCAGGACAATCTACCTATATTTCTAGCTCGTCACCATATACCTGGGCTTGATGTTGTGGTTGACCCATGTGCTGCTGTTCTGGTATTGGTTGTCACTGGGCTGTTGTGTGTGGGAATAAAGGAGGTACATACCATAATTCTTTATCATGTTCATTTCCCCCCTTTTGACTAGCAATTATTCTGAGGTTCTTTCCTTGCTATTATATTAATCTCCTTGAGTGACATCATTGTGCAGAGTACTGTGGCACAAGCTGTAGTAACATCCATAAATGTATGTGTCATGCTTTTCATCATAATAGTTGGTAGTTATCTCGGCTTCAAGACTGGATGGGCTGGATATGAACTTCCTACTGGGTAATAAGCATCCCATGTTGTAAACTCATTTATGAAACATTTTCTGCTGAAGTTTTATAATTAATATGATATTTCTGAACACACAGGTACTTTCCCTTTGGGGTGGATGGGATGCTTGCAGGGTCTGCAACTGTATTTTTTGCGTACATCGGTTTTGATTCAGTTGCCAGCACTGCTGAGGAGGTATGCACCTTCCCGGTGTTTTTGTTATTCCTTCCTGCTTCTCTTCTACTGTAGTTATTTCATGTTTACAGTTTTCATGTTCATAGGTACATGGTGACTTGTGGGGTCTAATTCATGTTTCACTTTTCCTGACAGGTGAAAAATCCGCAACGGGATTTACCTCTAGGCATTGGTCTTGCGCTGTCTATTTGTTGTTCTTTGTACATGCTGGTCTCTGTCGTCATTGTTGGTCTGGTACCTTATTATGCAATGGATCCCGATACCCCTATCTCATCAGCCTTTGCTGCTCATGGGATGCAATGGGCAGCGTAAGTTTGTTGTTTTGGTCAAATTCATGGTACATCAATTTTTTCTTAAAAATTATATGGAAGTAATTGAACCTTCTTGATTTATAAGTCCTTGTGCTCTTGTGTGTTCAGTTACTTGATAACTGCTGGGGCAGTTATGGCTCTCTGCTCAACGTTGATGGGGTCAATGCTTCCTCAGGTAATTTAACAGAATCTTCAAGGTGCTTGTATACCATATTTTTCTGACATGCTGCTCTCGGATGCTATTTGTTATATGATGAATGTTATTCTTGATCTTCTTCACTGGCCATGCACCTCATGACTGCTCACATACACTGACTTTTAGTTCAAGCAGTGTATTTTGATTTCCTTTATTTCAGAAATATGGTTGATCTTCAAAACTTACATTGTGTACTTGTATGAATCAATATACGTGTGTTGCATACCTGTATTGCTTTATTTTCTGACATTCCAGTACTTATCTGTAGGCTCTACACTGTATTTTTCCTCTACCATAATTCTCTGTTTTTTTTGATAAAATGTGGAAGTTCTATTTAGTAAGAGGGAACAGTATCCAATCCCCCTGAATATCAGTTCAGGAAATTTCCCTAAAAGCACTTGCTATGTACCACAAAGAAGCCAGGAAGAGTGTCCAATCAACTTTAACTTTCACGATGTGAAGTGTTGATTGATAATTCTGCCTTGCCCTCCTTCCAAATGCACCAAAAAACTGCACTAGAAAACATATCTCTACAGTTCTTACAATCTTTCTCCCACCCAAGACCCACAAAAAAAATCAGCAACACTTGTTCCACCATCCTCAGAATTGCCCAACACTCAAATGCGAACAATCTTCGTTGCATGCATTAAGCTGAAGGGGAATGCTTTGCTGCATGTATTATGATGAAGGGGAATGCAGACAGAGATTGATGTAGAGATTCTCTATTATGATGACACATAACACAATTATTAGGAGTAAGGCCTTGTGATGCGTTCTAATCTGCTACAAGTCATTGGTGTCAATCTCATCGAGCACCATTCTCAAGATGAAAAGGTTGTCTCAATAGGCTCATAAAGGGGTTCTTGAATGTGAACCCTGGGGACAACTACTATATAGTTGGTTAAAGCAAGAATGTGATATTAGTGGTGGTGATAACTGTGTGTTTATATTTATTCTCTAATTGGGTGATTGTGGTGTATGACCTGCCTTTGTGGGAAGAATGCTTAATCTATTTCTTGCCTCTTACTTTACTAGATTCACCAAATGGTAACTGCACTATTCTGTTTGTCCATGAGGTTTTGTTTTTGTTGGTGAATTGTATTTACCTTTTTCTTTATCTCCTAAACATCAATTAACACATGGATTTTGTCTTTCACAGCCTCGAATTTTGATGGCGATGGCTAGAGATGGATTGCTGCCATCATTCTTTTCAGATGTAAATAAAAGCACCCAAGTTCCTGTTAAGAGCACGTTGGTCACTGGCTTTGGTGCTGCAGTATTGTCATTTTTTATGGATGTTTCACAGCTAGCTGGGATGGTATGTGAACTCTGAATCTTCAAGTAAATGTGCAATATAGTATTGTTGTAGTTGATGAAGCTTGCATGCATTGTGCTTGAACCTATTTACTTCAAATCTAAGCAAGGAAGGTAATGAGTTGAGAAATGGTTGAGTAGCCTCTCCCTTTCCTGTTTCCTGTCTGTCAGGAGTCATATTTGCCCATAAGTTCCTGATTGAGGAAATAGGAGAATTTTTGTTCTTATCTTCAACTGGTAATGAGGGCTGACCACCACTATTTTTTACACTTCAGTTATCAAACAAATAGGTGGTCCTTCTGGGATCGGATCGTTAAATAATCCCCCCCCGCCATCCCCCCCCCCCCCCCCCATCGTTGACCTGCCCCTTTGTTTTAAGATTGTTATCAGTTTCTATGATCCAGCTCATTCAACAATTCAAATCAATATCTTAAAAGAAAATAATTGAGTGGTTCATTCTCTTGCAAGCTCATGTACCTTCCAAGACACTATTGCTTCTTATATTATGTGTGTGTGTGTGTGTTGATGTATACATATTTCCCACGTGCACTATGATACAATGATGTCCCCTTGAAATCCATTATTATGAAAAAGGTAATACCCAAAGAAAGAGAATGGAATTTCCATCTTTGGTGATAATTTCAAGATGGATTTATATTTCTTGCAGTTGTAGTCTGATCACATCTTCTACATTCAAATTATCAGTACCTACTATGCATTCACTGCTGTCAGCACCACACCAATCAGGAACATTATTGCTGAGCATGGGACAGATCAACTAAAGTGATTCTTGAATGAAAACGAAAATACAAGAGTCACAATCTAGTCTGACTTAATAGAAATGAATATTTATATTTAATTTTTATTTATTCAAAATTATTCTAGAATTTCTTAGAAATTATTATTCTAAAAGACCCTCCCCTCTGTGAAAAAGGCTTGCACTCCTATTTACAAGAACTATGACTATGGAAGCCTCAACACTTTTCAAATGTAGAAATTTTTATTTATGTAAATGTCAAAGCATATTATTGATAATGCCATTTTGTGCAGGTCAGTGTGGGCACACTTCTTGCTTTCACTATGGTAGCAATTTCTGTATTGATACTAAGATACGTACCACCAGATGAGGTGCCTTTTCCATCTTCACTTCAGGACACTATCGATTCTGTGTCATTACAGTACAGTAAAAATAGCCAAGATGTGTACGAGGAAAAGGCTGTTGTTCATGCGGGTACCTCTAAGGATAGCACATTGCCTTTATTAGGCAAAACAAGAACAATTGATTATCCTATGCTTGTAAAGCAAGAAGCTCAAGGCAATTGTAAGTTTTTTGCAGCTATCACTTTTTACTTTTCTTGGCATGCATATGAATATTACTTGTTTGGATCTGTAAATAATCTAGAAACCTCTCATTTCCAATCACAGTCCAATGACACGTGGTATGTGTTACAGACTTCTGATTGGCACATGTAAAAGATATATTGCTAATATTTCAGTGCACTGAAACATTTACAGATGGAATTCATACATCCACTGAGCTTTCTGTCCTGCCCCAATTTTTAATTTAAAGATGTTAGACCTGACTCTTAGTACTCAGACATAGTGCAGCACATCAGCAAAATTTAATGTATCAACTTTTTCATCAGATGGTTTCTCACTCTAATTCTCCTTTCTATAAAATTTCAGTTGTCCTGAATGAAGGGAAAAGGCGAGTAATTGCTGGCTGGACCATAGCAGCCACATGCATCGGGGCGGCTCTCCTTACTTATGCTGCTTCAGACTTGAGTCTTCCTAGGTGAGTCAATATTGGTCATGACAGTAATTTACAGTTACACATACATCCTCTAATGCTTTTAGACAAGACGTGAACCATTTTCTTCTTTTCTTTCAATGTATGTACCTGTTTGGATTCTTCTACCACCAGTCTTCTTCGTTTTACAATGTGTGGAATTGGTGGTGCACTTCTCCTTTCTGGTTTGATTGTGCTGACCTGCATTGAACAAGATGATGCAAGGCACAGATTTGGGCATTCAGGAGGTACGCGGCTATTTCCTCTTATACCCTGTGCAGTTTCTTATTTTTGTAAGGCCAGTCTAGTTAATACCTGCATATGTGTTTGATGGAAATTTCAGAATATGTCAAGTGCTTGTGTTGAATGTACTATATGTATGTGACCACTGGCCTTATTTGTTACCGAATAAAAAATGCTCAATTGTCTTGGAATGTCCTAGCAGTTGGGGATTAATTTTTGTGTCTTGATCCCAAGTGAAATGAGTTCTCATGTAGGTTAACCACTCTCTTAAACTCGAGGGAAGAGCATTTTCAACAGTCTAACCACCATACTTGCTCATAATATGTGGACATTTTAGTAAATCCAGAAGTAAAGCTACTAGTGCCTGTGAATCCTGAGATAGTTTCTGGATAGAACTTTGTTCAGGTTTACGTTGGCTCAGAACAGCACACGCGAGCGAGTGTGCTATATGTGCTTATTCATCTTTTTCAAGTCCTATCTTATCCTGCATTTAATAGTGCTATCAATTACTTGATCCAGTGTGCTATATGTTCTTATTACCAGGCATTCATTTTATAATACCATAAACACGCACCGACTCGCACACACACAAGCATATGTACAATATAGCTGCTTATGTTGGTGTTACAGTGCTAAGATCTTCTTTGATTAAAGGTTTTGGTGAACTAAAAAAGAATGTAATATCTTTTCAGGTTTCACTTGCCCATTTGTTCCACTTCTTCCTATTGTCTGCATACTCGTCAACATCTACCTGTTGATTAATCTTGGGTGAGTGAATATTTATCCAACTTCGCTGCCATATGATTTTGAACTTTCAGTGGATCTCCATTTATCTTCTCATAACATGCTCCCTCCCTCCCTTTTTCTCTCTGAACCTTTCAGTGCTGCCACTTGGATCCGTGTTTCTGTATGGCTTGTTGTGGGAGTGCTTGTTTACGCATTCTATGGCCGGACGCACAGCTCACTACTGGATGCAGTCTATGTACCCGCAACTCACGCCGATGAAATTTATCGGAGCGCCGGAGAAAGTTTGGCGTAGAATTCGTCTCCAGTTTATGGCAACCAGGATGCAATCCCATGCGTTCCTAGCAACAGAATCTCTTTGTTGTAATACTATATTTCCTTGCAACAGAATCTCTTTGTTGTAATATTATATTTTACCTCCCCCCCATGTGCTGTTTGTTTCCTATGACACCAATGATGGCTGAAATCCGTCTTGCGTGTTTGTATATAGGTTGGTGGTTTGGGGAGTTGATCGAAACATTGTAAATATTCTGATTCAAGAACGTTTCTTTATCAAAGCTCGCACACAACTCTGAAATTAACCTAAAAAACTATTAGTCTTAGGACACAAAATCTGAAGTTCAGCATGAGAAATATGAATGACAACAAAAATTGGTTAATTCTTTGAAAAATATAGTTTAGTCAAGAACCAGGCAAGAAAATGCTTCAATAAGCAACAGCTTTGTGAGTTAAATTTAAAATTTTAGTCTTGGAAAAGAGTATATATACTCTTAATAAACTCTTAGTACAACTCAATGGGCTAACTTGATCTAATTTAAAAATAGGCCTAAAATGCCCCAAAAGTAACAAACTAGAAAATAATAAAATAAATATTCTATATATTTTTTTTTATCTATGGTGTTGTAACTAGTATCTAAAAAAAATTAGATGTAAAATCTTTCCATACTGATATTTGTATTTGAAAAATAGATTATGAATTTTTTTAATTGCAATAATACTAGTTTGTCGCCACTTTTAGTGTTCATGGTAGAGTAAGGTTTTATTTCTGAATAAATCTTTAGATAGATTTGACTCATTGATATAATATACTTTTCTTTTCCAAATAATTCATGATTTCCTTGTTGAATTAGGAGATACAAAATACTTGACAAAACAAGCCTAATGATGTTGAAATCATTCATTTGGCTAAAACCCATCATCTTTAGGCCTATCTTACATATAAATCAAATTTATTAATCCTTTTTCCTTTTGGGTTATTTATATTTTATAGTCTATAAGGCTTATATGTTTTGTAAAACCCTATTAATGGTTTTTTAGACTTTTTTTGATCCAGCCCTTGTGATTGAGCCTACTAGAACTACTTTTGGATTCTTTGGTGTTGGATCATATCAATATACATAAACAATTAATGGATTTAATAAAAAAAAGTGATTTCTTACTAGTACTTAAATAGTACTAGTGACGATAGTTTAACTGACAATTAAGAAATTTATTTGCCAAATGCTTTGAATGGTGGTACTATTTGTGTCATTTTATCATTAGACCAAGAAATGTCTTTGACCAGTACCTTGATGGAACTATCACATCAGTTTAATTGATGAAAAAAAAAATTGCTTACTAGTCCCGAGTGGTGCTAATAGCATTAGATTTGACAATAAAGTTTTTATTGATTATTATCTAAAGGGCACTACTGGATTTAAAAATATTGATGACCATAATATGTGAGTCATTTAACTTTGAGGAGTTTCATGGTATAATTGGAATTATTGAATTATTAATAATAAACCTTTGGATAAAATTAAATGAATGAAATTAAAGAGTATTTAAATTGTTAATTACATGATTTAATTCTACAAATTATTTAAATGACAAGCTACAAAAAGTTTTTAGGTATATCTCAACCTCGTGTGGAGCATTAGATTAGCTTTAGAACTTTTTTTTTGGTTAAGTTTAAGTGATGCAATTATAAATTAGTTAAATTCTCTTTTGTAATATTAAGTTGTAGTGTGAAGTAAACTATATTTAAGTTACACATAATCTAACCTTTGAACTCTATGTATTAAGTTTGAATTTTGATATGATATTTATTTGTATTTATTAGATTAAAATAAAAATACAAATAATTAGCTTATTTTAATCTTTAAGATTTAACTATGTATTTATTTTAGTGAAGTACCTTTTATATTGAAACCTATTTGGGTTCTGGAAGAGAATGTAATTTATATTGTCATTTGGTAAAGGTTCAAGATGATTAAATTGTGACTTGAGATTGATTTGTTGGAATCTTTATGATGTTGATAACTTTGTATGCTTAAAAAAAGGAACCCTGTTGAATTTTCAAAAGGTCTTATGAAATATAAAAATTGAACCTAATATAAGAAAAAAGCCTAGTTTTTATTTTGCCCTTTATGTTGAAAGGTATAAAAGTATTTAAAGTATAAGATATTACATTTAGTATTAGAGCCCTAACTTAGGTTTAGTAAACTTTAAATGAATAACAATTTATGTTACCCTATTCCACTACAAGGAGCTATGACTGGTCAATCTTCAATATAAAGAAATAATTAGATTATTGATATTGTAGACAGGTAAGAGGAAAACCATTTAGCTAATACAACATCACATTTTAGTGGAGACTTGACAGTATGAATGAGCAAGAAATATAATTCAATTTCATTATCCATTGCAAAAGTCAAATACATTGCTACTTGGAAGCAAGTTTGTCAGTTTCGCTTCAGTTGATGTTTTGTTTTTTCAATTGGAATGAAATGTTTTGGATTCGGAGCGTTTCGGCACACTGTTTTGGGGTTGTACTGCTCATATATAATTAATTAATTATATATATGAAAAAAATAAAATATTTATTTAATAAACATAATTCAAATTCAAGATAAATTAACTTTAAATTATATAATAAAAACACAAAGTCAAACAAATATAATCTCAAAATTAGAAACATCTCTAAAATTCCAAAATATTATGAAAGTAAAATGTCCTAAAAAAAAAAACATAAATCAAATATCATCTACATCATTAATATAAAAATAAGGATCTTGATCTTGTGATGGTAAGGAAAGTCATCAACTAGACATTCCAATAGTTAGTCATTTCCACCAAGCTCATTCTCTTCATTAAAATATGTCTCTTCATCTTCTAAATTTAAAGTAGACAAAGGTGCTTCAATAGTCTCCCAACTTATATCATCTCATCAAGAAAGTTGAGTTCTTCACAAATCCATTCATTTAATAGGTCAATGTTATCAAAGGGATCTAAAGCATCTCTTGTTTTGCTCAAATTCCTATAAAGAATAAACATGAAAGAAATTAAAAAATTAATATCAATGTAATAGAAAATAATTATTATTTTCAATATTATTATTAATATAATAGTATTGATATTTTACCTCTATTGAATCCTTGGATTATAACGAACAAATACTAAATCATTTAATCTCTTGTACTCAAGCCTATTTTACCTTTTAGAATGGATGAATTCAAATACACTCCTATTTCTTTCACACCTAGTTGCATTACAACATTGACTAAGAACTCGAATTGCAAACTTTTGAAGTTCTTAGATTACAACGTATAAATACTAAATTATTTAATCTCTTGTACTTAAACCTATTTTGCCTTTTAGAATGGATGAATTCAAATACACTCCAATTTCTTTCACACCTAGTTGCACTACAACATTGACTAAGAATTCAAATTGCAAACTTTAGACGTTCTTGAGTATCATTGCCAAATTGATCCCACCATGCAACTAGAAAAGAAAAAAATTCAATAAATTAGATAATTATAGATCCAAAAAAACATTATAATTTAAAAAACTAAAAGTTATTACCTGAATTTAACTTTTCTCTTTGACGAATAGCTAGGGGCATGCCAAAATCACCGGTTGCTTTCTTATACTCCTCAAGTTAGCCACTAATTATATCTTAAATGTCACAATCAGGAACCAATCTAGTAATTACGCTAAGCAAACCTCAAGTAACCTCATTTTGTGTTGAAAAACAAGGTCTAAAATATATTCCAGGATTAAAAAAACAACTTATTGCATGTAATGGACTATGAAGTTTATCCCATCTAGCATCAATTACCCGAATATATGGTCCATATTGAGATACTCTATTTTTCAACCTTGTCTTGATGACTTCTTTTGCTTTATCCATTGCCTCATATAAATAACCCATCAATGGTTTTTCTTCATTGTCTACTAACCTAAGAACTCGTAGTAAAGGCTTGCTAACTTTGACTATATGTTAACATCTCGGCCAAAAGTCTTTATCTTGTAAAATTATAGCAACAATTTCCTTTCTAACTCGACTTTTACCATGACTTGATTCTACCTATTTTGTGCAAGTAAACATTTGTCGAAGCTCATTCTTAAAATTAAGTAAACATTAGATGCTTAAAAAATGGGTAGCAAACCTTGTTATGCTAGGACGACATAAATCATTTCCATTAGTAAATTATTTCCTCATCAAAGCTAAAACTCATGCATGATTATATATAAATTTGGTTATATTTCTTCCATTCTTAATGGTTTCATCAATCATCAGAAAATATCTTGGATCACAAATATTTTCTAACATTAAATCAATGCAATGGGCATTACAAGGAGACCAAAAAAAGGTGTCATAACTTTGTTGCAAAGCTTTCCCAACAATCTTGAATGCAAACTCATTATCACTAACAAATTGGACAATATTTTTTTGTCCAACTTCTTTGACAACTTCATCAAACATCTCAAACAATGTATTTTTATCTTTTTGAAGACCTGAAGTGTTAACAGACTTCAAGACCACCCATCTTCCATAATAAAGCATCCATAAAATTTCCAATCAGCCTTGATTCCTAAAAGATATTCATGGACATCATGAACTCATCTTTCAAAAATGGTCCCCTTATATCATGATATGTTGGTCCTTTAAAACCAAGTCCCATTGATGTTATGACATCTATCATTGGTTGATAATAATATGATTTAACACCATTAAATAGTATAAATTAGGATTTGCATCATCACCATTGTTAAGTCCACTATCAATTACTTCATTTTCCATTTCACATCTGGAGGGACCTTTTTATAAGGTTCAACTTGGCTTTTAATACTAGCAAGGTGATACTTCAGATGAGCAATACCACCACTATTGATTCTTTTGCTACAATGACCACATATACATGAGTTTATTGCACCGACAACCACCTATCCATGAGCCTATGCTGGATCATCTGATCTTGCTAGAGCTGTAGCTATGAAAGTCCCACCACTAGATGAGTTTTTAGCCATGTAATTTAATTTGAAGAAAAAAAAGAAAAAAATGTCAACAAAGAAAGGGTGACAATAAATTTGATCTCCAAAGGAAGAGTTTCGAGAAACAACAAGCAATAATTTCGAGAAACAACAAGTATCGGCTGGTAGTTGCAATAACCAAACTTCAAAATCAAATCAATTTCATACAAATTAGCTCAAAAAACAAAATAAACACCCCCTCATAAACATAATTGTACTTGAAAGCATTTCATGCTACATTATATAGCCTAGATAGTTACTATTTTTTCAAGAATCACTAACAATCTTTAATTACATAAATTTTCAAATGCAAATATCCACTTAGAGCATCACATTGAAACAACAAAACAACAACCAGTCACTAATTGAGACAAATTCTCAATACTAAGTGGATCTCAATGAAGATTTAATTAGTCAATAGCAAGTAAATGAACATTTATGGGTAATACAGTGTGTCGATTAAGTGATGTGATTGTTTGAGAAACATGCTGACCCTGAGCCATTTAAATATCACATAAAGCTATTGTAATCCCTTATGATGCATTAAGTAAGCCATATATGTAATCTTTCTCCCTAATCCTTTGTTTTACCTGAGCTATTGTAATCCCTTATGATGCATTAACCAAGCCAATTGTAATAATCAATTTAGGCTAACATAACAAGTTGAAATCTGTAAAAAATATCAACACTAGATGGTTTTATTGATGCTGTCGAATGGGCAACAAACATTCAGCCATAAATGCTGTCAAGTGCAGATATTCAATTATACCATGATTCTTTTGTTGATGCTGTCGAGTTGATGTTAAGTACACTGGGCAGTTAATCTTGAGTTTTTATTTAGTTTCGACAACTCTAAATGGATTGTAATGTAATGTCTTGTTGTTGTTAAAATGCAAGAGAAACCAAATATTGATGAGAATAGGGATTGAATATTTGGACTGATAGTAGTGATAAAATTATGACTCAATTGAAGCCTATGATGCAAGACATAAATATCAACACAGTGAATCGAATATCCTTGTATATCTACACTAAATTCAGCCATTCGATATTCGGTTATAAAAAGATGTGTACCTTTCAGAAGGGGTGCCGTCAGTCACTGTCGTGAAAGAAGAAACGATGAGGGTGCTGTCTGGGAAGAAATTTGGGGAAGAAGAAACAATGAGGGTGCCGTCATTGGAAGAGATTTGGGGAAGAAGAAAACGATGGGGGTACCGTCGTGAGAAGAAATTTGGGGAGGAGGAAGTGAAGAACCGATGAGGGTGGTGCCTTCGTGGGAAGAACAAGTTAGGGATTTGAGATTTTGAGTTGAGGGAAAATGAGTTGGGGGGTGCCGGAGGGGTGTTAAGTCTTTGATTTGATTTTTTTTTTCAAGGCCGAAACGACACAGTTGGTATGATACTAGCGCATTTTGACTAGTATTTGGCCGAAAAATCTGTAATGGGCTGGAATTTAAATAGAGATAAAAACAATGTCGTTTTGTCTTTTTTTTTAAATTGATATGAAATGTTTTGGCCGTTTCGGACAAAACGAAACTGACAACCCTGATTGAAAGTTGTTGCATAAACTTCTTTTGAGGAAGAAGATTTTACGAGATTATGGTTTTACTCAAGATATTATGATTGTTTATTGTGATAGTTATAATGCCATTGGTATCTTTAAGAATCATGTGCAACATTTACAAACCAAGCATATTGATATACGACATCATTTCATTCGAGACTTGGTTGAATAAAAAATTAAGATATTAGAACATGTTAAGATCAAATATCAATTCACTGGTGTTTTCATAAAACCTTTGGATGGTCTTAGGTTTGAGTTTCTTAGAAAATCCATTGGTTCATGCAACATGCTATAATTTGTGAAGATAATATCCTTATATATTGTTTTATAAAAAATTAAAAAAATCCTTGTAGTTTTTGTTTTCTTAAGTTTTTTGTTCTCTCTTATAGTTAACAAGTTGCTGACACTAAAGCAAAGAAATAAACCTATAAGTATACCCAACATATACCTTTCAATTCCACAAATATCATTTTGATAAGATCGAGGTTAATCTTATTTGGAAGGTCTTCGTTTCTGAAATAATATTTCTTTGACATACCAAGTAAAGGATATTTTCATGTATGAGAAGCATCATTCTAATTATCAGTAAAAAATGTTTTTGAATGCATATATGCTAACAATAACGAGAAGCATATGCCTTGAATTGACTAAAACTAGTTAAACATATTACAAATTATTAAGATAGATTTTCCTTTTAACAGATTCCTAAAGAAAAAGTCGAACCCTTGCCTTGTCCCTCTCTATCATTAGAGACGTTTATGGTTTGTTTAAGGTCAGTAATTCAGGTTTTCTTTACAAAGAAATTAAGGCACCATCCAAAACCACATGAGTGATCTTTTTATAGGATCTAAATGGACTGTCAATTCAAAGAGATTACCTGTGAAGTTGATGATGGCACCCTAAAGACTATTAAAAAATATTATCTTCACAAACTTGTGGTTATTTGCTAGATATACAAAATTGGCAATTGAAAAGGCCCAATTCATGTATGGAGATAAATAGATGGCTATTGTGTTATTGTTTGTTTGATAAAATTTGCAGCTTTGTTTTATTCCTGATGATTTTAAGTAAATTGATTTTAATGCTTTATAATATTTGGGATAAGTATAAGAACTTCTATGCTATGGTTGAATGCAATATTTTTAATATGAACTTCATGCATATGTATTATTACTTGAATAACTGTTTAAATTTTTTACATGAAAACACTTTTAAGCATGTTATAAATTGTTAGTAATATATAAATTATGAACTGTCAAAGACACTAACAATTGTTCACATACTAACTAGTTGTGTCTACATGGATTTTTGTTTGATCTGAACTTGATGCTTACTAATCTATTTTTTGTGTTAACTGTGTCTATGAATTTTTGTTTGATCTAAACTTGATGCTTACTAATCTATTTTTTGTGTTTTGTCACAAATCAAGCCGAAAGGGAGATTGTCAAAATAGGAACAACAGAATAAAAGCAGAAAATGATAGGAGAAAACAGAGATAGGTTTCAAACAAGAGCTGCTTTCTCAACAAAGTAGCATGTGGAAGGTAGAAACACAAACTATTTGTGGATCGAATTCGATGATGAACAATAAAGCCCCTTGAGAAAATGATAAAAAATCGCCACCTGCAATCAGTACATGAAATTCCCAATAGAAGAAAATTACACAAAATATCCGCCTGCACCATAATTAAGGAGAATCATACGCATCTATTAGGGCAGACAAAAGCAAGAACCCTTGCAACAATACAATCGATTCATGCATATTCAACAATTACATAGTAGAGTTTGCATCTTCTAGTTAAAGGTGGTTCAATAAAACGGTTTCTTCTCTGACCTTGATAACAATTAAAAAAAAAAAAAGGTTACCGGGATTCCCAATCCTTCAACTTTTTGCTTCCTTTGGGTTTAGCTATAGCAGTATTCATTCCAGCCATTTTTGCATTGTACTTTGCCCGCAAAGGATCATTGTATGTCCACCTGCAAGATAAAAACACAGTAAACATTTGTTTCAGAGACATACATAACAGCTTACAAAATATCTGAATTGTTTCTTTTGTTAGTTCAATAACCTCTTGATGCCAAAAAAAAAGGTGAACCATCCCGACAATTTAATGGTATTGACACTATAACAACGGTTATTTTACGATCGATTTAGGAGCAAAACAATACAAAAGCACAAAAATGTCTAGGACATGCTGTTCACAACTGTCGCGAGTAATTTAATTCAAAATGGCCCGTCTATACAAACTTAAAAGATCGCCCAAAACCAATAGTGAGATAATTGTGACTTCCAAATCCCTTGCCTATTTATAATTTAAGACAAGGGTCATGAAACTTGAAGAATGTGATGGTAACTACCCTTACTATCAAAAGAGACTATTTTCCCTTAAAAGAAGTAATATATTATCCCACAGGAGACATGCAAACTTCTTTTTTTCTTTTTATTTTTGATATTTCAGGGGGAGCATTTGAACCTGGCGACACCAATTCCCAAGGCCTCAGCTTTGAGTCAATGCCTCTTTGGAAAGAAAAAAAAAACACCTTAATAGCCTAAATGGTTCGCTTATACTTGGCAATGCTTTTGAATTAGATAGCGATCATCTTCTAAAAATTAGTATAAAGCATCATCTTCAAATTTGGATTTCAGTTTCTTCATGAACAAGAATGTAATGCAAAACACTTATGAGATTGAAACTGAAACTCAAACAGAATTAGAATTTACGAGCACATTCAATATTCAAAGACTGGCATCAAGAAAATGCAAAGGACCAATTCTGTTTCTTGTTATATATGCTACCCATGTCCTTTAGCTTATGTAAAATGCTTTTAGTGTATTTCTTCAATAAGTCCAAGTATGGACTCAACTAATCTACCTTCAAACCCAAAACTAAACGGAATGAATGAGACCATCAACAGCAGATATGATTGAAAGTCAATATTAGAAAATAAAAACAAAGATTTGAATGGACTTACGGATTGTTCCAGTCAGTGGTATCCTCATTGACAAGATGGGTCCATTTTGTTCTTCCACTGCGACCAAAGTGTTTGACTTGCATAACTTTGGGCAATATGGTTTTATCCATGTTATCTTCTCCAGTCGGAGCTGAGAAATCACGTTTGAAAATGTTATCTGTTCCAACAGTTGCTGCTCGGTCATCAGACTCGTCCTGGAAGAAAGCACCCTTGTGGAAATATTTCTGCATAAACCTCCACTTCTGCTTTGGTGGTGGTGCAGGTTTCGGGTTCTTCCTCTCCCAATCTCTCCTCTCTTCCTCAGTCATGTTCCGCACCCTCTCAATCTCTTCCCTTTCCTTCAACATTGCCTCACGGTTCTCCCTGTCTCTCTTAATCCTCGCAATCTCTCTGACCTTCCACGCCTCATACTCCTCTGCCTCGTTCATTTCATCATCGGTATCCACATCAGCAATGTTTGCCTCGGTCTCCAGATTCCTCTGAATCATTTCCTCTTTCTTTATCTCCTCCACCAATATTTGCTTCGTCTCCACCTTCCTCTCCTCCAATTTCCTCCTCACCTTCTCCTCGAGTGCTTGTTCTTCAGCCTCGAGCCGCTCACGCTCAGCTATAGTATCCCTCTCCGACTTGGGCACAAAAACAGGCTTCACCATAGCCATCCCTGCCATTTCCTCATCAGAATCAGTCTCATACTCCGACTCCTCTTCCTCCTCCTCCACTTCCTCCTCCTCCTCCTCCTCCTCTACAGGAAGAAGCGCAGCCTCCTCTAGCTCCCTCTGCCGCAACTTCTCCTTAATCCTTCTCCTTCTTTCCTCCAACGCATCCTCGTCATCTTCCTCCTTATCCGCCCATTCTTGCTTCCGGGTCTCTTCCTCCTCCGTTGAAATAATCTCAGCCTGCCGAATCCTCCTGTGATCCGCCCTCATTTCGTCGCGATTATCAACCCTAGTCTCCGCCAAACGACGCAGCCTCGGATCATCTTTCCTGGAAACAACATCCGAATCGTCCCTGCTGGGAAAAGCTTTCTCCAATGAAACCACCCTAGCCATCCTAATATCTCCATCTTCTTCCGCATCATCTGCCCACTCCGGTGCTTTACCAGGCCAATACCTTTTAACCTTTGTCTGGCCAATTTTACCCCTAAGCTTATCCCTAACTGCTAACGCTGTGTCACTAACACCTGCTGTAACCGACATACTGAAAATTTCCCTCCCTTCCCAATCACTGGTAGCTCAGTTTTGCTTTTAAAAAGAAAGAAAAAAGTTATGAAGGAGAGTGGGATTCAGTTACCTGGTATTAGCGAGATTAGGGTTTGTTGATTTTCCAATTTCAACGATGGCTTGCTTTGCTGCGATTTTATTTAGAGACCAGCACCCCTCTTTCTGCTCCTATCGCTACTTCCAGTTTATAGCGTCTTACAATAGAACAGCATTAGGAAGAAAGAAAAACGGTGGCGTTTCTTCTTGTTTTCTTAGGAGAAAAAATGAAAAATGCTCAGCCAGTGGATTAATAATAAGAGGAGGAAATTCTACAAAGGAAAATAACCTAATTAGTTTTATTAATATCATTTTTGTATTTATTTTTATAAATAATAATTATGGCAATATTTTGTGGTGGTAGTATAGAACAACTTATATATTTTTTCTTAAATTAATATCTAGAGAAATAGGTTAGATAAAAAAGAGAGATCTCAAGTATATATTTTTAGGAAATTAAATGGATTAATGAAATATAATTTAATTTACCATAAATGCAAAAAAAATCGATTTTACAAAGTACAGCGAAATTGAGACGATTGTTTTCAAGAAAATTGAATTTGACATGATTGACTTTTCCATAATTTAGAAACTTATTTAAAAACTCACTTGAGAAATAATGAAATATTATCAAAAGAAAATCTAATAAAAAACAAAATATTATTCACATGTTTTCTATTTTTATACAAATGTGTATATATATGTTTTTATGCTTTAAAAACGCTAAAATTATTTTTTCATTTATTTCAAATTAAAAAAATAAATGTTTTAAAATTCCTTTTATATGCTAATATTAAAAATAAATTTAAAAATAAAAAAAAAATATTATTTTAATATATTTCTAAAGCAAAAAATACTAAAAAAAATCCGGAAAAACACTATTACATTTAAAAAAACACATTTTTTAAATATATTTACAAACAAAAAAATACTTTAAAAAACACCCAATAATAATAGAATTTCAATCAGGCTCCATGCGAAGAATGCAACCTCGCTTCAAGAAAGACATGTATCAAACCAGTGATGAATGAGGTACAGGATACCCCCTCCCCCCTTCCCCAGCCAAGCTTATTGAAAGGTTCTTTAACTTGGGAAGAAGAATAAAAATGGTGGAGCCGGTGACCGGAGAGAGAACCGATGACCAAAACTTGCAATCACATTGATTATATGTAACAGTGCCAGCAATCCTAGCATTTTCATATTTCATAAATACGATTACAAACTCAGCTACAGCTACAGGAAGAAGACATTGGCAAGAAAACTTCTTCCCTCCTCCTCCTCCTCCCTATGCATTTAAACTATGTTGCAACCTTCTTCAGCCAAATGTTTCAATGAGGAAAGCCTTGTAGACGCTCATGAACTTGGCCACAAACGCTGGAAGATAAATAAAAAATAAAGAGTCAAAGAGCTATTTGAGCTCAATAGGGTTTATGAAAAGACATTCTGTTTCTACACATGGGAGCTGGCATTCAATTTCATGCAATCAAATTTTGTATAGAAAAAGCCAAGGATCATATATCTCTGAGAAATATTTCCTAATGCAATTATTTAATCGTAATAACAGTGCTTCTGTGTATGGCGATATTTTCTGCAAGTCAAGGGGCTAGATATGAAATCCATATTCAAGCATTTACACTATGCAAATAAACAGCATAGGCTCACAATGTTCTATAGCAAAGATCGTGATCTGAAGAAGATAAATTTCAAATTAGTAAAAGTATAATCGATTTAAGAAGATACAGATCTCAAGAGCAAATGGTGATAAAAAAATGGTGGACAATTAGATGGCTCGGAAAAATGATGATGCCTGTGAAAATATATCCAACAGGTTGAGGTCAAAAAACAAGGACAGAAGGCCATGTGTTCATCCATGCAGTTTCTTAAAAATACTTTGGGATCTCCTGCTTCAACAGAGAAACTGTTCAAAAACATTTTGGGATGGAATAAGCTTCGTGCTGCAATCTTAATATACTAGGAAAAAATGGAAACCAAAAATGCAAATTAGTTTATACTCGTGACAACTGATTCTACTCAAATTGATTTCAAGAAAAATAGAAGTACCTTCAAGGTGAAATATGGCTTTCTGTCCCATACGCATCCTATGTTCCTGTTGGAATATGAAAAATATTCAGAGGAAAACAGCAGGAAAGGACAAAAAATGTCCTTGAGATATATTTTATTATATCTAAGAAACAACCCGAGTCATTCACATTGTCAATAGTAGCTAACTCTTCCCTTTCACAGCTAACTTCATAAAATGCTAGAGTTGTCACATCAAAATTTCCAAAATAAATCATTATAATAAATTTCATTCTTTTTACTATGCATTCATAAATCTCACTCCTCTTTCAAAGGTTTCTGAATTTCTTCCTGGAAGAAAAGGCATCAATTGTAATATGTCATGCATGTGGAATCAGCAGCAGAAACAAAACCAGAAACCAACTACGTGCATGCAATTGCCTAATTATTTAGAGGTCCTTCGAAGAGACCATGAATATTTCTGCTATAATGTTGAATCAAATAACAATGCAAGCCATATCCTTGTATTTTACTTTATGTTTCTCCCCCCCTTAGGTTCATCAATTAAGTGATAAATAGTAGTTATTAGCACGAAGTCTCTCATTGTGGTGCTTGCACGCATATGTGAAGTGAGATGTTTCTAATCAATAAAAATTATCCAAGTAAAAACAAAAACAATCTAGAGAGTAAGTTAACAGAATCAGTTTGGTTTTACAGCTAAATAACAAGTTGAGATCAATATGATTATAGATGGTGTTTAATTTTATGCATCACTTGTGCCCATTGAGTGTAACTTGGCACAAACCAAATGAAGCAGATGCAACTACATAATCAAATTGCTCAGGGGGAGAAAGGAGTATTGTAACAAAAGCAGAAAAAACAAGAAATTAAAACGTACATAATATGCAGCCCAATGGCAGACCTCATGCTTTAATTCCTCATCCAATTTCTTCAATAATTCAGAAAGTAGCTTCTGAGACAAGTTAAAAATAAATAAATAAACTTCAAGCCAAAGATGAAGTAAGAAAATGGAGGTTGTGGAAAAATACACTGAAGGTTGCATACCTTCAGAATAATTTCTGGAGGTATACAGTTAATGAGCAGTTCATACAACTTCCCACGAACCTGAAACAGCCTAAAGCATATGGGGAAAGTGTTTGGTTAGAAAGTTTAAATGAAGAAAAATGATTTAAAAGGCTATAAAATCACATCTTCATTTTCTATCGGACATGACATGACATAGGATATTTATAATACCAAACCTTTTAGGGCTCTGCTCCCTCATCATGTCTGAACATATTTCAGAAACATACTCCTCCCAGTCCATTGGAGGAATTGCTTGATTACTTGAAAACGGATATCTACAAGCACAGTTACAGAACATAAGAAGAGCATTGCTAGAAGCCTTGTGATGCTAACATTTTCCAGCAGAGAGTTGCAAAAAGAAAATGGGAAATGGCAGTATTAATCAGATAGAGATGGTATGGAGCTTAACTGTTGAACACGGCAAGTCTCGAATGAAAGAATAGCTCTTCTCAAACTCCTATTTGATTTATCTGCTACACGAGCAGCAAATCCAGGTGGAAGCTGTAGTCCTTCTTTCTTTCCAATAAATTCCAATACCTTAACAATCTGGACGAAGGAATTTCATAAACCTAGTTATATAAGAAGAAATAACAATACAATTGACTATCTTGGCCAACTCCTTCAGTGCTAATGTCTCATATGGCCAATTCCACAAGATACAAGGAAGAAAAAAGTGATAGGAAGAGATTTGTGAGATAATTAGTGTTAAAAAAAACTCTATCCAGGCACAAGACCATGCATGCGTGAATTTCCATATCAAATTCGATCCCATTGTAAGAAATAAACAAATAATTGCTATTAAATCTGTTGCCAAATGCATGGACTATTCAAATGTAACTAATCCGGAGCATATATCAGTTTCCAAGAAGAAAACAAAACTTATCCAACCTGATCCTCCTTAGGTGCATTTATTCTCACATTCAGACAGCGAGACCTAATTGCTTCAGTAACCTTCGAAGAGCTGTTGCAGCAGAGAATAAGACGGCAGGAGGCACTATATTTTTCCATTGTTCTACGAAGAGAATGCTGTGCTTCTCTTGAAAGCTTGTCAACCTCATTGAGCACTAGTACTGTCCTTACAAAGTAAAATATCAACAGTAAAGTTCCAGAAATAGCTAGTCAATGAGAATGAATGATTTAATCACAACCATTCCAGCCATTCAACTGGATCCAAAAAACTTGAAAAAAAAAAAAGAAAAAAGAGAGAGAAAGCCAAATGAAAAATGTAAGCAAATAAAGAAGAACGCTTGCAAGGTTAGTTTAACTAGAACGAAAAGTTAACATTGTTAGGTAATAATATAAATCATATTTTAAAATCTCACCTAACAGCTTAACCTTTTAGGCGAGATAAGAACTTGACATGGTATCAAAGTCTTGTTGACCAAGCAGTCACGCATTCGAATCTCACTACCCTTATTTTATTGATAAAAATTAAGCACAAGGTAGTGTGAGTTTGTACAAGTTTCAAGCTCAAAGAGCTTTCACTTGAGGAGGTGTTAGATAATAATAAAAATCATATCTTGGAATCTCACCCCACTTAAGCTTTTAGGTGAAATAATTACTTGACAAACATCAAATGATCATTAGCAAACAAGCAATTCATATAAAAATGGAAATTAATAAGAAATCATTTAAATACAATTGAATGCCCATGTCCACTAAATCAAATTGCAATTGGTTGTTTGCCTCATAAGCCACTTGCATGTCACCAATAAGTGATCACCTACAGATATGCAGATGCTGCATGAACCTGTGGAGATAGTGAACATTTATTCTATGTTCTAGTTTTCATAGAAGAAAGACAGTAAATAATAAATTGTAGCAAAATCTTCACAAGAACAGCATCCATCTCAGACATTCACATGCTCTTCTCAACTAGTCATAATTAAGTATTCATTTTGGTTTGCTAAGAATATTGGATACAAATTCCAGATGCAATATATATATATATATATATATATATATATGAATCATGATGTTGAAAGACAGATTAAACAATCCAAAATTACCCTTATATCCTTTCCTTCCTTTTGTATCGATTGGCCTATTCTTAGCCATCTCTTTAATTATCTCCTGAACGATATATCTGTCCTGGAATCCTGCATCACTAGGGCTCAGCTCCACATGATTTGTGCTTGACAATGTGGTCAGCTCTAGATCGATAGTTCTACTCCCAGCCTAAATGAAATCATAAATGGGAATAGAAAACCAAGAATTAGCAAAGGTATAGTTGATTTTTTGTTAAAAAAAAAATGATCATTAGAGATCAGTACTGCTATCTCAGCTGCAATGCCAAAATACTGTCTGAACATAAGCCATGTATGAAAACTAACTTATCCTTGTATAAAGTAAGGAGCATAATACTACCAAAGATTTGAATTAAATAAAATTAAAATAAATAAAAAACATCAGAGAACAAATGCATTCTAGAAACAGCAAACAAACCACACACATCCCATAAAAGATTAATGAACATGTGATAAAAAAAAAAAAAAATTCAATTCTGTTAAAATGATTAATTACACAATCAAAATTAAAAAAAAAATAGAAAGAGGTGAGACTTACATCGATTTTCCATGTCCTATTTTCCACCTTCACCTGCAACCAAACAACTACCCAGAGTTAACTAAAATTCTTAACACCCCACGAGCTGTAAGTTAAAACCCAGCATAAAGAACAACAAAATCCTTGACTAGTTAATGAAACACAGAATTTTACAACAAAAAAGGGCCCATAAATCCAGATTGTGTTTTTTTTCCCATCATTTGTTTTCTCGGTAACAAAACAAGAGGCATAAGACAGCACAAATACAAGTAGAGAAACAGACATTAATAGAAACAACAGTAAAAATCAACAAAAAAAAACGAGACCTTTTCGGCACTGATGCCAAAGATCTGGCGAAGAAGGGCCATGATTAGGGTTTTCTTGCCAGAACCAGAGGGCCCATAGAAGAGCAAATGTGGACAGTCTTGTTCAGTGACCTGAATACCCGAAAAAAGAGGTATTGGAGTACAATGATCAGAACACTAATCAAAATATCACAAACTAGTACTAAATATAGACTAAAATAATGGGGAGGTACCAATTTCTTGAGGTTTTCGGCGATTTCTTGATGAACGATGACCTGGTCTAGGGTTTTGGGTCTGTACTTGTCAACCCACAACATCTTTCTTTCGATTCTTCCGGAGAGAGAGGGGAAAGGGAATGTAATGGCGGGAAAGACTGGCGTGAGGGTTGAAGCTTATTTATTTATTTATTTATGGACCATCACCAATGTTGCAGGGTTATTGATTCATAAACAATTAAAAAGATTTATCTTAGTGTTTTTTTTTTTTTATCATTTTGAATTTATAATGTTATATATAATTTTTTTTTAAAAAAGTACATGTTATTTTAATAAAAAAAATATTTAAAAAAATAATTGGGATTACCAAGCACTTTCTAAGATTTCAAAAGCTGTTTTGATTCCGGTTAAAACAATTGTTATTTAGTTTTTTTAATATATACTCATTGTGTAGTACTTTTTAAAATATATTTTTATTTAATTATATAGATATTTCTATAATAAATCTATATTATGAGGGGGAAATTTTATTTTAGTAAAAATTAATTTTTTATTGATATATATTTTTTAATTTCCAATAACTTTATTTTCTTTATTAACATCATAATTTATTGAATAAAATGTAATAACAATTAAAGAATATTCATAAAAGTTCTAATGATTTTAAAGGGAAAATATTTTAATTTAAAAAAAAAACTATCTTCCTTTCCTAGTTAATGTATTTCTTTTTTATTTTGATCAAAACATATTTGTTTTTACTAGAAATATTATTTTTGAAATAAAATTTTATTATGATTATGAAAGCAAGTTTTAATAAAAAAGAAAGAAAGAAGCAAAACATGTATCAACCTCTTTTGTGTATTTGTATGAAAAATATAAGAGTAATATATCTAAAAAAAATCACAATAAAAAATGTCAAAATTTATGTCTTATTCTCATTGACTATTCTAATGAGATTTTAAAAAACACTTATGCATATTAGATTAAGACATAATTATTAATAAAATAAAATTTTAATATAACCATAAAATGCTTTGATGCTCCATATTTTCTTAAAACCATGACATAAATGCATAATTTTTTAAATATTATTTTTACAAATTTACTTGATGAGGATTTTATTCTAAATTTAAAATCAAAATTTTTTTTTATGATCATTAAACAAAATGGTCATGGGTGCCTAGGCTTGGAAGAACGACAAACATAAAAGGTATAAGAGAAAATGATCAAGTGCACATTGGTGTGAAAGGCTAGGTCCATGTCTATCTTTTTTTTTATGCTTTTTATAATGGATGAACTATATATTGTTGTCTGATATTATTTTTTTTATTAATATGAATGTCTAAGTCAGCTTGTGTATATAGATATGCAATACAAGGGTCAATAAAAGTTAAAGATGTTGTCTACTTTGCCTCAAACATTAATGAAGGTTGTTATTATGAAATAAATAGCTTATACACCTTTGAGAATCAATATCTTAACAATGTCATCAACCATGAAGCTTATAAACCTTAAATATAATACCAAGATCACTGAACTTAATTCTCTCAGCTATTATACAATACTTTTATTTGAACTTTATTGATTTCACACATGTTTTTGGAAAAAAAAAAATCTAAGCTTCTAATAGGTTTTTCCTAAAATATTTTTTTATTTTTTAATATAAATATAAACATATTGAGATAGATCTTTCTTATACCACTTGCTAAACAATCTTTTAGACGTCCAATACTTCAAGATAAAAAAGAGTTTATTCTTAAAAATATACGGTTTGTTTGACACATTTTAGGTTTTGTTTGGTTATTTTTATTCCTTGACTATTATTGTTACATTATCTTTTGTCTTTAGAGGTGAGGATATTTATGTCACATTATAGGATGACATTTCTAAGAGCATGAATGATAAAATGAATAAAATGCTCTAATAATCACTTATTATTTTGGATTTCATGTCACGAGATTTGCTACATTGCATGCTAATAACTATCACATTTTATCTTCTTTCATCCTCTCTTTTTTATTTTAATAAGAGATTTTTTTACCTTTCTTTTTAAAACATCCTTTTTTTGCAAACTTGTTTTTTTCTTATTGATAACAATATGGCGCAACTAGGATCACTCAGTATCGAGTTCATTCAATCATAAATCGATGCTTCCATTGAAAATAACACTCCAACTAAGCCACCTGTAAAAAAAACTTGCCTTACAGTTGCATCCCTTTTAACAATATCCTCACTTTTTTTCCAGATCTACATTTGTCATTCATCTTATATTTTGATATATTTTGTATCTCATGCACACTTCTTCATCATTAAACAACTGGCAACCTAGCCATTATTGGCTCTCTTCATTGCCATTTTCTGGTAGATTACCATCTCACTCTGTGTTTTCATTTTTATAATGTTATTGAAACAAATCATGATGTTAGTTGCCTGCTAACACACTTTTATTTCCATTTTCATTCATTATATTGACATAAACACAACTCTCGTTCAGTAGGGCAGTAACAATATGTGTGTTTTGTTGTATGTTATCTCTCAAGCTAATTTGTTTTTACATGTTAACACAAATAATTGCAAAAATGCACATTTAATATGTCCCATTAATATCTCCCTTTGACTTTTCCACACTTAATGCTACAATTATCTTTTGATGAAGGGGGACTAACATGCAACCAATATGACAAGAATTATGCAAGCTCATAATGTATTCAATTAAAAGATGAAAGTTCCTTGTTTGTTGTTGAGGCTTGCAAGCTTGTTTGCTTATGCTCACTTCATCTATTTTGTTATCAAAATATTATGATATGTATGTTTAAGGGCTATTGTTTTTGTTTAACTATGAAGGACTCCGGTATGCTCTAAGATCAACTTTGCTTACTATTTTGAATCAATTTTTTGTATACTTAACAATATTTTAATGACCTAGTTGGCATTTAAGTAGATACCTTTCCTTTTTTACTTTGTTCATTGTTATCTATTGATTGAAATTTCCTTTTTAGTTTGTTTGTTGTTATCTATTGATTGAAATTGCCATCCTTTTCAATTTCCAAAACCATTTGATGTTACATGAAACAATTTTATTATCCACCATATTCATATCTTTCTAAAAAACTAAAATTAAAAACCTGCAGTGTAATGCGAGTTAAATGCATTGTAATTTACTATTAAAAGAAAAGATAAGATAAGATTTAATAAAAAATAAGGTTCTGAATAGCATTGATTAAGCTTTGATAACAAATAACATCGAGAAGATAATATTTGAAGATCTTCCTTTATAGCCATTAGATTGGACATGAGCTTGCAATTTAATATAAATCATATCAAGAATGTACCTCAATTTCAATAAAGTAATATAAATTGAACAAAATCTTTAACGAAAAATTCATGATCAATCTGAAAAATAAACTATTTAATAAGATTCAAATCATCACCAATAAATAGTATATCATATGCATAAATAAATAAATAAAATAGTACATCTCGGCTGGCATGATAAATAAAAAGTGATGGGTTAGTTTTACTACATAAAAGATAATATTCAAGAAGAAAAATACTTGACCAATCAAACCATGAATAAGGGACTTGTTTCAATCATATACTAGTCAACCATACGAATTATTTCAATCAAATAGTGGAATGTACCAATGTCTATACGAATACTTGAGAGCTTGATCACTGGTGAGAAAGTTGCTGCAACATCTACACTTTGGCTATAGCTTTTGGCAACTAGTCAAGCATTAAACGCTCCATTTTTTGCATCTGGATTGAATTTAGTTTTAAATACCCCCTTTGAAACATTAGCATTCATAGAGTTGGTCCAAGGGACACGATCCCTACGATACTGCAATTCATTTGTTCTACAGCTCCGGAAGAAGCCGGGCATCTATGAAGGCTAAAGTGATGCTTAAAGATGATACAACAAAGTGCCATCGAAAGAACCAAGAAAATATCAGAAACAGCAAGAGGAGAAAATGAAATGGAAAATTGTGATGAAACCGTCAATTGAAGATCCACAGAAATTTTCCAGGCGTGTTCTTGCATGATGTTATTCTCTTCAAAAATAGTTATCCCTCAATGGCAACAATGAAGAGCCTTTTGCCAAGTAAGAATCCATTACTATGAGGAACCCCCTTGTATTTTCAGTTCCTTGGCAGCTATGAGCTTCATACCTAATTAACAAAAAAATAAATAAAAAAATTACAGGCTGCTGGATGCTGCATTTAACTCCTTCCTGTCAATGACTGACCATCCATCAGCTAAAATCCTTAATAATATGTGACTATGCATGTGTTAATGTAACTGTATGCTGTATGCGTGTGAATAAAAATCTTCAAGTATTTTTGTGTTGTCAAAGAACCATCTCACCTAAAAGCTTAAGCTATTAGGTGAGGCAGCAAAATATGATTTATATTATTCTCTAATACACACCCTCAAGTGAAAACCTTTTAGGCTTGAAACTTGCACGTAGGCCCGCACTGTTAAGGAACAATCTCACCTAAAAGTTTAAGCTGTTAGGTGAGGCTCCAGAATATGATTTATATTATTCTCTAACACACACTACTTTATGCTTGATTTTTATCAAATAGAATGAGGATGTTGAGATTCGAACTCGTGATCGTTGGGTCAACAGGGCTCTGATATCAAGTTAAAGAACTATCTCAACTAAAAGCTTAAGTTATTAGGTGAGGCCCCATAATATGATTTATATTATTCTCTAACATGTGTCTAATGCATGCACGTGTGCAATCAGTCTGCCTGCCAGTGAGCATGTAAGTAACTAAACTACATGGGCATTACAGTCTGACAATGAGCAACTGCGAATTGGAATATTACCTGTGTGTTTTCTATACCATCTCAATGCCTTTGTTCAGAGTTCTAGATATTTTTCAGAGATCATTAATTATGTATCACACTCGATTTCCTAATGTTACAGATACTATAATCATCCAACCCCACCATTTTAGCAAATCTGCAGAAAAAGAGCACCTGGTTCTTAAACAAGATTTTTGCCACATGATACAGCATTTCCAATTTGATGTTGGCCAACGGTATATATGCATGCTCACATAAATGCAGGCACGTGCACAAACATAAACATGAAAGCACTTGCATGAGATATTCCGCTCCATGTGGTGTTGGTTGCCTATTTGTCACTTCTTTTTTCCCCCCAAAACTAACTTGTAAATTTAGCGGTCCCTTTCTCTTCATATTTGTGGTGACTGCCAACAAATCTCAATATCTTATCCTTTTTTCCACCAGAAGAAAAGTATAAATTCAAAATTTAAGAGGACATTTCTTTCTTCCCCACACGCAATTTCCAGTCATTTCTTTTTTATTTGCAAATTTATAACCACGTTGGAAAGTGACCTGCTTGGAGGACGGTTAACTACATGTCTCACTTGAACAATAGACACAGGCACATGCATGCATGCATGCATGCACATGCAAAATGTATTTATGTATGTATATATTTAGAGAGATTTGCCAGGTCGTACCTTCAGTTCCAGCTAATGCTCTTTCCTTGTCATCTTTTATTATGATAACAAAACCAACGTATTCATCAATGAACAGACCAAGTTTGCTATCCAATCTTAGCATCTCCATTCACTAAAGTACCTTCGTCTTTGTTGGCAATTTTACTGACAGATGCAACACTGCTCTTTTTTGGCCCCTCTGTGGCAGAACTGGTCAATCCCTTGTAAACCTTCTTTTTTGAAACTGGAGCATCCTCTTCTGAATCACTTTTTGGGGAATTTACAAGTTTTGAAGCACTTTCTTTGTCCTTGTATTCTTCAGCTAAACCATCCTTTGGTGCTTGCACAATCCTTCTGGGACTAGCCTTATCAGTTGCATGATGCTCTGCACTGGGCTTCTCTGAAGTTGTTTCAGGAAGTAATGCTTTACGACTAAGTCGAAATTGTCCCTTTTCATTTACCTGTATTACAAGCATGTACACAGTTACTAGAGAGCAGTTTCTGCATGTGTCGTGTCAAGAGCAGCAATTGTTGTGCGCAAATCAAATAATGTAGCAATTGATGGTCCAACACTAAGGATGTTCCAGTTTTGCTCCGGAGACTCAAAATCAAGTTTTGTTTTCTCTGCAACTGAAATGAGTAAATACAGTGCATTGAAGGAAAATTAAATCCAGGTGGACCCATGAAGGAAAAGGTGAAGCCATACTTCTCATTAACTAGACAGCTTTTATAAAGAGGCTGAAACCTTCAGCATCATATCATGAACAACTAAGCAAAGGGTGTATGTATGGCAAATGACCTCCAAGACTTTTGATGAAGAAATGGAAGACTATTAGCTGCTGGGACAGAAAAAATAATATTGCGATAACTCCAAATAAGAATTCTCAACTTCCAGGAGATGCTAAACCTAGAGAAGATTGAGTAGTTCCTGTTGGACATGGTTGCTATTCTTATTTTGAGGTTAAGAAAAAAGGCGGTTAAATTATATGGCAACAATTCTTTCTGATTTTTATTTTTTATTTTTGCAGTTGCAGGACATCATTGCTCCTAGCGTAATCAAAATTCAAACTACTCCTTAAGGAAATAAAAGAAAAATAAAATAAAAAAGCTTCTAGTAAATGTATACCATCAGCCTTCAATTGTCTTTCAGTGTATGCAATTCAAATAAGTATCTGGTTATGTTTGCAAATTGAACCATACTGGTATTACAGTGCTATCTCTACGTCATTGCTTTCATTTAAAGTCCTACATTTTAGAGGTCTTCAATTCCTACTGAAAAGATGAATCCAATCGTGCTTCAAATTTCCAAATTGGCCAATCAAACATATAAAATGAGAACGGGTCCCCTTGAAGTAAAGAACCTGGACCAAAACAGGTATAATTTTGTAGAGTGACCAAACTAGCCTTTTCAATTCTTTTTTTATTTTATTTTAAGTTTCAAGATATTAAACCTAAATAAAAAAAAAAAAACTCTAGACCTGATATAAACAAAGTACATCAAATATTAAATTTAAAATCATAGGTTAAATTTGATATAATTGTTCATTCTTTTTTTCATAAAATAGATATACATCCTAAAATTGTTATTAAATTTGTCATTTTATTACTTATGTTTTCATACTCATGAAATGATATTTTTGTATTGATATTATCATAAGACACTGTTCATATCACTACTTATTTTAATTCTTTAACAACTTTTATCTTATTGAAAAAGCATTTTTATTAAAAAGGTATCCTTGGTTTACATACCATGAGCTCTAATGGCAAAGAAAGAGAAGTCTAGAAGAAGGTTAGTTTGGCCACACCATAATTATATTAGGTGGGAATAACAATTGAAGGAGTGGAAATAATGTCACCCTTTATATCTACCACAGATTTGAAAGATTAGCAATGGTAATATATAAGTACAGAAATGAAGATCAACAATAATATAGTTGGCATCAAAATTATCATTAATAAATAATTGAGGCTAAAAAACTCTAGAATTTGGCAAAAAGAGTTTGTCAGTGAATAAAACTTGAGTGTCTTGGGACTTGGGCAGTATGATGGTTTAACGAAAAAGAAATTCCTACCTCAATTAGTTTAACATCAACACGGTCTCCAACTTTGAAAACCTGTAACAAAAAAAAGTCGAGATTTTAGCTTTTTGACATTATAGCAGATTTTTTTATGGCTTCTAAATAATGTCGTGGGAAAGCAAAAATGGTACTGCTTACATCTTCAGCCTTCGGCAACCAGTTTGAAGTTAGTTCACTAATATGGCAAAGCCCCTGCCAGAATTCAATAGAAGAGAAATCAGTCTTTTCTTCCTCAATTGAAAATGACTTGGTTATGTAGAAAACATATTCTTATGTAAATGCCTTCCACACCTTGTCAATGGAATCTTAATTTTTACTTTTCCCAAACAAGAAAAGAAAAACATATCTTCAATGAAAATATGGAAAATTATTGTGATGAAGTTTGGAATTCTAATACCCAATGCAATTGCAATTACAACAAAAATCATAGTTACAGAAGCCTGTCCAGGTGAAAAATCTTAAGAGTGTTTACTTTCCTGCTACTTAGAACTCAAGTGTTAATAATTTTGTTATGCAACACAACAGTCTGGTTATTGGCTTTTATCAAAATTTTGTACTGGAACTACATACCTCACGCCCTGGGGCTATCTCAACAAAAACTCCATAAGGAGCTACTGATTTGATCTCACAGTTCCTGATCAATAAGAGAATAAGTCAAATGTCCTGTCTTCACAATCATCAAGTAAAAATACATAAAAAAGAAATAAATACTAAAAAATATTGATGGCCAATAGAAAACAACAGATACACTTAGTAATCATGAACTAATCCTAACCCACTTATACCCCTGTACTCACATGAGCCTTTGTTAAGCAAATCTTTGATGCATTCTTGAAATATCTTCCTTAATAGTAACAATGATAAAAATAACTATTTCCATTTTTTTTTATCAATTTATCTAAATAGAGGATTAAAAAATAAAGAAAAATAAAACATTACATAGAAATAAAGAAAAGCAGCTCATGGAAAGGACATGCCTGTAGATAGCACCCACATTTGGAACCATTGTTAGCTGGTTGATAATGGATTTGGACTTTTCTAAACTTGACAAATTCTTTGCAGTAATTTTTACCTGCAGAAGCCAAAGGTTGTAGAAGCTGCAACTGTTTTCAAGTCATAAACCAGTGAAAGATAAACTCTATAAATGATCTTACAATTCCATTGTCTTGTGTGTCAATAGCCTCAACTCCAGTCTCTTCTATTATACTCTTCACCTTCTTCCCACCAGAACCAATGATGATGTTAACTTTCTTCGGATTGACCTATAAAACAATATTATGAGTGATAATGTGCATGTTAAGGCATCATAGATTATGAGTTCTAATTTTCAACAGCAAATCACTAAAGGAGGCATATAAAATAAACAAACCTTCATAATGTGAATCAATGGGGCATACTGAGAAAGCCTTTTAGAAGGGGAAGGTGAGCATTTCGACATTTCAGCTAACCAAAAAAATAGAAGGAAAAAAAGGTGAAATGAGTGCTTCCAAAAAAATGTAAACCCAAAGCATTTAGCAACTCTAGTTACATAAGAAAATTGTAAGATTTATACATTCACGCAAACTGATATAGAAGAACAAGGTATGGTGTAAAGGATATGTGCCTACAGTTTCACAGAATTCTGGCAAGATAGCACCAAACAATTGGTCAAAAAGATTTAAATGATTCTAATTTTTTTTCCCTAGGTTCCAGTACCAAGAATATGCCTTCGACCATCCCTTGCTTGTAGCAATGCCTTTCTCATAACAGGTAAGGTGATTCCTCCAACCTATCATGTCAAAATCAGAATTGACTATCAAGGAATTTAACTTGTGAAAATGAACAACCAGAAGAATGCACCGATTGCTACAGGGTTGGCAACAGGATGTTGGTTAGAGGAAAAACATTCTGTCTAGCCAAAAGACAAGAAATCTGTCTGATACAGATAAGTTGTATAGATATTGACCTTTATGTCCATCTGAAATGCAGTTACTCCATCTTCATTTCCAGCAACCTGCAAAGTCCAAACAAGGTGATCTTTTACAAAGGTTTTGACATGATTGCAGTATACTCTTTCCTCTGAATTATAATAAGTATTTTCAAATTCAAGCAACTATCTAATCAATACTCGTGAAAAAATAAAGAATAAATAAAATATAAGCACAAATCTGGAGAAGCCCAGTAGCTATTACCTTGAAATCCATGTCTCCAGAAGCATCTTCTGATCCAGTTATGTCAGACAGAATGAGGGGTGTTCCATCACCCCCAAATTCCTCAGTGTCAAGAACCAAGCCCATCGCGATGCCAGCAATCATGCATTTTATAGGAACACCAGCATCTTGTAATGCCAAACAGCCTCCACAAACAGAGGCCATGCTGTTCAATGATAGGTACTAATTAGTAAGACCCAAATCACATAGTATGATAACAAACACTCAACATGAAATACTTGGACAAAGAGAGGTTTTTAGAACCCAAAAAACTACATTAAATGGAAGATGATGTGATTGTATAACTAAAACATTAGCACTTTTAATGGCCTCAGACCTTGAGGAGCCATTGCTTTCTGTGATTGTACTCTCAACCCGTACTGTGTAAGGAAAATCATCTTCAGAAGGCAATATAGGTTCAAGAGCTCTCTCCGCAAGCATTCCATGACCAATTTCTCTTCTACTAGGTGCTCCTATCCGACCCACTTCCCCAACACATGATGGAGGAAACAAGTACTGGAAGATTAGAACAATATCAGAAAGCATCCAAATACAACAGTTCAACAAGCAGGAATTATAATAGTGTTCAACAGCAGTTCAACAAGCATCCAAAGTTAAAATGCTATATACTATATACACTATTCAATTATGAATCATGACAGCTAAACTGAGTGCAGAGAATGACTACCTTTTCAGAAGGAATAAAGTACGAAAAGTTTTACAAACAAAAGGTTTGCTTCATATATAAACAAAACTATAGATCCTTTAAACTTCATCAAATACCCATGACATAAGAAACTGAATGGTTTGTGCTCATTAATATAAAAGAAACTAAAAGGGCTCATGGTTTTACCGTTGCATCATTATTGTTCACTCTCTTATAGATCACTATGGATTATGGATTGGAGTGATAATTTAAGAAAAAAATGAAGCTCGAACTATTATTTTGCACAATTGTTTGTTTTTTAGCTCAAATTAGCACTCAATTGCATATTTGTTTTTGGGAGGAAGTGTTGAATTGAAAGACAGAGAACTCAAGTGTAAATAAAAGAAAAAATAGGTGATAACTATGAAATTTATCTGAAAATTTATTTTATTCTCCTATATTTTTTAGTTATTAGGTGATCAATCCCTTTAATTTTAGAAAATTTCAATTTAGTATCAAACTTTATTTTCTAGTATTTTTTGGGTTGGAGAAGAGAGAAGAGATTGTCGATTTCCAATGTAGAGAGAATTATCGTTGGTGATGATTTCGACCACTAAAACAGTTGATTTTTATGTTAAATGGTTTCATATTATATGGAGAGTTCATATTAGGTTTTTTTACCTTAAGAGTATCTAAAAAAACGAATCTTAGCTAGGATAGGTTTTTGCATTTTTGGAGGCCATGATTGGTTTAACAAGGTTTCTATAGTGTTTTCTAGGTTTTTTGAGTTAAAAAAAGATTAAAAATGACACGCGAGCCCTTCTTTAATTGGTCAGGCACTTGGCCTCCTTTTTTCTTTTCTTTTTTTAATTAATACATTTTTTAGATGTCTTTTTTTTTTTAAAATAATTTAAATTTATAACATCATTAATATCCCTTCTCTATATATATTTTTTTTTAAATAGAGATTATTTTTTAATTATATTGGATGTATTTAATTTTTGAAAAGGTTAGTATAACTCATCTATCATTTTTTATATAGATTAAATTTATTTTTAAGACAAAAAATATTTATTTTATTATAATATTTTTAACATGTACAACTTTGTATAGTATTTGTTTTCTTTTTATTTTATTCAATATGTCGATTTATATTACAAATTCGTTTTTTTTTAAAAAAAATCATTATACACAACCAGGTAAATGATACATATTGCGATATTAAATATTTTTATCTATATTTATCTTATTTTTTTCAATTTCATTTTTATGTATTGTTAATGTTTTTTTTTTATTTACACAATGGTTCTTGATTTATTTAATTATTTGCATACATGAAATTGGTAAGAGGAAAAAAAATGGAAGATAAAACGTAGCTTAAGCCTTGAAACAATTTTATTAGACATGTCTCATTAAACTAAAAGATTGCTTAATTTAATTTTGAATAGCATGGTGCGAAAGGTTACTAAAGAAATGATAAAGCCTAAATGATCTTGTAAACTATATTCACAATTCACAACTATATGCATTAAGAGATGCTGAAAGTCTTGGATGTTAGGTGACTCCAATTTATTAATAAAAAACAATTTCAAAATGAAGATCACCCAAACAGACCTGTAGATAGAACCTCTTGAATTCCTCTTCGTCCACAAGGTTGTCTACTCTTTGTGCCATTTGTTTATCACCAAGTGTAACAACTGCTAATGACTGTAATAGATAAACATCTTCAATGATCACCAACAACATTATAGGCAAGCAAATATAACTACATGGTAGGACTATTCTCCAAACATAATCAACTAAAAGATGCTAACTTATTGGAAAACAAGAAAAAAATTCTTAAAATAATGGTTGACAAATGAAAAAATGTCTACCAAAAAAATGATTGAAATAATGGTTGACAAAGTCGGTCAGATTATATTCAGACATAATTAGCCTATCTATTTATGGCATGATTTGTATATTATAGCTACTAATATTTTGTGACTAGTTGTATATTTTAGTTTTCTATTTAGTTAGACAAAATTGATGTAATTGATGAGATTCATTCATATAATTAGCTAAAACATTGTTATATAATGAGAACCCTCACAAAGAAGTCATCCAATACAACAATTTTCTTTGGTTTCAAGAATATTTAGGCATTAAATATTCATTGTGGTGTGAGTTTGTAACAATTGAATCTCAGCAATTACCGAAAATGACAATGTTTTAGCCTAAATAGTATTTGCATCACAATGTTTTAGCATATAAATACTATTTAGGCTTTTCTAGGTAGCATTTTTTTTCTACCTTGCTGCAAAATCATGGCTACCACCTTAAATTCATATGGTATGCATATCATACCTATCAACCCAGATTCTTGTGGTGTGTAGTTCACTGGTAAAAATTATGGTACTTAAAATTTCAATGACATGATTTTGTTATAAGAGAGGAGTTATGGGCCCTATTGATGAAATTGACTTGGCTAAGCTTTCTAAATTGGCTAAGTGGAAGGTCAAAGTTGTTAGAGTAATGTCATGGATCTTAGGATTTATTGACCCTTAACGGGCTCCTTGAGCATGGTTTGAAAAGTCTCAAACTACATTGCCTCAGTTTTCCTTTCAGCAAAGCCAACATGACTCTTCTTTATTCCTTTGCAAGACATCTACAAGAATTGTTCTTTTGGTTTATGTTAATGATAATGTTATCACTAGGACAAATTTTACTTTGATTGATTGTCTCCAACATCTTCACGCCTCTATTCATATAAAGATCTTAGTTCTCTTACGTATTTCTTGGGACTGGAAGTTCACTACTCTTTCAAGCATTTTTCTAGATCAATACAAGTACACAGAGGACTCAATTACTTTGGTGGTCTTTAGGAACTTCTCTAGTGGATACTCCCTTGAAAGTTAACACGAAGTATCACCGTGAGAAGGGTGATCTTTCTGATCCTAACATGTCTCACAAGTTGGTGGGTAGTTTAAACTACTTTACTATTACTTGGCTTGATTCTTTTTTGCTATCTAGTAGGTTAGAATGTTTATGCAAACTCCACATCATTGATACTTAGTTATCATTCATCATATCATAGAGTATCTCTAAGGGTCTCCTAGTCATCGATTGTTCTTCCCTAGTGGCTTTTCTCTCTGTCTCGTTCCTTATAGTAATGCTGATTGGGCCGGTTGTCCTGATACTCGTTCTGTCACGGGTCAATGTCTCTTCTTGGGAGATTTTTTGATTTCCTACAGCAAAAATACATTTAACCAAACCTGTGTTTCCCCACGTGTGAAAAGAGCACTTCCGTGTGCTCTAGGAAGTAATCCACATTTGGAATCAATTGGACGTATCATATCTGAATTTCTCCCATCGCTTCTTTTTCCTCCCTATAAAAAAATGCATGTAAAAAATAAAATTACATGTGAGCATGCTAGCATTAATCATAGTCTCATTCATGGAAAAACCATACCCTAACTGACTCCATAATATTGGCACTTGGAATTTTCTAGCCATGGCAACTTTCCAATACATTATAATATGATAGGTAAGAGAAATAGGATTTTATTATATGGTAAACCATAATTCCAAATGTTGGAGCCAAAGTTAAGTTACACATTTTTTTCTTTTTTTCATAAGAAAATAGTTAGCAATTCAATAATGTTACAAAAAGAAAATTTTACGTTACTGCATGGACAATAGTAATGCCCTTGAAGTGAGACACTGGTGTTGGAAAAATGTATAATTCTTGCATGCCACAAGAAACCAAATGTGTTTGAATGTCCAAGAAAATTAAAAGAATTTATCATTGCCACATGAAATTTTCAAAAATGAAAGACTCGGGTGTGTTTGTGTGTGTCTGTGTCAGCCTTGTTGTTGTGGATAAATGGGAAGGGAAGGGAAGTGAAAGGGACCAAAAATAATATGATTCTCTTATCCTCTTAAAAGAAGGAATGTAAAGTTATTATTATTCTTCTATTATCCCAAGTTCCACTTCCACTGACCACAAACCAACATACCTCAACAATACGTCTCCTCAAGAATTTGGATGTAACTTCTTTAAATACCAGCTTCACATCTACCTCAGAAAACAACTAGAAAAGGAAAATCAAAATAAAGTGTCAAAAAGCTTGGGACTCCCATATCACGCATGATAAAATGACCACGAGTACCAAAATTGAGTTGGAATTACCAAGGGAGAGAATTTGCGTCCAATTGGCTTTATGTGGACATCACCTTCATCCACTTCACCATCTACAATAATTTCCTCATCCTCATCTTCAACCTCTAGCAAGTCTGCAACTGTTTCGGGGGTTCCAAATCTTTCATCCTTGCTTACATATCCATTTTCTGTGAGTATAGTAAGCACCTTTTCTTCCAGTGATGCAAGGGCTTTTCTTCTTGGTACTTTGCTTGTAATTTGCAATACTTTCACCAACTCATCACCAGCAATTTCCTGTACAAGGAACAGTATCATTATTTGTTTTTCTCTTGGCAAAGCAAGTGTACTCAAGTAATAATTTGAGCAAGAAGACAAAGGTAAGCTGGAATCACAAGATTAGTCATAAATCTCTAGGATGGATAATTGGACTGTTCAAACCTGTTACATTAAAACAGGTCCCTTCAGTCTATTAAATCATGTCTCAATTCGAGTGGCAAACAGTAAATGCAATTAATTTAAGGTATTACTTGACATGCAACATCCTCCATGGTAGTGCACATTAATAGTATCATGTGAATAATTCATGCAAATAAGAAACCCAAAGGAACATTGCAAGATAAAGCTTCCTCAATGGGCACAAATGCAGAATGAAGAACATGCAATGCAAGCTTTATCTTAGTTGCTGATAGTTCTGCTATGCAACTTCAGTAACTTAAGACATCATGCATCATACATTTAGTGCCATTATCAAAACAGAAATGATTTGTATAATATAGAATCAAATTCTTCAAGAGTACCCTTGAATCTATTATCCAGGTTTTACCAAATAAAGACAGACTATTATTAAATCGAAAAACAGTTTAACCAGTTAAAGAAGCAGTGGCTATTAAATAACTTCTGGAAGGAAAGGATGACGTATAATAAAGATAAACAGAAACTATACCTCCACATGCTTATATAGCTCAGCAGGAGGTAATTTAATTGCATCAAGCATTTTTGCTTTCCCACACTTCTTCACCAAAACACTCACCTCGTTGCAAATTGTTCGCACTGCATCCTGGCTTTAGTGAACATGCAAGAAATAAGGAAAACAGTTGAACATGCCCCGTAAAGGGAAAAAGCATGCATCAGATCTGCCAGACATCAATACAATTGGTCCCTAACCAATAAAAGGATAAAACATGAGGATACAGGGATTATATTTTCTCATCGGTAATATGCTATACAACAATGAGGATACATGGATTACAGTTTAGGAAAGATTTTGATGCTTTCCTAGTTAAGTTATTTCCTGTTTATAAGCTATTGCCTTGTATATATATAGAGGGATGTATCATGCATGTAAATAATAATAAAAATCAGCCTGTCTCTTTCAAAATCTCACAGTAATGCACTAAATATATCTACCTCAGTTCATGAAGAAATATGAGAAAATTATACGCAGCACACTTTAATCAAAGAAACAACCTGCCCAATTTGTACTGCTTCAAGCAACTTTTCTTCTGTAAGAAAATTACAATAACCCTGCAAGCAACAGAGGTAATGGATTGAGAAGTTTATTAGACACACATCATTAATATAGTTTCCTCATGATGTACTGAAATGCAAGTTTATTTTCAGAACCATTTCATTCTGATCTCAGGTTTATGTAAGAGAAATGAATGAACAGGTAAAAAAGAAATGCATACATAAAAGTTATCTAGAAAGAGAATCAGCCAAATAAAATCTAAATCTGTGAGGCTATGACCATATAAGATAATTTACCTCTATTTTTCTACCAAATCAACTAAAAAAGACATCAACACAACACCTAACTATATTTTATTTTCAACCCCAGGGTATACAAGTTTTTGATCTGAAAGGTAGCATCCTGTCATAGATAGCAGTATCCTAAAATGTCAGGATTTGACAGAAATAGCATAAGTACCAGCAACGCCCAGCTAATTGATCAGGAATGATAGGAGTACTGCTGTAATAAGGTTATGTTTATCATGTTGAACAGTCTCTTCACTGGAGGATATGATCAGTACTGTAGAAGCAGTCTGGCCAAGGACCAATTACTCAGGCTAGTTTAGATAACTCCTAAAAAGTGAAGCTGCAAGGAGGAAATGAGGAATTTTCCAGGCCTCAATACAAGGACCCAAACTAAATCTATTGCTCACATTTCCTTGTTGTGCCAAGACAAAAGGTTATAATAAGAGAACTTGTTCATCGCCTCCCAAAAACAGAATAATTAATTATTGAGGATTAAAGCCCATCTGGATTGCAATGAGTTTTCTTCTTTCAGGACAATGGTGTTTTTCAGTCAGTATTTAACCAGCATGTGCATGCAAATGATCTTTAAGCCTTTGAAAATTCAAGAGGACCACTTTGACTCCTCAGACCATCACATTAAAGTGATGGTAATGATAGTACAGCATCTCGAATAATCTGTTGAAAATTGTCCTTTCCTAATGTGGAATCGAATGCATACACCAAGTGAAATAGAATTTTAGATTTTACAAAAAAAAAAAAAGCACTCTCAATGGTGTGTCCAATGAAATGGTAAATGGTGCATCCACATCATATGATGGTTTAACACAAAGGCCAACATCCATAACTACATTTTTCTATCTTAGTTTGGTGTGCTAAAAGGTTAGAAATGCCCTGGATGGAATCTGACTCCATTGAATATACTGTGCACTTGTACTGCATACAGTAGAACTGCCACAAGCATGATCCAGCAAAAAAATCATTTCACAAAAATGATACACACAAAAAGGCCTTGCAGTTCAGATAATTATCAAAGAACTATGGGTTGACCTCTATCATAAATATTGCACTGTCTGTACCAGCCAGCAATAAATCCAATTCTGACTCTTCCATCTCCTTCGTTGTTGGATTCACAATAAATTTATTGTCAACAAGGCCGACTCTAACTCCTGCAATCATTTTTGTATTTGGTACTTCTGAAAGAGCTCTGTTGCAATTAAGTTTAAGAAGTAAGATTAAGTACACAATAACATGATATTTGGAACTTCAACACTTCAAGAACAGGAAGATAAAAGAGCAGCACTTGAGGTAAGACTCACAAAGCAATTCCAGCTGCTGTGACAGCCAAAGAATCAGGAGAATGCAAACCATCATAGCTCAAAACCTGTTCAGAAGAGGTTATGGTAATTGGTAATTCTTAGCAAATTCATATATTCAGTAAGAGAAGGACAGCAAGTCAAATAGTAGCCCATCAAATTTCAAAATGCTGGTGATTAAGCATTGATTACTAGCAATCAAGCATAAAGGAACATACATGACAGCTCAAATCAATGCAGTGGACATAACATGGTCACACAAATACCGGTCTTGTTTAAGCTTGAAATTTTCAGATTTGTCTACTTCGCAGCTTTTATTTCCTTTTGAATTACCAAGTCATAAATAAAATCGGTTGAGAAAATACAAACAAACCAGAGGAGGCTTACAGCACCAATAAATAGTTTCCCAGGAGTTTGAAAAAATTTTAAGCTTGCAAACATTTAAGACATGAAAACTGGCAGTTAGTGCAAAAATGTTGAATGGTAAATAACGAAGGAAAAAAAAAAACTACATAAATAACTTCCATAACAGCCATTTTATCCCTAGAGCTATTTTATATATTTCTCTTTGGTTCCTATATTTAGTTATCCCTCTTTCTTTGCTCCTCTCCCTCCATTCCAAAATATCAACACAAAACAAACAATTCCAAAGTCTTTGCTAGGTTTTCCACAAAGAAAATGGTTCCTAAATTTCATCCCAAGACCTTCCTTTGTTTGAAATATAATTGAGTGGCGACCTCATATATCTTTTGTAAATGTAATTTGGCAAAACAAACAAACAAAACAACAATAAAAAATAAGACTGCATGATATGATTCTTAAACTGAATAGAAAATCCATGGAGATACTAAGAACAATATCTAAGCAGACAAAAAAAAAAAAAACTTTAATAAGACTTACCCAAGATAGTATCTGGGTTTCATGGTAGAAGCCTTTGAGCATGGTTGGCCGCAGAGGCCTATCTATCAATCTACAAATAAGAACCTAGAAGCAACCAAAGAACAGCTACATGAAACGATATGTGACAATAACATTTTCCAAAGGTAGAGAGAGTAGAGTTTGTAAGAGAAATACTGCAATATGCTTCTGGAAAGTAACAAAAGCTACATAAGTTAGTTTTATCTTTGCTCTTCTTCAAGTTATCCAAGTAAAAATGGCTAAAGAAATAATATTTAAGATAAATATAGTATCGCTCAAGCCTCATAATCCTAGTTAACAAGTTCATGTGATATGAGAGAGAGAAAGAATTTGACATAGTACGCACACATAACATCATAAGCAGTACTTGTGGTATAAGATATAATAACATATTATGAGCTAGACATATATATGGTATATCTTACAGTTGTTATGGTCTACATAATCTGAATTTATACTTGTGTTCATGTGCCTTGCACCTGTGTTCATAAATCAATTATAAAATATTGGCTGACAAGAGTGTGAGGTTTTTATTAATGATGCAGTATCACCATTCATATTTTCATTTCCTTCACATTATTGTAGAAAACAGGACATCAGCATTATCTAAAAATGTTGGCGGCTATTTAGATCATGTTGTTTCCAATAAAAAGACAAGTTATGTGATATCCACCAACATGAAAGCAAGTCCTTGCAGCATTTCTGACTTATGCTAAGATATGTGAGCAAATTAAACTCACGCAAACAAAATACAATATAAAGGAATGAAGTTAAAATCTTAGATTGAAAGGTGATAGTTAAAGACAGCTGCTTCAGCATCTGCTATATTAAGCATTTTTGTACTTGTAAGAGATGGTTAGTACCTCATGATCTTTCAACTTCCCTTCTCGTTTGAAAAATCCTCCACTAAAACAATAGCAGATATATAGAATAAATATTAGTCTTCTTCACAGGATTTTGAGATAAATTCCAAAGGGTTAAAAAAATCATGCATACCTAGTTCGACCTGCTGCAGAAAATCGCTCTTGATAATTTACAGACAGAGGATAAAAATCAGAAGGCTCGCTAGGAACATCATCCAAACAAACAGATGTATAGACAATCTACAAAAAAAAATGTTAAGATTTCACCAACTAGACTAGCTAAAACCCACCAATGGAATTCAACTCAAATTTAAACTCATTGCTGGGAGTGCCTTTTAATTCACAACATATCATTAACTTCTGATCATTTCACGTCACGTGACAGTACACGAAGTCTTTTGGTAACTCCCATGCAAACTAATAAGATAGCACAAGTTAATAAAAGTTGAACATGGATCTCATTTTCAGTAACAAAGAATCAAAGTTCAAAAGTTTACATATCGAACAGGTCAACAATTTCTTTCTTTGATATCAAAAAATAGCACTTATACACCCATCTGCACTCATCATAACTTACAGTTTCCCCATCCGTCACAGTGACAGAACCACTAGCTTGTCTCCCAATATGACCCGTCTCAACCAATATCTACAGGGGGGGAAAAACATCAAAACCACCCTAAATTAAACTGATAAACTGGTTATTCAAACAAAAAGATAGAAAAATCAAACACAAGTTCACATTTCATAATCTTTTACCATTACTGATAAAAACTCCACGATTCTATACATTATCCAAAACAAAATATGTTAAAATTACACCAATTTCTACCTACTTAAGAAAAACCTCATAAATTTAAATATAAAATCATCGAAACCACAAAAAAATGAAAATGAAAATGAACTAAGCATATTAGTAAACTTACATGTCTGTCACCGACGGGGATTTTGACAGAAATAGGCTGAGGCAAAGACTGAGGGGCGTCATGTGCCACGGAAGTTTCCTCGAAAGCATTGACAACAGTAAACAACCTTTCTAGCTTTCTTCTTGATAGAAGCAGAGAAAGCGAAGAAAAGTTGGATTTTGCAGAATTGGAGAAGCGAGAGAAATTTGGGGAGAGAGAGAGCTTGCAGCGATGAGTAGTGAGTAAAAATGGAGGGTTTTGTGTGTAATTAGCTCTGTGGTGGAGAGTACCGGTGCCAGGGTTTGCTAGCATTTTTAACTGCGTTTCTCAGTTTCAGTGGCTTTAGCTTTGAGAGGGAGACAGTGGAGAAGAAGAGAGATTTTATCCGTTTCAAGGCGCGCAGACAGAGCTGGTGTGGCGTGTAGTATTAAGGAGGTGTTTGGTAAGAAACTAAGAATACGTTTTTGAAAAAAATTAAAAAATTTATTTTTTAATTTTTAATTTTTTTTATATTTTTAGATTATTTTGATGTGTTGATATCAAAAATAATTTTAAAAAAATTAAAAAAATATCATTTTGATATATTTTTAAATGAAAAGTATTTTAAAAAAAAACTGCAATCACACTCCCAAACAAACATTTTGAATGTTTAAGCAACACTTTCAAAAAAAAAAATTATATTTTCTATATTTTTATATTAATTTAATGTGTTAATATTAAAAATAAATATTTTAATACATTAATAAATAAATAAAAATATTTTAAAAAATAATAATTATCACAATGACAAACATTATATTGTGTAGTGTAAGACCATGTAATTGATTTGGGATTATACTAAATATTAAAATGTGTGAGATATTCAGTGCACATGTTAGCACTATTCATGCAAAAAAAATAATTGTGGATGGTCTTATTTATTTTTAACAATTTATTTTGATCTTTAAATGTTTTATTTTAGATAATTTTATCTTAATTTAAGATTAATTACCTTTTGATTTATTAGTCAATTGGTGGTGGAATTTGAATAATAGAAACTGAAATGAAAATGATATCAAATATGAATGACTTGTCAAAAATTTCAAGAAAGATATATTTTGGTCCTAGGTGGCTTGCCAAAAGTTTCAAGAAAGATACAATTTGGTACCTTAACTTTAAAAATAACATAAATTATACAATTTCGGTTTCTCATTTTTTTCAAATTTAATTTTGATATAAAAAATTATTTATGTTATTTTTTAGTCCTTGATTCCAGCAATACAGAGAGAGAAATATTGTTTACATCGATTAAACCACTAAAATGATTGATATTTGTGTCAAATTATTTCATTTGATGAGAAAAGTTCATATTAGGTGTTTTTTAAAGTTCATAAAAAAAACATATATGAACTCGGTTTGCATTTTATTTTCAAGTTTATTTCATTTTTTAACATGTCTTTTTTATTTTTTTTTAAGGTCATGAATAAGTTTATAGAGGTTCTAAGGTATTTTATAGATATTTTGGATCAAAAAATAGTTGAAACACTTTGGTCTTGATTTTTTGAACACTATATTCATGGCCTAACATGGTAGGCTTGCATATGGGTCTTGATGAAATGGGTTAGGTAGGTTTAGCTTGTTAGGCCTAGCAATGTTTGGCCATTGTTTTTTTTTTAAAAAAAAATATTTCTTTTTTATATGGCTTTTTCTTTAAACAAAATTAATTATATTTATATTAATACATCTTCTCTCTTTCATTTCTATTATTGTTTTCTTGAATTAAAAAAATTATTTTAATAAACAAATTTAGCAAACAAAATTGGGTACAAACCCTAACTTGTGTTATTAAATATTTTAATCTACATTTGTATCTTGATTGTTTTATTTTTACTTTTAGTTATCATTTTTTATTTGTTTTTCATTTATTAACAAACATAGTTCTTGATTTATTTGGTTACATGTATGCATATGCTGTTTTAATTTTCACATAAAAAATCTTAACAAAAAAATTATTTGACCAACAATAAAGATCGGGTCAAATATCTAGTTTTAAAAAATACAAGGCAGACCTACAAAATAGTGTGCATTTTCTTTCATTTTTTTCAAGTTTTTGTGTTCTTTAAAAACACTTCACTATTATTTTCAATAAAATTTATTCTATAGATGAAAGTTTATTTTTTAATTGGTGAATTTGTTAGAATGTGTTATATCTTATTTTTCTATCTTTAAAGTTCACTTTAGATTAGATTTTTTTCTAAAAAAAAAAATTGTGGAAATTAATCATAAGAAAAACTAGTTAATCTATTATGAACATAATAATGGTGTTATTTTTACTCTTATATTTGTTATTCCTTCTCGAATAATAGTTTATTTTATGTAAGACATTATTGAATTCATTTGTTTCATAACCTATTTTTAAATTTCTCCCCAAACATATTTTTTTCCTTTTAAATAAGAAAAATAATAACTTGGCAAAAACAAGTTGAGAAGGGACTCAAATGTATGGAGGAATGTCATTGTAAGGATTATTGATATTGTTGAGTAAGTCCTAAGGGTGTGCGGTATGGTGGCAAAGGGTTTAAGCTATTCATTGCAGGTCTTGAGTTCAAATCAGGGCGTGCGTACCTTGTAAGAGCTTGGGATAGCCAAAGTTTTACTAGCTTTCTCGGGCACACAAAGCATGCTTAGGAAGTAGGATTTTCTCGCATCCAAAAAAAAAATATTGATAAGTAACAAAGTACATATTTCATGGTTGAAAGCACACAAATCAAAGAAGATAAAATTGTTGCTAAAATTATATAATAAATATAACCACAGGATTTTATTAAAATAATTGTTCTTGACTATAAAAGGATTAGAGAGAAGGTATCAAAACCTATTTGCATGGCCTTTCATGAATAATCTAAAGATCTTTTACAATATTATATTTGAGGATACTAAAAGATCAACCTAGAGATCACAAGTATAAGACTTTTCTAGAATACACTATTTGTATTTCAAGTAGGATATTTAGGCTATTATCGATTTATTACTTAAACATTTTGTTTTTGACTCTCAATAACATTAAAAATTTGAGTTGTTTATTAAGTACATACAATTAAAAAAAGTTATTTAAGAAAAGTTAGAGCATATTTTGTTTGAAATGATAATTGTTGGTTAACAAGACATAGACACTTAAGAGCATGAGCGATGTGTTTTAGGTGAATAATATCACTTACCATATCATAAATTGTCAATTTGATTCATGTTTTGGTATTACTATAATGGGTTTCTTCATTGAGACAATAAAAAAAATATAAGGGACATTATTTACATTACAAAAAACACCTGTGTGTCAGTCAATTAAGAAAAAACATTGTTCATAGTTAAATAGAGAAAAAAAACTAAAATTTATCATGAATAGTGGAATCAACCATGTTAATAAATCATGAAAACTAGAAATTAGTTGAGTAAGCAACCACAAGTTAAAATTGATCAAAAAAAGCAACCAACCATGTCAACAAAAATACACATATTCTAAAAGGTTTAATCCTATTCAAAATGAGAGCACTCAATAATATAAACTAGTTAATGTTAAAAATTAGTTAAAATTCATGTAATTATAAATAAATAAAAAGTTTAGATTATATTATGATTCAATGTATAAACTTTTTATCTAATATATTTTATTTATCAATTTATCTTTCTTTCTAGTATTGCCTTGCTTTTTTTATAAGTTTTATTTACTTGTTTTCTGTATCTTTTTAATTCCCTGTAATTCCTTTTATTCTCGTACTTCCTTATATTTCCTGATATTTATTTAAACATTTGTTTCATGCATTATGGTAAACAAAAAAATAACCTTTTTTTAGGTTTGAAGTGTGGGTATCCTTACACTCTGTTTGATTTTACGAGACCACTACCTTCTTTCACTTAGGATTAATTGATTTAATTTTATTCAATGAGATTACATTCATTGATTTAGTTTTTTCCCTTCACCTTGCTTGAAAAAATAGACTACTTTTGTAATGCGAGGAAACCCCATCCCCGAAAAGCATATTTTATAGGCTCAGGTTAGCGAGTAAAACTCTGACTGTTCCAGATTTTTATAAAAGATACATACCCTGACTTGAACTCGAGACTTGTTATGTAGATTAAAAACTCTTTATAATCACGACATGTTTGTTAAAAACAAAACAAAAAAATCAAGTTTTTCATGTAAAGATAGACAAAGTCACAGCACACCTATAAGAGCCTCGGCCAGCTCATTAAAAGTCAAGTATGTGACAAAACAAATAGACCATGCTAAAAGAGAGTTTTTCATTTCATTTACAACCATTTATCTAGTAGCTTGAAATGGGGTGGGCTAGTGATGCCTTGTCTGCCATAAAAGATAAAATGTTAACTTCTTTTTTCTTGCTTTAAAAAAAAACACTTTAATTGTATTCAGAGAAGCATGTTTGGGAGGGCGGTTGCGATTGCTTTTGAAAGTACTTTTCATTTAGAAATATATTAAAATGATAATTTTTTATTTTTTAAAAATTATTTTTGACATTAACACATCAAAATGATTTAAAAACACTAAAATTTTTTCATTTAAAATGAATTTTTTTTTTGAATTTTGAGCAAACGACGATTATACCGCCGAAACAAACAGGCCCAAAGAAAGAAAAGCTAAATAAATGTGACTTTTTATTTTAATGAGCTGATTGTGCTGGGCACCAAAGTCACATACTTGACTTTTTTTAGCTTTAATTTATTTTTGAAAATATAAATTAACTAAATTTAAATGTGAGATACCCAAACTAGCAAGTGTTTAGTTTTAATTAAGATTGATTAAAATAAATAAATAAAACAAATTTGATGATTTTTTTTAAATAAAACATTGTTTAACTCTTACTTGGTTTTTAAATAAGAATATTAGAACATTCTTTTTGAACAACGTTGCACAATTTTTTTTTATTATTATTATTGGTTTTCATTCAATCTTTTTTTATTATATGTATTTTCTATGTAAATGGTCACATTGAACAATCTAAATTAACAACAAATACAATTCTCATCTATTTTATTTTATTTTTACATAATTTTCATAATATAATCGTGTTTATATGAGCAGAGGGAATACAACTACTAATGTACATAATAATCTCTCAACGCTATTTTGAACTAAGATTAATTAAGCAATGGTAATCACATCATGGTTGCTTTTTAAATTAAATAGTGTTTGAGATTATATTTGTGATTGTTTTTTAAAATAAATTAAATAATATTTTTTATTTTTTAAAATTATTTTCAATATCAATATATCAAAATAACTGAAAGCCACTAATTTTTTGTTATTTAAAATGAAAACAAAAAAAATCAATATTTTAAGAAAATATTTTTAATGTAATTCTCAAACACCTCTTAGTAAAAATATAATACAAAATTGTAGTACTAAGCAACCGCGCTCTTCAATTTGGTTAAGAGGGTGACATTACGTTTCAAAAATATTTTTAAAAAAATATTTTTATTTTTTATATTAAATTAAAAAAATTAGTATTTTTAAATTATTTTAATATATTGATGTTAAAAATAATTTTTAAAAATTAAAAAATATTATTTTAATATATTTCTAAAAAAAATAATTTTAAAAACAATTGAAATTACACTCAAATAATAAATAAGAGTTGCAAGAAAAAGAAAAAGTAAGAAAGATAAATCCTTGATGTATCGTCGCCAACACATTCTCTTTTGAAAAAACGCTTTTGGATGAAGTTTGATCTGCAGCTCCCTCTCCTTCTCTCTCCTGCACCACTGAGTAGTGAGTTCTACTCTATATCTGCTATGAAGTTTCCTAGCATGTACTCATTAGAGGTACATATAAAATGGCAGCAAATTCGAATTCGATCAGGATCGATGCAGGAAGATTGAACGTTTCCTTAGCCATTTGAGACCATCATGGCTGATTAAAGAACTTTTCAATCAAGAAACCAGCTAGGAAACCTCTCTCCCATGATCTCTCCACTCCGGCCATTTCTCAAACAGATGGTGATAGTTACAGCTTAACCAAAATATTCTTCCCAGCCACCCAGGTGGTTGAAGTAAACTAAAAGCTTACATATCCAAAAGTTATATATATATATATATATAGTGCCGCCAATAATTTTACATTTGATCCTAACGTTAATGATGTGATATAGCATGTAACCTCTCTTTCCTGCTAGTTTACTGACGTGATATCACCAGCTAATATATATTACTGTTATCAGTTTGATGGATCCTGCATCTCTCTAATGGCGGAATGGGTTGATCATGCTTGAAACATCTCTTTCAAGTTTAGATTTAACTCTTGTACTGTAGTTGTCTTGTTAGTTCATCTTTTCCTTCTTTCATTAACGCTCGTCGCACACTTTCTTGTACAAATTGCATCCCTCCCTTGCTGATAATATTAAAATTAGACTAAGTTTATTAGGTGCAAACAGTTTAAGAACTTCATTTTTCAGAGTCTAAACCCATTAACGCCTTCTCTACAAGCTTCTTGTGAATGGCAGGTTTCAGTACCTCAAGACGACCCAAGTCGAAGAAGATCATTCGTTTCCTTAACATCACCTTTCTCTTCCTCTTCTTTTTCTATCTCGCAACCTCGTATTTCATCGATCAACCCACTGAGCCAAAAGTCAACAAAAACCATTCTTTACTGCTTCAAGAATCGGTCAAAACTGATGGATGCAGCGGAATTCACGACTACATAGATTACAAGTCCAAGTGTGTTTATGTCAAGTCTCACATTGGATGCAGATCCAAAGGGTATATAAACTATCTTCAAGTTTTTTACTGTTCTTGCGGTCAGTTTTCTATGGTGGGGTATCTTTTGCTGCTACTTTGGCTGGCTGTTCTGTTCTACCTGCTAGGCAACACGGCAGCGGATTACTTCTGTCCCATCTTAGAAAGCTTGTCCAAACTTTTGAAGCTTTCTCCAACGATTGCTGGTGCCACCCTTCTTTCACTTGGCAATGGCGCTCCGGATGTTTTTGCAAGTGTTGTTTCCTTCACCAGGTCTAGCAGCGGCGATGTTGGCCTGAATAGTATTCTCGGCGGGGCTTTTTTTGTGTCTAGTGTGGTGGTTGGTGTTATAAGTATACTAACTGGTTCTCGAGAAATTTCAGTTGACAAGTCTAGCTTCATTAGAGATGTCTGCTTCTTCCTGTTCTCTCTTTGTTCTCTTCTCTTGATTCTTATTGTCGGAAAAATATCCTTGTGGGGCGCCATTTCTTTTCTTTCTATCTACCTGGGTTACGTCGGTGTGGTTTGCATCATGCACTTCGATCACTACCGGAAAAAGAATCGTTTACCTGTATATGGCAGCCAGGAGGAGGATTTTTCGGAGAGGGGTGTACCTTTACTCGGCCATTCTGATCATGAAAAACCAACTCCGGTGGACAAAACCGCCGCCGTCGAAGATCAGCCAAGTTCATTTTGTAATCTCGACTCTTCCTTTTCACATTACCTGGGTAGCTTTCTGTATGTTTTGGAGTTCCCTCTGTACTTGCCGAGAAGATTGACTATACCAGTGGTTAGTGAGGAGAGGTGGTCCAGGCCATTTGCAGTGGTTTCTGTGGCGTCGGCACCGATTCTACTGGCAGCGCTCTGCACCACCCAGCAGGGAAAGGAGTTTGAATCTAGAACCAGCCTCGTAACTTATCTGATAGCAGGATTGATCGGGGTGGTTCTTTGCAATCTTGCATGTTTGACGACGGAGAAATCCAACCCGCCAAACAAGTCCTTGTTCCCATGGCTCGCCGGTGGATTCTTGATGAGTGTAACCTGGACGTACATCATCGCAGAAGAACTGGTCTCTTTATTGATCTCACTGGGATACGTTCTTGGGATTAACCCTTCTGTTCTTGGATTAACCGTCCTGGCCTGGGGCAACTCGCTCGGAGATTTGATAGCTAATGTGGCCATGGCGGCGAACGGCGGCTCCGATGGGACCCAGATTGCAATCTCCGGCTGCTATGCGGGTCCCATGTTCAACACACTGCTGGGTTTGGGGATTTCACTGGTGATCTCATCTGGGTCGAAGTATCCATCTCCATTCGTCGTCCCCGAAGATTCTTCTCTCTACGAGACGATAGGGTTTCTGATGGGAGGCCTGGTCTGGGCCCTGGTGATTTTGCCGAGGAAGAAGATGAAGTTAGATAAGTCTCTCGGGGTTGGTCTCTTAGCTATATATCTCTGTTTTCTGTCTCTGACGGTGGCCAGGTCTCTTGGTCTCTTGAGACTTCATGGCGTTTCATAGTCTCTTCAGATCTATATAGATTAGAGCGGTTAATCTCGTTCTGTTTCGGTTTAATTATTTTGTATCAATTAAAAAATAAAATAAAATAGTGTAGTTTTTATTTTATTTAAATTTTTGGTATGTTCTTGAAATTTTGTTCAAATTCTGGCTAGAATATTCTAGTTTTGTTATACTTGTTTTGTTCCGACTAAATAATGTTTTTTTTTAATAATGAATAGTTTTACAATATCAATCATATTTTTTAATCTAATTGTTAGATTGAGATGAAATTTTACGAGGAGTTTCTTGATATATTTATATATATATATTATGTTAAAATTTCAGAGCAATCAGAGAATGTAATGACATTGTGAGATTGATGATGATATTCTCGTAATATTATACATGCTCATAATTTTGTTTAGAAAAATTATTTTATTGTGTCTTTTTTAGATTATTTTTTTCTCAAATTCATTGTTCAACAACGAGTTTATTACGAATTGAATTTTATAATTTAATTTAATTTGCTTTATTTAAGATTATCACAGTCTTATAACAGAGGTCATAAATTTGAAAGGTTAATGCAGGTTTACCCGAGTTGATTCAATGTATCGTTGTTTCAATATTTTCTTAAGAAGTCAACTAATTTTTTTAGTTAAACTATATTTTTCTATCAATTTTTCATGTTATCTTTGAACTCATCAAGTCAGTCGAGTTATATCAGTTCAACTTTTATTTTTTTTACTTATATTTGAAATTTAAACTGCACAATTCTAAATAATTTTATTTTTAAATTCAAACTAATTTTTTTTAATTATATATATATATATATAAACATAAATAATACATCCTGAAAATAAAATATCAAAATACTTTGAATCTGAAATATTCTGTTTTACTTGGAAAAACAAAGCATGGAATTGATAAACTTACATCAACTTGCTACACCGAACTGTACAAATTATTTAATTATTTAAATAATACAACATCAATATATTTAATTATAAGAATCAAATTATTGGCTAACTTTATATTGTTGTTGTAGCCTATGCTGGACAAGCACTCCCAGTTCCTTAATCTGCCGCCGCCGCCGCCGCCAATTTAATTTTATTTATTTATTGGGATAGAAACCATAGTTATTGATCCCGTCCCGGGTACCGTCCCGGATTTGTGTTTGGAACGGAACGTCCCGGTTTCGGTACCGTTCCGGGTACCGTTCCGGGTACCGTTCCGGTTTTGTACTGTTCATTTTTATTTAATTATATATATGAAAAAAATAAAATATTAATTTAACAAATATAATTTAAATTCAAGATAAATGAAATTTAAATTATACAATACAAACATAATCTCAAAATTAGAAACATCTTTAAAATTCCAAAATGATGTTGCTAACCGAAATAAATGATTTGAAAATTGAATATAATTACAACTCTTGACATTATTGTGCTAATATAAATTTCTTTAAGTTTTATTTATACTTGTAGATATAATTAAAAAATATATATCAGTTCATATGTGAGATTTTTAAGTATTTTATATTAAATTGAATCATTTTTTTGGTTATGCATTCCATCTTAAACATTTTTTTTTAATCACTAATTATTAACAATTCAATCAATGGTTAACATTTTTCAATTTGATAAACTAAAAGGACTAAAATACACTTTGCGGCAGCTCCTTATCCCTTTACAGTTTACACTCTTGCATACCAAAGAGTGAAAGAGCACAGCTGTATCCACAATCAACGGCCCAAAGTTAACCGTCAGAGAATCCAAATCCAAATCCCAAAATCTAACTCTCGTCCCCGTCCCTCTCTTCACTTTTTTTCAATCTCCAGCTCTCGTCCCCGTCCCTCTCTTCACTTCGATCTCGCCTCCGTGACTCACCTCTCAGCAACCTCTCGTCGTCGTCCCTCTCCCATGGCCCAGAACGCTAAAAGGTGGTTGGAGAAGGAAACCGAACCTCTAATCGACCTCTTGAGGCAGGAATCCATCTGCTCCCTCTCCCCTTCTCCTCTTATTTTTGCCTCCGTCACTCTGCTCTTTCTCCTCTTAGTTTTGGCTGGACCCGGAACGAAACGCCCGGTACGGAACCGGGGCGTTCCGGGCGGAATTTGCCCGGATTTTCCGGGACAGGCCGGGATTCTAGCCGGGACAAAAACGTCGCCGTTTTGTCCCGGATTAGGCATTGGGACGGGGCGTTCCGGCCGGAACGGGGCGGGATCAATAACTTTGATAGAAACCCATTATCACTGTTATCGCTATCATGAACCACCTAGACGTTGTTTGGTAGCTCGGTACAAACGTTTTTTTTTTTTATTATTTTATTTTAAATGAATTTTTTTTGTGTTTTTAAATCATTTTAATGTGCTGATATTAAAAATAATTTTTTAAAAATAAAAAAAATATTATTTTAATACATTTTTAAATAAAAAACATTTTCAAAAACAACTGGAACCACCCACTATAAACCTGCGAGGATTTCTTTTCATCTGAACTTCCAAAATATCACAACCATCACTTGTCCTACTGTCAACAGAATCTTGGTGGCGTTATAATGTTGATTTGTTAAAATATTTTTTATTTAAAATAATATTTTTTATTATTTTTTTTTAAAATTATTTTTGATATTATTATATTAAAATAATTTAAAAAAATTTAAATTTAAAATAAAATACAATTTTTTTTTTCAAAAATCATTTTTAAAATGCAATGTAATTAGAGAATGTGGTACCCGTTAGAGAATAATATAAATCATATTATGGGGCCTCACCTACAAGCTTAAGCTTTTAGGTGAGATGGTTCCTTAACATGGTATCAGAACTTTGTTGACCCAGCGGTCACGAGTTCGAATCTCACCACTCCCATTCTATTTGATAAAAACCAAGCATAAGATGATGTGGGCATGTGCAAGTTTCAAGCCCAAAAGGCTTTCACTTGAGGGGGTGTGTTAGAGAATAATATAAATCATATTATGGGGCCTCACCTACAAGCTTAAGCTTTTAGGTGAGATGGTTCCTTAACAGTACCTACAACAGTTGTCTTCTTCATCGTCGTGGAGCTAGATCTTTTTATGTCTATTTGAAAGTATGGTTGTAATTGATTTAAAAAATATTTTTTGTTTAAAAATATATTAAAATAATATTTTTTTATTTTTTAAAAGACATCAGCATATGAAAATGATCTAAAAATACCAAATTTTTTAATTTAAAGTAGAAAAATAAAAATATATATTTTAATTTTTTTTTACAAAAAGTTGTCTTCTTCGTCCCCTGGAAGCTGTATCTTCTTCATTTCACCTTCCCTGACGACAGCTATGAAATCCAATCCACCATTATATGCTGCTGCAGGCGCTCCAAGAAAATCATGGTGCACGATATCATACACAGAAAAAATACATGTGAAACAAAATCACTATAATGACAACTTATATATAACAAAAAAGATGAGTGTGTATGTAAGTTTAATTAAATGTTTGTTACTGTGTTTTAAAAATATTTTTGAAAACTCTGATTTTTTTTATTTTTTATTTTAAAATAAAAATTTTGGATATTTTTAGATTATTTTCATGTGCTGATATAAAAAAAAATTTAAAAATAAAAAAAAATAATTTTGATGTATTTTTCAAAGAAAAACACTTCAAAAAACAAGCACAACTACACTATCAAATAAAAAAGATGCGTGTGTGTAAGTTTCAAGACATGAGTAGCATAGAAACATAATCTTGGTGCACTATATATACTTGAGATGTATGTTGTTTTTTATTTGGTAACAAGTAAAATATTTGAGGTTATTCGAATTAATTGAACTTTTTTTTATCTCTTTTTTCACCTTATCACTAAACTTTATTTATTTTAATTATATTATCACATGTTTATATGGTTTTATTTGTTGTTTTCTACTTTGATTTATATGCTCTTCTATGTTCAATTTGTTGTTTGATTTTCTCATGTTTAAGTATTTAATTTGAAATCAATTTTATAAAAAGTAATCTAATGTTGTTCTTACAATTAAAATTGAAAGATCAAGAATCACAATTGATATTTAAAAGAAATTAACAAAGGAAATGTCACTTAAGAGAATAGAGACTAAATTTGATATAAAAATATTTTGATATGAAATGTTGAGGGGTGAAAATTAAAAAAAAAAACATTAAGTAGGGAAAGAGATAAAAAAAAATAAAAAATAAGAACCAAATTGAAAAATCAAATCAAACCAAATGATTGTGAATGAAATTGAAAAAAAAAGACTAATAATAAAAATAACAAACCAAATAGTCATTATCATGACTGTAACAGTTTTTAGATCATCTTTCATGTGTTGATGTTAAAAATAATTTTTTAAAAATAAAAAAAAAACCAATTTTTTGATGTATTTTTAAACGAAAAACAGTTTAAGAAATAACTTTAATCACACTCTCAAACAATTACTAACACTAAGCTGAATGAAGAGAAAATTGAGAGAAATGTTTCTTCCCTGAAATTATTTGTTGAAATGTAATGAATATAATGACAACTTATATATAATTATATATTTTTTATTGAAGTTTTCTATAATATTAATTATTAGCGTTTACAAAGTTCAAAATATAAAATATAATTTTATAAAAGACAACATAAAAATAAAATCATAAACAGACTTTAAGAGATTTTGAGAATGAAAACTATAATTTTTCGAATTATAATAAATATTTATAATTTAAATCAAATTATAAATGCAAAGAGTAATACATTTAGTTACTTTTAAGGGTTTGAAGATTTACTCATAAAAACTTTAAAGGACGTTTGATATTGAGTTTCAAAAGTATTTTTGATTAATTTTTTTGATATTTTTAGATTAATTTTATATGTTAATGTCAAAAATAATTTTTAATAAATAAATAAAATATTATTTTAATATATTTTTAAATGAAAAATATTTTAAAAACATTATTATAACAATAGCTAAAAGAGCTCGGGTTCAGTCCACTGTGCACTGTGACTCATGTGCACTGTGGACTGGACATTTGTCGTCTGTGCGTCGCGGTTGTTCGTCCGCCTTTTTTTTTTTCCGCCTATGAACAGTGTAATGGCGATATTAGCCCTGGTAATAGGACAAAATAGTGTTTCGGCTGAGAGGTAAATAACGCTTAGGGTCAGGGGTGCAGGCGTAATTGCACGCGTACGGACCGGTCCGCCGCAACCCTTTATTTTTTTTTAATATTTTTGAAATGGCTAAAGACGGTTCTAGCCCCCAATAAGACAAAATCGATTATTTAAGGGCAGGGACATAACGGTAACTAACCATTATTATTTATATATTTTTCGAAATCTGTCAGGCGCGTGCGGTTCACGCGGCCGACGGTGTCCACCCTGACGCCCCTTTCAAGTGGTGCGTGCGGTATGATACGGTGGCCGGAAATGAGCTACCGGCGTCGAATCCGGTGCGCCTCCTCTTGGTCATCCTCCCGGTGCGGCGCGTTTTGACACACGATGTCCGTGGACGCGGCGGAGGCCGGTTGAAGACGGCGGCAACGTTTCTCTCTCTCCCCTGCACGTACAAGTGCAGGCGAGGCCCCCGTGTTTTCACCTTTTGCACTTCGGTCCCTCAACTTTCAATTTCCTTTCCTGCACCTTTCACTTCTGTTACATTAGTTTTAATTTGTTGCGTTTTGGTCCCTCAGGTTGAAATTAATTAAATGTGCACCTTTCACTTCGGTCCTGCAACTTTGTTTCTTCCGGATTAGGTCCAAATTCGTCATTAAATTCGGTACACAGGTTTGAATTTTTGCAATATTATCCTTGGATTGAAATTGATAATAAATGTGATTTTCATTTCAGCCCTTCAACTTTTGATTTATGATTTACATCCCTGTTTGAATTTGTAATGCTTATAAAATAATTGTTACATTTTTCCTAATAATTTTATTTTCCATCGATTTTTTTTCCTTTGATTTATTTCTGCCACTTTCATTAATTAGAATAATAATAATAATAATAATAGTTTTTTTTTCTTGCTTACTCTGTTGTTAATGTTTTTGAGTGTTTTTTCTTCCGTTAAAATTTTATAATTTTAATTGTTTTTGCAATAATAGCAATAGTCATTTTATATCTAATATTATTGGGGATAAAAGACAACTCAAGAACAAAAAATAGACAAATTTACCTAGGTTACCTACAATTAAAAAACCGATACAAGTCACTTTTGTCTCGATTACACTGTTCCTTTTAAACGGCAAACAAGTCATTATTATATGTTTTAATATTTATTGCATATTATCGCCTAAAAATATATAAAGAGATAAAAAAAATGACCTCGGATTTTTTGCAAGAAAAAAATTAATATCAGCATTCTTAAATACATTTAATATAATAATATGAAGAATAAATCTTATAAAATAAAAAAAAAATTGGCTTCGAATTTTAATTTTGTGCTCTTTTGTTGAAGTGTATTTTTGAAAAAAAAATTGGATTTTTAATATTTGAGATCTAATATTACCCGGGGAAAAATACAACTAAAAAAAACAAAAGGTAAACAAATTTGCCTAGATTATATACAATTAAAAAATATATTAGGCACTTTTTGTTTCGACTACACTATTCTTTTTAGACAGCAAATAAGTAATTATAGCACGCAAAAAATATATATTCCTTTTTTGAAAAATATTGCAATGTTTTTATTTATAATGTGTCAGATCTAATATTACTGGAGAAAAAAGGCAACTCATATTGTTTTTTTTTTAACAAATTTACCTAGGTTATCTACAATTAAAAAATATAAAAATCACTTTCCATTTCGATCACACTATATAATATGTGAGACTAAGTATATGTGTTTAATATTTATTTAATATTATCGCCTAAAAATATATAAAGAGAGAAAAAAAATGACCTACGATTTCTTGAAAAAAAATTAATATCGGTATTCTTAAAGATATTTAATATAATAATATGATGAATAAATCTTATAAAAAAAACTTTGGCTTTGAATTTAAATTTATATTTTAGACCCTTTGTTTGTTTCTTTTAAGAAACGGTGACCTTTTTTTCACATGTATTTTTGATTTTTTACTGTCCAACTCAGTTGTTCTTTTTTAACCGGGTTTCTTTTGTTGTTTTGTTTTTTTAACCAGAGTATCCGTGACAACAAATTTCTTATAAATCATTTAACCTTCTTAGCAAATTTTCTAACAAATTTTATCAAAAGTGTTTTACCAATAACAATATTCAATCACATTTTGGTTGAAAAAAACCATTTTTAACATATTTTATCAATTACAATTATACTAATTAAATATTAAAATAATAAAATACAATATTTATAAAATTAATTAATTTTCTACATAGATAAAAATACCCAGCGAAGCGGGCTAATCAGCTCGTCTTAAATATATTATTGTACAAATACTTTATATATTTTAAATTTTTGAAAAGATAAATAATGCAAGACTTTTTGACCCCCTTACGTGTAGTTTTTTCTATTATAATTCAAACTGATGACACCTATATATAAGATAGGATCTCATCTCACCCGGCAAACATTTCGAACTCTCTCCATCGTTAACAACGAACAAGTTAATACAGACTCGATTTCTCCAAAGTTTTGAGTTTTGGAGCTCTTATAATTCGAGAATTCTAAACATATTAGCTCTGTATCATCGGATTGATTTAATTAATTAATTTTTCTTGGGGGGTTCAATGGATTCTACAATTAGAATTGGGTCATCAATTCTTTTGCCCACTTCTTCTTCTTCTTCTACACCAAAATTATCAAATCTACAGAGGAATGATAAGATTGGATATGGGTTTCGATTCAGTGGAAATGGGTGCATCACTAAAATCTCCGCCATCACTCCTAAGGGCTCTGTTTTTCCTTCTGCTTCTTCTCATGGGGTTAGTTCCTTTTTGCTTTCTTTATTCTTCTTTCAGGTACATTTTTCTTTTGGAAACTGTATTGGAATGTGGGTGGTAACATGTTAGTATTATGTTATTTTCTTCTGTGCATTAACAAATTTTGGCATGACTGCTGTTGTGCACCAGCATTTCTCAATTCATAAAATGAGAGAGTAACCAATGTCTAGGCTGGTGTCAGGATTTATAGAAAGTTATAATGTAGAAGTAAATAAATTAATGGATTTATCAATTTAACTCCCAGAATAATCAAATGATTTTGCTGGTATATTTTCCTATATGTGAAATGAGGTTCATGGGTGTGCTAATTATTTTCGTGCTGTCAATTACTCATCTTCATGTGTTTCTCAACCCACGAGTTCCTCAGGAATAATTGTTGTTTGATGTTTTAGTAGTCAAGTTCAATGAGATATGTGCATGGAAGAAGAAGCAGTCTTGAATCTCTGTTTTGTTATGATACGCCTATACCAGAGGAGAGGATTGAGGAGCCCGTAGGTGTTTTTTTGGCAGCCAAAGTAATTGGAGATAATCCTCGGTGCACTGATTGCAAGTCAAAGGCGCTGTTCTTTGCACTACATGCTCTCTATATTGGAAAGCCAGGGAATTATTGTCAAGGTCAGGTGCTTAGGTAATTTTTCTTTCGGTTCATGTGGAATTTATTTTATTTGACTATCTTCGAGATCATGCTGAATAGTAACTGTTAATTGGTCACTAGCTATTGGTGAAACCATTCTATTGTTATGGAAAACTATGGTCATCATCAAAACCTACTAACTTTGTAAAAATTGAACAATGTGCTTACTTTCTGAGCTAATTGGCCATGTCAAATACTATTTTGTTTGTTTTATGTAGTGCAAGTTTCCTGAGTATAATTGATTCTGATGTAATGCTACTATAAAAGAACTTATTTACTGCCATATCATGGGCAATTATTTCTTGTGATAAGATACCTTTCCCCAAAATAGCTCAATTAGTTACCTCTTTAGGGCTCCTTTTTTTCACCATTCAACTTAGCTTATAAATTTTGATGTATATTCATGTTTGCTGTTAACTTCAACTCACCAAGAAGATATGTTGTAGTGTGGGAATGGTATCATCTCTTTGTGAGTAGACCTCTTATTGATTGTCATAATTTTTCCTGCCTTATTTCCAAGTGTGTTCTCACATATCAAATTTGGAACATCTCACAATTGCTGGTCTTTTATCCACTTTCAAGTTTGCATGCATGATTTGGAATATAAATGGACATGACCTTTCCTGTATTGATCTTTTGACAATGCTTGTTTTGTGAAATCATTTCGGTAATCATCAAATATCATCCCTGGATTGGATCTAGGAAGTTCACAATATTATTCCTTGAAGGTTATTGAATGTGGCCTTACAACTGGATGACTTTCTGTCATTGATTTACTTTATGAGCTTGAGGACTTTTTTTTTTTTTTGGCTTTAGGATATGTATTTGTCTTACTATTTGAGAAACTAAATAGCAACTATATTCTGGTGCTGTTGTCTTGTCCATTTAATGATAAAAAGTGCAGAATATGTGTTAAACCTACTCTCATGTTGTGGACATTAGAGTATCTCTGCACATATTTGGGAAGTAGAAAACATTGACTAGCTTGGCCTTTAGTCATCCATGAGGCTTGGTCTTGTGGTATGATTGCTGCATGCTACTTCAGAACGGTATCACGGCTGCTGATTGTTGGTTATCTTCATCTGCTGTGTTATATTTGGCAAAGACAATGATCCTATGTCACATTTATTTTTGTAGGTTGTGGTGGAACAGGGAACATCATGTGCTAAAAATGCGGTGGCCTCGGTCATCTTGGACCGAAGTAACTTTCGTGTTTTTCTTTCCCAGTGCATTTTGTTGTGCCGTTCTTTGATGTTAACACTTGCATGTTTCATAGTTTTTGTAGTCATTGTTGTATTAAATTTTTGTGTATTCAACTTGTTCATTCTTCATCTATAGTTTATTCTTCTAGATCATTTGAATGGTAATGATCTATTTTCACTTTATAGGCAAGCTTCTGATTGAATTTTTTCCATTTCCCTTTCATTCAGTTGACGCAACAATGGAGATGCATTCATTTGCCTCAGTAAATATTGCAAATGGAGCTTAAAACTTGTGCAGTTAAAAGAGTTTCTTAAGATTTTTTTTTATAACTAGGGTGTCCGAGCCAACTTACACACACCACAACCAATCCCCGGACCCACTGAACACCCTGCAAGCCCAGTAGACAGATAAGACACAACGGGGGGTGACAGACATGCACAGAGAGGATCGAACCCGGGTGCAAAGGAAGGCACCGCGACCTCAAGTGCTTCTCAAGATGATTACTCTTGAGATAAAAATTTGGTAGATTGATTTGCACTGTTTTTGGAATTTGATCCTCATCGGTGACCATATTAAGCACCTGATCTAACTGATATTCAATATTTCTGAATATGATCTACGTGCAACAGAACTTGGGTAGATTGTATTGAATCTAAAAGCAGACTTAAATGCCATTTACAGGAAAAATGATCAAAACTGTAATTTTAATGTTTTCACAGAATCACATGCCTATACACATCAATTGATGCTCTGCTCTATTGTAGGTGGTGTGTCTGGTCGTGGTCCAAATATCCAATCTAAATCAATGAATCTGGAAGTCAGCAAGCTAGATGAAGTTAGCGTCAGATGATTGTTAAACTCCACGTCTCTGAAATTCTTGAATGCGAAATAGAATTGTCGGGTCAAGCCGTGGGTTCTCTGGGCTCTCTGAGTAAGCAATGTAGTAAGCTGCCACACATGATTGTTGCCATGCCATTGCTATCCGACACTGCAACCAAAACAAATCTCATCGAACTTTGTGAGTTTCCTAGTACTTTTGTAAGAAATGTTTACAATACTAAATATGGCTGATCTCTTACCATGAAGTAGCCAATCAGGAATGCATAGATTGACACTTCTGTAGCATAGCTTCTGTGAACTACAAATGTCCATGTTCCTGCAACCAGGGTGCTTGTCGCACCTCCTGCCATCCCACAGAAAAAACAGAAAGACCCTGTCAGATCCCTGTCAATTATAGGCTCCAACTCAACTCTCCTGATCATCTCCCATGTGTCCATTGAAGCCTGCACAAACCCCTTTTTATAAACCCCTACTTGCACGAGACCCCACCGATTCCCATATCTAACCAGTGCTGCAGCAACAGAAGAGTAACAGTTAGCACAGGAAAACAAGAACTCGTCTGTGCCCCCTCCGATCAAACTAATCGCTCGGGCCGAGCCCCGGATTACGGTGATGATCGGCACAAGAACTGAGCCGATGATCACACTTCCCATTGAGTATTTGATCGTGTCCCGTAAGGCGATTCTTGATTCGATATCGGTCCCAGATGCGAAGTGCAAGTACTTGATTTGCGCAACTGTGACTTGCAATGTGTTTTTCATCACATGCATGCTCCATGACATGCTGGCAAGGATCACCAGGATGAAGGAAGTGTCCATCACAGTTCCAACAGCGGTGGCTCCACCAATCCCAGACACCAAGAAACAGGAATACAAGGTGCTCAAGATGATTGAGAGGCTGATTAAGGTGGTGTTCTTGGCAGGAGGGGAGGCAGAAGTGACTGACAAAACCTTGGTGGCATAATCGAATCGAGGATTCACCCAGCAAGCGTAAAGGGATAGAATCAGGGCAAGAACTACTGCGATGATGCCTATTGATAAGCTTGCAGCAGAGCTGATTAATACAAACAGCACGCCTACTGCGCATGTTAGCAAGGGGCTGAGCCAGAAGGCTGCTCTCAGGGCTCTTGAAGGGTTGCGGAAAGTGAACCACTGCCATGTGAAAGCCACGATCCCAGCGCATGCTGTTGCTGTAAGGAGTGGAGGATACCACTTCTTAGGGTGAAAATGGTGGCTGTGGGCGGAGAGGAGGCCACGGACGGCGAGGAAGACCACCAGGATTGCGATTAGGACGACGTGAACAAAGAAGAGGACTCGAAAGAGCCTCTGGAATAATCGCCCCGCCACCGTCGAGGTTTCAATGTGGACTCTTGATTCTTGAACCTGCAAAAATAAGAAAGCGAGTTGGTACTTGGTAGATAATAATTTTGTAAAGTCAACGCACAGCATGCGATGGTCTAGAATAATAAAAAAATGAATGATCAAAACAATGGAGTGCTTAAAAAGACTAAAAAAAGAAAAAGAAATAAAGAATCAATAAAAGAAACAAGAACGTCATCTTTAAGAGAGAGAGAGAGGAGGAGGAGAAAGGGTGAAGAAAACAAAATCAGGAGGATGAAGAACCTTGACGGTGGTGTTCATGGATGGAATGTGGAGGTTCTGCACATCACCACCAGCAGCTGCGGCGTTCATTTCGCCGGACCTTTCCATTGATTGCTACACCTCAATGACTATTCTGAATCCTATTCTCAAGTTCTTGGTCTTTCGTTGTTTCAAACAGATAACTTCTGGGGCTTTACTTTCTTTCTTCCACTTTCTTGGCGGCAACGAGTCACAAAAACCATTATCCTATAACTCTTGTTTTAAGTCTTCCCCGCAAATCATGATCGTATGAAGCTATCACTGTCAAAGACTTTATATTAACCTGCGCAAGTCTTCTTTACATTGACCAAGCCTTTCACATTTCCACAGTATCTGATCACGTACTACCTTATGTATGAGATTGGGCTTTGATGACGTGACGTGGTGTAATCAGTGTTTTTAATTTCATTTTGTTTTGACCGAAATATTTTGTATCAGTTAAAAAAACAAGATGAAACGGTGTAGTTTTTACGTCGTTTAAAATTTTGGTTTATTCCGGAAATTCCACCCATTCCGTTTCGACCAAATAATATTTTTTTTTAAATATGAATAATTTTACAATATCAATTATATATCTTAATTCGACTGTTAGATTGAGATGAAATTTTACGAGGAGTCTCAACATATTTATATATATTATGTTATAATTTCAGAGCAATCAGAGAATGTAATGACCTTGCGAAATTGACGATGACATTCTCGTAATATTATACATGTTTATAATTTTGTTCAGAAAAATCATTTTATTGTGTTTTTTAAAATTAAATCGCATAATTCTAAATAATTTTATTTTTGGATTTGAACTCAAATATTTTTTGAATTAATATATTTAATTATATATATTTATATAAACAATACAACCTTGAAATAACATTAAAACACTTTAAAATCAAAATATTCTGTTTCAATTAAAAGAACAAAATAACAACCACTAACATAATTGAAAAAATTGGGTGTAATGATTTGGAAGGTAGATAGATAAGTCAACAGAAGTGACTTGTGGAAGAGGGTCTCTTCTCACCAGATCTATGCTAGTTCTCGTGATGCACTTAACTTTGCCTACAAAAAAACTAAGTAAAGATAAATGGGCAACCGTTTCTTTATGAAAAGAGAGGTGTTTGGTACGCTTAAATGCTGGCCAATTATGGACTTTTGCTCCCAATATTTGGATTTGTTTTACGCTACATTGTATTTTAAAAATATTTTTAAAAATTTTATTTTTATTTTTATTTTAAATTATTTTTTTTCATGTATTGATATCAAAAATATTTTTTTAAATATAAAAATAAAATATTTTAATTAGTTTTTAGATGATAAATACTTTAAAAAACAACTGAATTTAGGCACTTGATCAGGGTAATGGTCTGCAGATATCGTATTACCAAAGATAACCAAGATTTTCAAGGCAACACGATCTTGATGTGTCTTCATTGGGAAATAAGTGGAAGATACAAAATCTAATGCAGCTTTCGACAGAATTTTAGACTGGATTAAAAGAGAATGAAAGAAAGAATTTTTTTTAATTAACGTGGGTCCGGGCTAGGTTATATGCATCTCGACTAATTTCACAGATTCTGAAGTTAATGACCATTTAGGAGCAACTCCAATAGGGGAGCTAACAGAAAAACTAAAAGAAAAAGATAAAAAAAAATTAATTTTTATTCTTCATTTTCATAGCTCTACGGGGAGAATTATATTGAAGAGTTAAAATAACATTTCTAAATTGAAGAGTTATTCCTACATATTTGATAAAAAGAGCCTAAAAATTATTTAATATATTTTATGCAAAAAAAATAGTTTTCATTGTACTTGTATCAATTATTTATTATTAATAAATATTTATATTTATAGTATATATATTAAAATAGAATTGACTTCTCTAAATAGTTTTTTTCCATTAAAGTGCAAATATAAAAACTGTTATATTTATATTATTAAAAATCTATACTATCAATTTGACTTCTGTAAATATTGTTTTCCGTCAAAGATGTCCTAAACCTCTAGTAGCCATCATAGAGCTTGAACTTAAGAATATAGAAAGCAAATTTTTTAGTCTCAAACTTTTACGATTGAATCCGACCTAAATAATAATATAAAAAAAAATCTTACTTCAAGCTCAAGGGACGTTAGGCTACAAGATAAAGGAGAATATTCAAGGTTTTGAAGCCTTATCATCACGCTCCTTCCGATGTTTGAAGAGTTGGAGAAATAGAATATTGGAAATTACCAAGAACGCTGCATGGTGATAACGACTGCTAACCAACCACACATACAAAGACACGTCAATTACATTAGGTGGGATGACTGAGGGTTAGCTATGGGAACAAGAAAACTGCGAAAAACTCTTTTTAATTATAAAATACTTTTTAATTACGTGGAAACCAGTAATTGGTCCAGAAATCAAGGATGTATAGTCGAATCAAATTTGAGATGCAGTACAATGATTTTGGACTTTTTTTTATTAAAATAATTCTAAAAATCCAAGAAGTTTCGTAACATGCTTCCTAAGTTGTATAATGGATTAACTAATTGGTCTTGTTAATCTTTTTTTTTTGCCAAGGTGGCTGATATGGATTTTTGTTTTTGATTTTTTTTAAATGTGAATTTTTATATGTTTTTTCATGTATTTTTTAGGTTGGGTTTTCAACCAAATGGGCCGAAACGATCCATTATTTCTCAGGGTTGGGCTGTCTAATTCAGATGGGCTGAAACGATTCATTAGTTTCAGTGGTTGGGTTGGATGTTTTGTCCAACCCAGTCACTCCTTGTTGTTGAACAATAGGGATTGAATTAAGTCACTACTTATTTTTCACTTACAGTGGACAATAATAGGGGAGAAGGAGGATAAAAAGAGATAACTAATATGTTGTTGTTGTTGTTGCCGTGTAAAGAGGGTGCTTTTATGGGAGTCAATATAATAAGCTATATTGTTGATTGATTGTTATTTTAAGTCATGTTTTTATTAATTGTTCTTATCTAAGGTTTAAAACAGATCTATATTATGAAAGAGTCTTTATCTTATTGGGTTATATCCGACTAAATATGGATACAAGTGAAGAAATTAAAAGTTTTATGGTTAATAAAGGATAAAATAAAAATATCCAAGACCAAGGACTAAAATGAAAAAATGTCAAAAATTAAGGGCCCGAAATAATATAATTTGGGACTTAATCGAAAGAAACCTTGAGAGATCAGCCTAAATTGGCCAAATTGCATGAAATTGGAAGATTAGGGGCCTCTTTGTATAGTGAACAAAACGATGCTGTTTTAACACCACTGTCTATTTTCTACTTCACTTTTCTTGTTAGGGAGCTGCCTGGGGATCTTTTTTTACAGAGCATTCAATGCTCTCATGCTTTAGGACACACTTCTCTGGTACACCTGATTTCCAGTATGTTTGCATTTACATTTTAAAAATCATTTTTGATAAAAAAATGATTTTTTTTATTTTAAATTAAAAAAATAATATTTAGATTATTTTTTTATACTAATATCAAAAATAATTTTTAAAATATATAAAAATATCATTTTAATATATTTTAAAATAAAAAATACTTTAAAAAATAATTTCAACAATATTTATCTCTCAGCATGATTCCCAAGATGGTTCCCTTATATTTTTTAATTTTTTTTTTAACATCTGTAAATTAAAATGATCTAAAAACGTCAAAAAATTTAATTTTAAATAAAAAATAAAAAAAACTTTTTTATTTTTTTTTAAAACACCGTACTAAATATTCCTATACCTCTTGTAAGACAAAATGTTAATTATAAATCATGTTTTGTAAGTCATGATTAACTAAGTCACTAAGCTAAGCCCGTGACTACGCTGTGTGGGCTGGATTAAGCCTTGCCTATGTGGCTAGGTTAGGTCCAGCCATGTAGAAAAAAAACTATTGGGTTTATTTTCAGCCCATCAAAATTGGGTTGTGTTGGGCTTAACCCAGCCCATGAGAATGTATTTGGGTGATTTCTGTAGATATCGGCTAGAAAACTTTTTGCTTTTTGCTATGGTGTTAGAACTATCTTAATGAGTCTTTAATGAAAATTTTTCCCATTGTTTTTCATTTATGGAGTTTATGATTTATGTTTTATAGTTAGTTGTTGTTTTCTTCTACTTTATTTAGTGTTGATATTTTTTAATGGTTTTGTTGATTTAACAGGCTTATTGAACCCTCTCAATAGTCGAGATGTTACACACACAAACACACACAAGTCATTGGCCTGCGCTCCGCCGCAATGAGAAAAGTTGTTTTTGTCTTGTTTCAACATATGCAATTTTTGTTTTGTATTTCATTTTTATTCTTTTATTTTATTTATTTATTTTGATCCCTTTATTTTTTTTTCAATTCTTCTGGGATAATTAATAATTTTTTTGTTTGTATATATATATATATATATATATATATATATATATATATATATATATATATTAAGGCGTTAATATAAAACAAATACCAAAATATATAATTATTTTAAAGAGAAAAATAATTATTTTAGATAATTTGTCTCACTTTTTCCACCTGTTTTGTGTACGCCTCACTTCGTATTTTTTTTTGTTTAAATGATATTAGACCTGAAATATGATACATTGTCTAATGAATTATTTTCATTGTTATTATCATGATTGTTAAATTGTTACAATTATTATTGTTTTCATTATAACTATTATTATAAATAATTAATATTCTAATTATTACTGACAATACTATCGCTGCTACCATCATTATTATCGTAAAAAAAAAATTAATTATGTTTTTATTTTTAAAGATTTATTTTTCATAGTATTATATTAAAAGTATTTAAATACACTTAGATTAAATTAATTTGAGATATTTTTCAAAAAAGCTTAGTTCATTTTTTTATGTATATTTTAAAGCGTTGATATTTAATAAACATCAAAATGTATAATTAGCCTCACATATTCTTAAGAAAAGATACTATAAAATAATTATTATCATTATTTTAAATGTCTTTTCTATAATTAAAAGAATATATAAAAAACTAAATAATCAAAAGTTTTGTAGGCTGAATATTTCTCTTATATGTACAACATCATAAAAAAAAATCTAAGACTGTTAACATTTTTTACATATTAAAAAATTTGGTTCTATCTACAGCAAAGTGCAGGGCAAGTGGCTAGTTTTTTTTTCACTGTATATAATTTGGTCCAATTCCCCCCCCCCCCCCCCCCCCCGTTTGTCTACGTGTGAATTCATATATTTTCTGTTTACATGATATTAGATCTAAAATATCATACATAAAAAGTCATAAAAGTTAATTTTTAACAGAAACAACATCGACTGATAAATTATTTCGATTGTTATTCTCATTATTATTATCATGATTGTTAAATTGTCACAATAATTATAGCTGCCATTATAATCATTATTGTAAATAATTAATAATCTAATTATTACTGACAATACCATCGTTTCCACTATCATTATTATTATAAAAAGAAATTTATTTTTTATTTTATTTTTTAATATTTATTCTTCATAGTATTACATTAAAAATATTTCAGAACACTAAGATTAACTTAATTTTTAATCTTAAAAAAAGTTAATTTTTAACAAAAACAACAGCAAAATTATCAAAAAATAAAATAAATGACAAAACAAAAATAAATAGTATTAGTTTAAAAAAATCATTTGACTTGAAGAATAAATAAAAACAAAAAAAATAGAAATATCAATTTTCAAATAATTACAAACACAAATTAAAATTTAAGGATTTAATTAAAAAAAACATACAACCTTAACAAAATAAAAAATAATAAAAATTAAAAAAAAACTAAGAGCATATATACATATAAACATGGACAAAAATAAAGACTATTTCATAAATATATATATATATATATATAAAATTAAATAGGGAATTAAAATAAAATACAAAATGCTAAATATAAGGACCAAAATAAAAACAAAATATATGATTATTTTCAATTGAAGGACAAAATTGAAAAAAATCCAAACTTCTATACCGAAAATATTAAGGGATTTAAAATCAATTTCAAAATTAAAAGAATAAGGACCGAAACAAAACCGAAATATATAATCAATTTCAATTGAAAAACACAATTGAAACAAATCAATACCTATATAATAAAAATCAGAACCATACCATATAATTCAAATATTAGGGACTAAAATCAAAACACTATAAACAAAGGTGATTGTCATGTAATTTCAAAGGCAGGAGAGAGAAAAGGGGCAAAAAAAAATCAACCGATCACCGTCACCTCTGTAGCCACTGTGTTATGCCACATGCCATACCAAGAGAAAGAGGACATGGCAGCGTATCAACTGAGATGGCAAATGAATATTTTTCATTGTCAAAAGACGCCGCACGCGTCATCCGAATAGGGCTTAGGCAGGAAAATGTTGGCGTGTATGGCGAACGCACCAACAATATTTGCAGGAAAAATATTTAAATTCGTTCAATTATCTAAGTACCTCTAGCGTCAACTCTTGGATTTTGTCTTATATGAGAGCATATCCGTATTTATATATTTTTCAAAAAATGTGAATTGCCCGAAACACTCCGTAGACAACACTTGTGTTTTGTCTTATTGGAGGGTAAAAATATTATTTTACTGTGCAATGAAAATATAAAATTACAGTGACATTCCCGACAATAACTTTTGATTTTTGTCTTATTTGAGATTATTATGGTTATTCGACCATGCAAACAAATGTAAAAAAACAAAAATACCTTTGACTCCAAGGCTAAAATTACTATGTATTGATAATTTTACTATTACAATCCACAATAATCTTTGTCTATTGCTACAGTAATTTATATAAAGTGAATATACGAGCTGATTTAGCTTATGAGGTAATATTTAAATACTAGCAATGCCTCCACTATTTTTGTCATGCTAGAAAAAACTAACTTGACGAATAACATGGCGTGAAAAAAGAGTAATTGAACACATAATCCATGACTTCCCTGCAAAACCTGGATGGAAAACCAGCGGAGAGAATTTTCAATCTCTAGAATGGAATCATGGATTGTCACTAGAATCCATTAAGGGAAGAATAAATATAGCTGTCTCATCTGCTCCAGGAAAATTATTGTAGCTGCTGTCTTTTGTATTCATCTTTGCAAATATGCTTCCTTCTCCAATCGTCTGTTTCCCGAGGACCGAGGTAATCCTATCATATATTATTTTATCGGTCATTTTCAAGTTCAGTGAGATACTGTACAGAAAATATTAATAAAGTTTCTTTTTCTAAATTATATTATAGTATGGAACATCATGCAACCGTTTCATTTTTTAAGTGAGATGATTTCTTTAATATAGTTCTTAAAAGATGTGGTTGAATGGTAAAAAGCTTGAGATCTGTATAAAAAATCTTGAGTTCGAGTCAGGACGTGTAATTCTTGTAAAAGTCTGGGATAATTGAGTTTTTATTCACTTACCTGGGTCTATAAAGTGCAAGTTCAAATTTTTTTTTTTCTTGATATGGTATCAGAGTTTTATTGACCTAACAGTTACAAGTTTGAATCTCATCATCTTATTCTATTTGATAAAAAACAAGCACAAGATAATGTGAGCCTGTGTAAATTTCAAGTCCAAAATAAATTATATTCTAAAACCTTATTTAACAGTTTAAATTTTCAGGTAAGATGATTCAGTAATATATCTTTCTACTCTTCATTATATTAAGCGGAAATGGACAACTCTAGCTATCTTTTTTGAAGATGAATTATACCATCAATCCAGTGCTCGTGCTTCATGATTCTCGAAACAACCCTACTTGAAATGGCCGGCCCAACTTTTTCCATTAAAATATAATCCTTTCACTGATTCTTTAGCCAATTTATACATCATCTTAACAGGACAACAGTCTCGCCTAAAAACTGTCTGCTAGGACGGCTACAGCATCCAAGTAAAATATATAATAATTGCTCTCAACCAAACCACATCACGGATCGTATTTCAAACTAGATAATTGCCCGCGCGTTACTGTGGATATTTTTTTGTATATAATTTAACATAATTAAATCTACAACGATAAATTTATATGATATAAGTAAATAAAAATTATAGATTAAAAGATAAAATATTTAAAATTTTGAGTTGAATTTAAGCATAGATTATATCTTTTCGAATATTGGTATTGCGTTATAAACGATCACAAAAGAGCGCGCACTAACATTAGAAAAAAGAGCAAAATATTTGAATAAGAAAAAAAAACTTACTGAAATCATTATTGTGCAGATAATAAAATTATTAAAATCAATTAATAGAAAGAGCAAATAAAAAAAACAACAAGGAAAAGGAAGCAATATTCATTTAAAATATTATAACAATAGCAACATCGGAGTCTTAATATCTAAAATTATTATTGCCGCTAGAATAAAAACAACAAAAATTATTAAATTATACCGAGAGAAAAAAATAAAAAGCATGAACAAAACAGCAAGCAAGAAAAACCAATTAAAAATTATTATTATTTTTATTTTTATTATGAAAGAATAAATAATCACTATTATTATAATAATAGAATACATAAGCACTATTCTTATAATATTAATAATAATCACTATTATTATTATTCTTATTATAATTATTATTATTATGTTAATAATGAAAGAAACAAAAATAAATGAAAGATTAAAAATATCCTAGAAACTTTAACAAAAGATAAAAAAAAATTACCATGGCTATTACTGGCAAAAAAAAAAAACTTATCAAATTATCGGGAGGGAAAAAAAACAAAAGAGTAAGAATGAAAAATAATTAAATCATTATTATTATTATTATTATTATTATTATTATTATTATTATTATTATTGTGTTAAATACACTTATATATACATGGACAAAAGTAAGGATTAAAAAAAAAAAGAGTGTAAGGGCTGAAATGAAAATCAAATATCAAGAGCTTAAATTAAAAAATTAAAAGTCAAAGGGCTGAAATGCAACTTACATTTATTGTCAATTGAAATCAGAGGACAAAATTGCAAAAATCGGAACTTTTGTACCGAATTGATTGAGTCATATACAGCCAACCCGGAAATTGAAAGTAGAAGGACCGAAGTGAAACTTTGACATTCCGGAGAGAGAGAAACGTGGCCGGCGGCTTTAATCGGCCTCCGCCGCGTCCTCGGACATTTGGTGGTGACACGCCCCACCGCGGGAGGAAGACCACTCGGCGACGCATCGTTCTGGCCTCCGTTAGACAATTTCCGGCCACCGTATGAGGCCGCACGCGCTGCCTAAACAGGGCGTGAGGCAGAAAACCGCCTGGCGCGTGCGCCTCACGCCCTAACAGACGCCGAATAAAAAATTCGAAAAATAGGGCCAATTACCGTTCTAACCCTGCACCCAATTCAATGTTTTTGTCTTATTAGGAGCTATAATCGTATGTAGCCATTTCAGAAAATATTAAAAAAAGAAAAAGTTACGGCGGACCGGACCGGGCCGGTCCGGCCGCGCGCAATTACGCCGGTGCCCCTCAGCCGGAACCCTTATTTTGTCTTATTACCGGGGATGAAATCGTCAATGCACTATTCACAACTGAATATTTAAAAAAAAAGAAGAAAATCAACAGGAAAAACCGAAAATAGCCCCGCCTGCCAGCCCCTCTTCGCCGCGCGCCCGAGGGCCAATTTCGGGCGTGCACTGCTCAAGTCCACAGTGTATTGTGAGGGGCGCTACAGTGGAAATCCCACACCGTTTATATGTTTGGTAATTAGTTTATATGTTTCCTTTTTTCTCAAACTATCATTCATGGCTTTAGCACTTGCAAACAACTTGGATTTGGCAACCCTTTCTCTTCTTAAATTCAACGTCCAAAAATAAAAAGATCCCAAATTCAACACTAGTCGTGTACTCCTTTTCATTTTAAGTTGACTCTCTACTTTCATACCCATATAAATTATTATGTTGTAACTTAATAATACTAGTTGTCTCGTCATAATGACCTCTATATCCTTCACTGTATTAACCCGAATCATTGCAATCTCTATCTTTTTGTGGTAATCCTTTATACTCTTCAAAAGTTGATTTAAGCCTTGTAGTTTTGAGTGATTAAGAACAAACTATTTCTTCATTATAAACTTTATCTCGTACCTTTCTTGGCTTCTTCTCCTATTCAACACAAGTTGATCACACTGTATTATTACACATAATTTATAAACTTAATAATAATGAGTTTTAGCTTTTGTTATTCCAAATAGCTATGATGGTAAAAAAAATATATTCCATCTTTTTTTCACATAATTAATACATCTTTGGATAGTTTTTCTCTTAAAGAAATAAGTATTTTATCTTAATGATGCCCGAATCTCCATCTACACCATCATGGTCTTTAAATTTATAAAAAGTACCCATTTGGATGAATCAGCCATAACGCCTACACCCACCATCCCTTTGGCCTTTATGCTTCTAAAATCTATCTCCATGTGCCATGCATATATTGTCAAAACCATCATCTCCCATATCTACATTGGCATTAACATGCCTTCCTATCCTCCTAACATGGTTACTCCTCTAATCAACCCTATTTCAAAATCCATCACTTTTATTACCATGTGTCTATTCTTTCAATCCTATCTTGCATATCTCTCATCACTAAAACCAATGTCTTCATTTGAAATGTCATACCTTGTAATAGAAAAGTATGGTTGTTACCCTCTATTAATGGTGTTGTGTAACTATTATAAAAATATAAGACCCCAAACTTAATATTTGATGTTATGGTACCCAAACCCCATGATATTAATTTCATAGTGTTTTTCAATGAGATTTGATTCAATCCTCCATGTATTTTTCGTTATGTGGCTAGAATTTAAATTCTTATCTTTTAACATCCTTTTCATTATTATCTTCCTTTTTGAATTTTTGTTATTGGAATGTAGTAATGGTAATGAAAAAAAATATTTTTTTTCAAAAAAGATGTCGTAGTTTAAAGTATTAGAAGGTTAAAAACATGGAAATTAAAATGTGAAATAAGAAAAATGAGAATTTAAAAAGATATAACCTGGTATTTAAAGCCAAGATTCAATAGAAACTGATGTAAACCTTGTGGATATGAAGATCCAAAATTCCATAGGCATGGTTTACATAATCCTAGAAAGCTAAAAATCAAATTTAATAAGAAATGAGACACATTTATCATCTGAACCACAACACCAACTCTATAGAATGAATCCCCATCAAATGATTAGTGATACATAAAAAATGTATGATGAAGATGCAATGAAGATAGTTGTTATTCATGAGTAAATTTTAGTTAGTTATAAGGTCAAAAAATATGAGTATGCTTACACAGACAAGAAATATATAGCAGAAATATAATAATAATTAAAATTAAAAATAGTCCTTACAAAGAAGCATTTATACTCCCATATAACCCTATTGAACCCAAAGATATGGGTTGATTTTGTACTGCTCACAATAAACCTAAAACCTAATAAAAAATAAATATAATATTATAATATAGCCTAAAATAGATTTAATTCCCTTCCTAATTAGTATTATAGCCTAGATTTAGTTTTGTAAGTATGGTAGGGTCCAATTATTGACTTTAGAATCCCAATTAAGTTAGAAAATATGTTGCTAGTTCGTTCCTATCCTTGGTTAAGAAAAAATAATTATACCTCTCAATAAACTTCTCCAAGTAAATAAAAGATGTAGCTAACCAAAACTCTCTTTGTAGAAGTAGAAAACTTCCTCCATTGCTTCCAAAATATCATTGGTCATTGAGGAAAATAATTTCTCCCAACTAGGATCCTTATAGAGCATGCAATGCCTAATTACCTTTTAGTCATACGAATATGATATAGAGGAATTGGGCTCTTTTGAAACTTGAAATAAATTGATTATGAGCGGCTCCATGTCATAACTCATTCATAGGTTATTCCAAAATAAAAATAAAAAGAATAAAAAAGAGTTGGCATAGTGGAAAAGTGAAATTAGAAATTGTGGATAAAGTCAAGAGCTCGATCGTATCTCTATTATGACTAAAACATACTCAAGGTCAAAATAAATTATTATTGCACAAATTTGCGTAAAAAAATTAGTTCAAGAGCATAATTAGATTTTTAATAGGCTAATTTGATTTAATTATGGACCAAAGTAAAGTTCAATCATGTTTAAGAATTAATTTAGGTCAAATTGAATGATTTAATTAGTTGCAAGGACTTTATTATACTTTAAATGAGTCAAATTAATTTTATTGATGGCTTATTTAGTGAAAAAATATGTTTGGGAGCTAGCTTTGGATTTAATTAAAAAAGAATGTAATTTTTGAAGAACAAATTTAATCTTTACCAATTTAATTGGTTGAAATTAAGGGTTATTGAAGAAATTTATAATCAAAGTTAGACTTGGTCCAACCTAGCCAGAAACAAAAAAGAGAAGAAGAAGCATATCGAGCTACTCTCGCCCAGGGTTGAGCCTGGTCCATATAATTATTTTATATTAGAATAATATAACATTAAAATAATATTTTATTTTATTAAAAATAAAATCCAAAAAATAATCAAATGGGTATTTGAAAAATTTATGATTTTCTTGGCAATAATTTTGCATTACTAGGCTATGGACTTACACTACATCATATGAATTTGGTATTAAAAATAACTCTGAAACAAAAAATATTCAAAAGCTTTCAAGGGGCATTTAAATATGTTTTTGATTTTATGGCATATTTGTCTAATAATTTTGTTTATATCGATTCAAAGACTTACCCTCTAAGATTCAGTCTCAGTACAAAATATATAATCCTCTATGAAATTCAAATAAATAAATAAATAAGGTTTTTATTTCAAAAACATAAAAAAGATATTTTATTTTTGTGTATATAGTCAAATCTTAAAAAAAAAACTCTAAGCATGTTTTCTTAAAAAAACAACTCTATCTTTTCTCATTTTCTAAAATGCAAAAAATGGTATCATAACTAATTTACGATTATACATTGGAGTTTGACCAAAATATTAAAAACTCTTTACCACTTATTTGTTCACTTTATATATTAAATTTATCTATAGACTTTAATATATGGAAGTATAAAGATACACTAATGAGTATTCTCTTGGATATTGTACATACAAGAAAATAAAAGCGATGCTAAAACTTTGGTTTTAGAATGGGTATATTTTGGGTAGAGACTCTTTTATGAAGATTTACCGTGAACCTTAGAAAACACTAAAAAATAGAAATTTGATGTAGAAAAATAATAAAAAACAATGTAGTTTACCTTAAATTAAGTGCATTGGGGGTTATACATATTTCCACTATATAACCTCATGAAAATCATTATGATATTTTTATGATTATACTCATTACTTCTTTTTAACACACTAATGTCAGGGAAGCCGAAATGTCATCGTGACACTCCATATATATGGCTGCCTCTTCAAAGTATGTCTTGTCCTAAACATGTTGAACAAACCATTCAATGTCACAAAATTTTTTTATTAAAAAAGAGACAGAACAAGAAACGCATTACCTATATTTACATATTCCAACCACTAAAGAGGAGGTAAAAAAATCAAGTTGTGTTTTTTTAAAACATCTTTTGGAAATCAAAAAACAAATTATCCACCTTAAAGCCTCTAAATTGGTAAGAAACAAAAAAAATGAAATCTTACTAAATTGTAATATAATTTTTTTCATGTAAAAGAAAAATAATTAAATATAACTTCTCTCATCATATGGAAAAAAATGACACAAAAAACATATTTTTTCATTACTCGTATGTGGACAATCAATGGTTTTCTCATTCCTATATTTTTTTCATTAATTTTCTCTCTCCTTTTTTTAACTAAAAGACATAAATATGAGGAAAATGTATTTTTAAATTAGAATGGTTACCTTTCAAACTAGAGGAAATATTATCACAACTAATAGTTTTACCGACATAAAAATGTTGTTGGTATTTAAACTCACTATCAATCGACAATATTCTTACCAATGTCCTCATAGACAAAGTTTTCCATTGATAAAACCCTCATCGTTAATTCATGTTCTATTAGTGATTTAGTCGATATTGAATATACCAATTGCTTTATCGATGGACAAAGCATACCAAAAAAACTCCTGCTTAATTATGTCAGTATATGCATCAAAATATTAACGTATCATCAACAAAAACTCTATTACTAATGCCATCTATAACATTCTATCGGTAATTCAATTAGTAATATAATTATTTTTCTAGTTTTGTACAAATTACCAATGAAAATTTCCATATGCAATTCCATTACTATTTTTTTTAAAACAATATATTGAAAACTAATTAAAATAATTTATAAGAATACAAAAAATAAAAAAATATTCTGAAAAAAATTTATTTTTTGACATTCAAAATTCAAATACAATAAATCTAAAACAGTGACAGCACTTGAGGAGGGAGAGAACGAGAAATAGGCTAATTAAGATCGCATAGCCATATGGATCACCCCACTGTGATTGCATTTGTATAAGTATTTGACGTAGATTGATTGTCTCAGCCCAAAGTCCAATTATCTCATCACAAAGTCTGGTTGTCTCATCATACACTTTCTCGGCTAAAACCGCTTGGAACTTTAGATTTTGCATTAACGAAACTGATTTGGATAAGGTCCTAATGATAGAAACACTATGGGTCATTCATAAATTATTGGTCATAGTGTTAGAGAGTTAGTAGACCTGATTTCTATTGGGTCCACCATACAATCCTGCCTCCAACCATAAATTCAAATTGAAAACTAGATAGGTCAAAAGATTGTCCTTGTATTCCTCTTTTAATCAATTGTTATAGGTTTCCTGGAAAGACAAAAAAACATCATAAAAAATACAATGAAATAATAACCTAGTAAAAAGAAATTGGTGAAAACTATTATACCATAAATTGTTGAGCGCCATTATCCATGAACTATTGTTGCACCCCTTTATGTCGATTACCGCTTCACACATGCATCTCCACAAAAAGTTTAGTCAGTAATGGATTGTGTCCAAGAGCCATAACCTACAAGGAAAAAATGTTATCAATTAAAAACATTAACAAAAAAAAAATAAAAAAATTGATGTAATAAAAAAATTTACCATCTATTTTGCATGGGTAACGAACAACATGGAGTTCTAGTTATGTGTGATAACGAAACCTAGAAAACACTGGTTCTGGTTATGTGCACCAGAATGTGAGCATTACGTGAAATCCTCAAATGTCATGTGCTCAATTTAATCCTCCCATATTGTTTCTAAGATGTATAGTGACCAAAAACATTCTAGCCTGCCACATTGTTCAAGGTGGAAGCTCTTTAACTCGCGTATATTTTTTGTTTATTTATAAGCCTCATATCATAAATCACATAACCTACACAATACAAATGAATTATTTTTTATTAAATGAAAAATAAAATCATGGTATTTGAAAAAAATAAATTATGAAGGTAGCCTAAATTACATAGTTATAGCATGATTCTCCCACACCCTTCTCGCAAGACCATCATTAGCATCCTTTCAATTAAATTTTCCCTTGCAGCAAAAATTTACGATCCTTTCAATTAAATTATACAATGAATAGGATAATTGGATCCTGTTATGAAAGGACACCCTTGACTTTACGACATCGCAATCAACTCCCTCGCATCATGAGTGAATTCATGTACCTCAATTATTTGTTCATGATCAACATATCTTTTGTTCCTAAGAATCGCTTCTAGGAGAACTAGCAATGATCCTATCTTAACAACATGCAATTAATTTTTTCCTAGGCATCTATATAAATTAATGGATAAATGAAATTAAATGTTTCCTACATTTAAAAAACAATGTGTGTATCTCTGAGAGAGAGAGAGAGAGAGAGAGAGAGAGAGAGAGCATAATAATTGTTAAACTACATTTATCTATACAATGAACAATGTTAATATTTTTAATTCTTTTATCGATGATTTTGTTGGTGAAGTCAAATGAAAACTTGAAATTGTATGTAATTTTATAAACCTCTCTAGAAGATTTCATAAGCCCCTCTAAATTTTTTCATTCCATTGGTAATACTATTAAAAAATAAATCAACAGTAAATGAGCATAATAATTGTTAATCCCTTGAGAAAGGGAACAATTCCTTTAGCTACTGTATAATACCTATGAAATTACTCTGATGGCAATAACATGTGTGATATCTATAATGAATAGTGTCGAGGGAAAGAGAACAATCCTTGTCGCTATTGTAAAATAATGATGGAATCAATCTTTTGGCATTATCACGTGTGATATCTAAAATGAATATTCCCCATAGCTACTGGAAAACATCAAAGTAATTAATCTACCAATATTGTGTGGTGTTTGTTCGATGATATTTATGTTGGTGTTAAACAGTTTTTGATGCAAGATCTTATCTATATTTTTTATTCATCTTGCAAATGCATAACACAACAACACATACAACGCAATAAAATCAATAATAATGTTGCATAATTTATTTCTTTGTTATTGAATAATAATTTTACATTATTGTCATCACAGTGAAGTTTATTAATCAGAATTGTATTCTTTATTGTCAATTGATTTGTTCTCATCTCCATCACAATCTTCTATATTGATTTCATCACTATCATCATCTTCATCAACATATGTATGTCCGCTGGAGCTCAAGACATCATTCAACTTCTTAGAATTAACATCAATAAAAATATTCTACTAATGTGAAATATTGAATTTTCTTCCAGGTCATTAAATGGAACTACTTTGTATGGATTGACTAACTCGCCAAGTTGAAAGACACCATCACCTTCTATGAATTCATCATCGTTGTGATCCTAAACAACCCTAACACGACTCTTAGAGTTTAGTTTTCACTACAAATAATCAGTCAACTCTTAGATGTTTTTTTAAAGAAAAAAGGTGTATATGTAATAAATTTGTTGTCATTATTTGATGAAAACAAAGACATTGTGGACGTTATAAAGTCTAATTTTAGAATTAATTTCAACCAGACCATGATGACCTCTACTTTTATTTTATATATTTATAAAATAAAAAAACTTTAAAAATCCCATTAAATTCATGCCGCTGCCACCGCCCTCTTAAATTAAAAGATTTGAAGTGATCCACAAACATGAACCATTCAAAGATAAAGAATAGGCTAGACAATTATAAATTCAAGTCTCAGCTGCCTATGTTCATTTTATTAATCTATTCTTCCATTCACGAGATTTTATGTTTGACTTCCATTGATTGATGTTCCCCCATTCTTACTAATATATAAAATTTGGTATTTATATAAAATAAAAAATAAAAACGCATTTACTCATTAATATTGAAAACTGGAACACATTTGGTGTATTTAATGTTTTCCAATATTCCCTCCAAAAAAAAAAAAAAAAAAAAAACAAATGATTTTTATATTATCAATTATTAAACTTTGAAGCATAGAAGGTAAGTAGGATGCTTTATATATATATATAACCGTTAGAAAATTCTAAGGGTTGTTTCTTTGTCTTCTTCTTTTTTAACAATAGTGTCGACGAGAAGTTCACTCACTCTTTCATTTCGGAGGTGTTTGACACTGTATTTTAAAGGTATTTTTGAAAAAAATTAAAAAAAAATTATTTATATTTTTTATTTTAAATTAATTTTTTTGGTATTTTTAGATCATTTTAATGTGCTGATATCAAAAATAATTTTTAAAAAATAAATGAATAAAATATTATTTTAACACATTTCTAAATAAAAAATACTTTAAAAAACAAGTTCAACCATACTCCTGACGATTCCTTTCTTATGCAGTTTTTTTCACTAATTCTGACAAATAGGCAAGTAATCAAAATGTTTTTTCTGTCTCGATTTCATGAGTTTTTTTTCTGTCTCGATTTCATGAGTTTTAACTTTAAAACTAAAATATTGAAATATATCTTTAAGATCTTCAAAAAAAAAAATTATTTTGATAAATAAACAAATATATCTACAAAATTCAAATAAAAAAACATACTCTTACTAATTACATTTTGTTTTCATGAAAAACAATGTAACTTTTGACAATGAGAAAATTGATATATGTAACCTCATGGAATAATTGACCTATACATTATTATATATCAGGAGGATTTCTCTTGTCTTTTAAGAATTTTTGCTCTTATATCTCCTTGTAAATTCATATCCCATGTATGTTTCTTTCATGTTTTGAACGATAAAATGTCTCAAACCAATAAAACAAAAACAAATTAGGAAATATGCAAAACAATTAATTGAAATACCAAAAAAATGCAGAAAAATCTTGTAACATTCTAAAAAATCAAATATTTTCTAATATTATTTAAAAAAATCATTTTTTTTTTATAAATTAATTTTAGATTTGTTCTATTTTCTCAATTCTATATAATTCTTGAAATTATTTTTGTTTGTATATTTTCTACATTTTCAAGTTTTATTAAATTTTTAATTATATTTTTATTTCTCAAATTCCTTAAATATGTAATTCAATATAAGAGTTTATTGATGAAATGTTTTTTTAGAATAAATGGATGACTCAATTGGTAAAGTCACTTGAAATTAATAATGAGAATTTAATTCAAATTGAATGAATATCAACTCATCCTAACTTAAAAGAGTGAATTGTTTTGTGTATTGTTTACCTTATCTAATATATCATTATTAATATAGCACACACATATAATATTCATAATGCACTTCAAATATATATTACTATTTCATTTTTTGTTAAATAATAAACAATAGTTTTAAAATATATATTTATATGGATACTTGAAAACCAATTGATATAATATGAATATTTAGATTTTGTTTTTGTAATGGGTAATGAGTAGCATATGGATATGAAATGCCTATTTGAGAGTTTAATTGATTTTGTTTTGAAAGTGTTTTTTCATTTAAAATTGCATCAAAATAATATTTTATTTTTATTTTTAAAAATTATTTTGATATCACCACATCAAAATGATCTAAAAACACAAATTTTTTTTTAATTTAAAGTAAAAAGTAAAAATAAGAAATTTTCAATTTTTTTTTATATATGTTTTTGAAACAGTGTCAAACACCCCCAAAGAAACTCAGTTTGTAGATACTCATCTCAAGTAAAAACAAACTCAAAAAGATTTTATATCATTTCAATCATGTTCAATTTAAAACAAATCAAATTCATAAAAGACATCTTACCATCCATAGCAAATAATTATATTAAGCATCTTTGTACTAATAATAACAACACCAATAATAATATAAACAGGCAACTTTCACTACTCATTCGTTGATAAGGTATTAGTGGCAATAGAATTATCAAATTAGGAGTTAAAATAAATAAAAAATCATTATTTATATACCAAAAAAATCTAGTAACATTCTAAAAAATCAAATAACTTCTAATATTATTTAAAAAATATTTTTTTTATAAATGAATTTTAGATTTGTTCTATTTTCTGAATTTTGTTTAGTTCTTGAGATTTTTTTTGTTTGTATATTTTCTACTTTTTCAAGTTTTATTATTTTTTTAATTATATTTTCATTTTTCAAATTCCTTAAATATGCAATTCAATATACGAATTTATTGATGAAATGTTTTTTTAGAATAAATGAATGACTCAATTGGTAAAGTCACTTGAAATTAATAATGAGAATTTAATTCAAATTGAATGACTATCAACTCGTCCCAACTTAAAAGAGTGAATTGTTTTGTGTATAGCTTAACTTATCTAATATATCATTATTAATTTAATATAGCACACACATATAATATTCGTAATGCACTTCAAATATATATTACTATTTTATTTATTTTTAAATAATAAATAATAGTCTATATATATATATATATATATATACACACACACACTTGAAAACAATTGATACAATATGAATATTTAGATTTGTTTTGTAATGGGTAATGAGTAGCCTACGGGTGTGAAGTGCCTATATAGAAATTTGGTTAATGTTGTTTTTGAAAGTATTTTTTCGTTCAGAAATATATTAAAATGATATTTTTTTTTATTTTTAAAAATTATTTTTAACATCAACACATCAAAATAATCTAAAAACACCAAAAAAATTTAATTTAAAGTAAAAAATAAAATAAAAAATCATTTTTTTGAAATATTTTTGAAACACAGTATCAAACACCCCCAAAGAAGCTCAATTTGTAGATACTCATCTCAAGTAAAAACAAACTCAAAAAGATTAGCTATCGTTTCAATCATGTTCAATTTAAAACAAATCAAATTCATAAAAGACATCTTACCATCCATAGCAAATAATTATATTAAGCATCTTTGTACTAATAATAACAACACCAATAATAACATAAACAGGCAACTTTCACTGCTCATTCGTTGATAAGGTGTTAGTGGCAATAGAATTATCAAATTAGGAGTTAAAATAAATAAATCATTATTTATATACATATAAAAAATAGACCAATCAATTTTTAGTAATTAATACAAATAATTTGCATAAAAAAAACCTTACACGTGGACAGATAGGAAGGCTGTCACCGTGGACCTAAAATGACTCATCTCATGGCGCTATAGTCACAAGATTAATGAACCTGTGCATGACACATTCTGAACCCGTGAATGATTCATGGAAAAACAAATTTATTTATTTTTCTTTTTTTTTCTTACTTTTTGTAAGTGTGCATGCATTTATGTACAGAAATTTAAATTTCTTTCCACCAGTATAGCACAGATCTTTTTGGGCCCCAAATAGGGTGACCTGAAAACGACACCGAGTTAGGCAAGTGGGAACTCACCAATACATTAGAAATTAAAATAAAATAAAACAAAATAAAATTGTAGTTGACTTTTGTGGTAGTAATTGTTTTGCATGCTAGCTATTTTAGAGCCATGTGTATGCCCAGAGCTCCATTCTTACATGCTTTCTCCTGCCACTGCTATAAGCACCTCTGAAAATTGTCTGGTTTGATCGATTCACCATGGCGCACAAGTTCTTCCTCGAGTTTCTGCTTCTCTTTCTGGCTCTCTCTTTCGTGCCATCCCCAGTTGCAGTTCCGACAACTAGTGAGTTTCTAAAAGGTTTTTCCGACTGAATCTGCTGATGTTACCTTTTATGTCATATTATAGATTTTTGTTGACTTTATAGGAAGCCTCAGGTCAAACGATGAAATCCCAGTCCAAGATATGCTGGCTCAGGTCATCCCTCCCTCCCTCCCTCTCTGTCACGCTGGGGTGTGAGTTTTATATCAGAAACAGCAATCATGGTTTTGCAAGTAAATGTTTGTGTTCCTTTCTCGGTCAAATGATGTTTTTTTTTTTCAAGAAAAAAACAGTTTTTGACGAGGGAGGGGTTAATTAATGTAGATTCTATACGGAAAACTTACTTGTGATATTCTGTTTGTTTGTTCCTAGATCTTTGCTTCAGGACCACTTCGATTACTAGAACCAAAACTATGTTTCACGGCACGAACATCTTAACAAATCGTAGCAAGTTGAATGCCAACAATTAACATTCGTAGCTGTCAAGCAACTAGATTGTGTTTCTCTTTCTTGTCTTCTCACCATGCTGCTAAAATAGATTTTTATCATGGAAAACCTACTTGTATGATGAACATCTTGAGTGATTCTTCTTACCTGATCTAAAATCTTAATTAAATATTCTTGATATGTTAAAAAAGAATTATTATTTTGCAGGATGCAGTGGATTTGAGCAATGGGGAGATGTTAGTTCTTGATATGGGGGAAGGGTATGTTGAAGGGAGGATGGACTTGCAGAGTACAGACTACCCAGGAACTGGAGCAAACAATCGCCATAACCCGAAAACCCCAGGAGGAGCTTAGAGTAATCTTAAAATTTTGATTTATGTGCTTGAAGATTATGAAGAAAAGTGTGTCTCTTTGTTGCTAGTGGTTAGTTTTGTTATTGTATATGTTTTGATCATGTATATATATTTTGTTTTGTTATAATTATGATATTTGTATTGTATCAAAGCATTAACCCTAAATGTTCCTCGTCAATACTCTATTAAAAGCAGTACGTATTATGTTTTTTGTTTTATAAAAAAAGCAGTTATTCTTATAAATATAGGTATGAAGGATGCCTAGAACTAATATGTAGGTGTTTATCGGATGATATGTACACTGAACCAGAATGAGAATTCTATATAAAGAGGTCACTTGTGTCTGAAATGTTTACATGATAGTTGTATGAGTTAGAGTTGAGTTCACTAATTTATCTTATATAGAGAGTGTTATGTTTTGATCCTGCTACACGTTGTCCTAATCAAGAGTAACAACTCGAGACAATATTGAGTATAACATGAACTATATAAAGTTATTTAAGTAATCAATAGATGATTTATTACCCTAGGTGAATTGAGAAAAGTTTTTCACCTATTCTCAAATAGTATTGATTATAAATCATTGCACAAGGTGAAATAAGATTTGAAAAGAGTTTCAAATCTTATTCAAATAATGAATGATTATGGTGTTGATAACAAATATGATTTGACATTCTTAATATTTATTTATTATTAGTAGAAGTATCACCACCCTACAACTACTACTGTCATCACTATTATAATTACTGATACTACTATTGTTATTCATATCATTAAAATTATTGTTAATATTATTATCATTATTAATAATTATTTTTATTATTATTGATATTCTTAATATTATTTTATGAATTATTTTTATTATTGTTATAACTGCCAAAATTATTAATATCATGATTGCAGCCACTAAAATTATTATTCTTATTGCCTAAAAGTGAAATAATAAAATAAATCTTTAACAAAATAACAAGCAAACAAATATAAAAAATGATAAAACTAAAATAAATATTATTACTATTAAAAAAACCATTTGATTTAAATAAAAAAATAAGAAAAAAAGAACAAAGGGAAAAAAGAAAAAAATAAAAAAGATGAAAAACCAATTTTAAAATGATCATCTACACAAATTAAAATTAAAGGACTGAATTGGAAAAAAAATAAAACCTCAATAAAAGAGAGAAGGATAAAAAATCAAAATAAAACTAAGAGGATAGACACATAAATATGATAAAAAAATAGGGAGTGCTTCAAAATGATTGAAAAAATTAAAGGAATTAAAATCAAATTAAGAGAATAAAGGTTGACATGAAAAACAAAATATATGATTAATTTCAACTGAATGATAAAATTGAAACAAAACAAAAGCTTTATAGAAAAAATTAGGACAAAAAAATAAATCAAAAGACCAAGGACTAAAATGTACAAAGCATAAACAAAGAGGACTTATATGCATATTTAGTTCCAAAAGAGAGAAAAAACAGTAGATTATTGGCAACTCTACGACCATTATGCCTAACACGCACACCACTATATAGAAGAGGACATGAAGGCGCATCCAATGAGACAATGGTTAGTCATTTTTAGCCACCACATAGAGCGTCACGTGCAGCGTGTATGGCGTGGACAGAACAAAACCATTGGGGGCGTGAGGCAAACGCGCCACCATTTTTTTTAATATAAAATAATTTGAAATAAAATTATCAAAACACCCTCTGAAACCTGTTTTAATAACAAAAACATGCATATGAAAATACCAAAATACCTCAGAGCCAACTCTTTATTTTTATCTTTTCCAATAGTAAATTAGTGCTTTTATTGCTAACAAAAATTAGAACATCAAAAATACCCTTGACGACTATAATTTTTTTAAAGTTATTATTTAAATGTTCATAAAAAACAGATATGTCTAGAATACACTTGACTAGCAAATGATTTTTTTCTGAATCCAGGGATAAAACTGTATTTTAACTATTACAAAAAAAATAGAAAAAACTTAAACACATCCAAACAATTATTTAATGACAAAATATTAAAAGGAAAAGAGTAAATACCTCCGAACCCAAGGAATTTTTTTTATGAAATGAAGGGTACAAGAGTAATTATAATGTTACAATCTACTGTGAGCTCGGTCGAGCGCTTCAATAAATTATTGACATAGTTTTTTTTTTAATTGATTTCTTTGTGTCTAGTCTTTATGGGTTTTCTTCTTCTTCTAGGATAGGAAAGCAAAGCAAAGAATTAGAAAGAAAAAAAAACTTATTTATTATAAGATATAAATGAAGGGAAAGAAACTGCATATATGGTGGCAAATAAGTTATATAAATAATTTGTTTTAACAATCGTTAAAAAACTATTTTCTAAGGAAATAAAAATAAGAAAAAAATAAAGAAAGATAGGGTGGAAAATAAGAAGAAAAGTTTTTAAAAAATAAAAATCTGTCTTATCTAGAGAGTGAAAAGGAAAAAAAGAAGAAGTTGAAACACAAAAATAGAAAACCATTTTAACATGCGCACGTTGCCATTAGACAGAAACACTGGCCCATCATGTACACAACGGTCGAGTAGAGCCCAAATTGTGCAAGGCCTGGACTACGATAAACTTCAGGTAAGTAGGATACTTCTATAATGATGCCATTGTGGAGGTTCAATTTCAATTATATGCAAATAACCTTCTAAGAATTTTTAATTTTATTTATTTAATTTTGGATCATAATATAAAGTTAAAAATAAATTTTAAAAATAAAAAATATTATTTAATGGATTTATATACAAAATATATTTAAAAAAAAACAGTTTCTATTACACTAGACTAAAAATCTATTATAAAAAAGTTATATAAAATAAAACATTTTCTGGTGTGCATCACACAACGTTTTTTTTTTTTTTAATGGTATTTTCTTTCTTTGAAAAGGTTTCCAATCAATTCAATAAACTTCACCTAGAAGGGATTGAGTTGAAGCTTAAAAGAGGTGCTCCATAATTACTAAGCTTCAACAATTAGTTCAGATTGTGAGAGGTAGAGTTTTCGTGAAGTTTTTCTTTTTTTATTTGGGTGTGAATAATATATTATTTATCAAATAAAAAAGAGGTTAAATAGCAAATTTTCTGAGAAAATAATTAAGAAATGCTTTGAAAGACCTCAGGAAAGTATTGTTCTTCATGTCACTTTTCATCAAGAAACAAATTATTATCGATTGCTAGAATAATTTATTTATTTATTATCTTTTTTTTTCTTACACTCTTATATGACCAAATTAATAGCCAATTAAATCATATTTATTAAGGAATAACAAGATTCAGAGATAGGGTACTAAGATTTTTTTGAAAAAAAATACGACAAAAAAAAAGACTTAGAGCTAAACATGCACTTTGATCCTCTAACTTTTCAAAGTATAAACTTCCGGTCTCTAAACATTTATAACATTTAATTTTGGTCTCAATTTTTTTTATTATTTAGTCCCTAGTTTGATAAATAAGAGAGAAAATTGTTAGATTCTTATGGTGGATAGAGAAAGTTTTGGTTGAGACCGATTTAAGCCATGAAAACAGGTGGTTTACGTGTCAATGATTTCTTTTTAATAGGAAAAATTAACACAAGAGATTTTTTTTTTAAACTTACTTGAAATGATAGATTTAACCTGAAAAGAATTTTAGTTTTGAATTGATTATGGGTTTTGGAGCTAATATTTTGGTTGCTAGAGGTTATAGATATATTTTACAAGGTATTTATGGTGTTTATTTTATTTTATTTTTTAGGTCAAAATATAGTTGAAGATGAGTTTTTTCTAGTCTGAAATAGGCAAACCTGATTTTTCAATGACTAGAGGTAAATGGAATATGGAGAGTGCTTATCTTTGCATACTATTATTTTTTTTATGGGGGTGGATAACATATCATTTACACTTCAAAAATTAAGAAAAACATTTCTAGGTGAGGCTTGTATGGTTGAGCCTTTAATAAAAGAAAAGCACGTGAGCTTTGGACCTTTTTCTAGACCGTGAGGCTAATTCTTTTTGTTTTTTATTTTTATTTTTATCTATAAATTGAGTTTTTTTCTTGCTAACTTTTTTCAATCTCATAACTTAGTATTTTACAGATATTAATTGGACAATATAATTTGATTTGATTTTGTTTTTCCAAACACTTTGATATTTTGTTGGTTATTAGTTTCATAGGTGTCGATTTTAAATAAAAAATATAAAAAAATAAAATTGTTCAACCCAATTGAGTTCATAGCCCGAGTCATAAATTGGTTGATTAACTTTGGTTAGGTAGGGATGGAGCTTGATAAGATTTTTTGTTGCATAAATAGTGTTTAATTTATTTAATTATATGTATACGTAAATTATTTGAATTTCTCTTGGATTTTTTTATTTATAAAAACACATCATAAAAATTTATATATTTTTTAAAAAATATACATATATTTGATGCACAGTAAAATACAAGTCAAACAACTAGTTTACTCAATAACTAATAAAAAGAGTATATATCTTATTCGAGCACGGGTTTGCAAAATATGTTTGTTCACTGTTTGAGTTTTATTGTCACAATAATCAAATTTCTATGTAAATTTGTTCTGCATTTTCATTGCTTTACAGAGGAGGAATTCAGTCATCTAAATACATGTAATAATCCCTAATTTATAGTCTATAACCCCTGATTTATAGTCCATAATAAATACAAGATTTTCTATTACGATTGAGTTGCCATATATTATTGATATTCTTGCCATATACACTAATATCCCCCCTCAAATTGATGTTGGCCGATCAAGAAGCATCAATTTGTCAATCATGAGTTGATGTCGAGGTCGAGACAAAGCCTTTGTAAAGACATCAGTCGTCTGATGCTCGATGGAAATATGAGGGAGTGTAAGAATATTATGATCAAGAGTTTCACAAATGTAGTGACAATTAATTTCAATATGTTTGGTGTGTTCATGAAACACGGGATTAGAAGCAATCTGAATAGCACTTGTGTTATCAACATGAAAAAGTGTAGGAGCTGAGGAAAACCAAGTTCATGTAGCAAACCCTGGAGCCACACAATTTCAAAACATGCGAAGGACATAGCTCGATACTCAGATTCTGGAAGATTTTGAGATTCGGTCTTGCTTTTTACTCTTCCATGAAATTAAAGCATTTCCAAGAAACATAAACCATCGAGTAACAAATCGACGTGTATCCATGCACCCTACCCAATCTGCATCACTATAACCTGTTAATTGTAATGAATTATCAACAGGAAAAAGTAATCCTCGCCTAGATGTACCCTTAAGATAGCGAAGAAGTCTTTGGACAGTGGCCAAATGAGCTTGACGAGGAGCCTATAAAAACTGACTGACTTGTTGTACTGCAAAAGAAATATTTGGCCGAGTAATGGTTAGATAATTCAAACTTCCCACCAATTGCTTGTATATGGAGGGATCAGGTAACAGGTCACCATCATTCTGACAAAGTTTTAAATTAATCTCGAGAGGTGTAAGAACGTTATTCCTCGATTCAAGACCTCCCAAAAGAAGAATCTCTTGGGTGTATTTGTACTGATGTAGAAAAATCCCATTGGGCATCGAGTGCACCTGTAGATCAAGGAAATATTGAAGGCGTCCCAGATCCTTCATATGAAATTCATTGTTAAGAGAACACTGTAAATCCTCAATGAGTGGAATGTCAGATCCTGTAATGATAATATCGACCACATACACCAAAAGAGTAGTAATACCAGTAGTAGTTTGTTGAAGAAACATAGAGGAATCATATTGGCTCTGAATAAATTTAAGTTTCAAAAGAGTAGGGAGAAAATTTTCAAACTATGCCCGGGGTGCCTGTTTTAGACCATACAAAGACCTTTTTTAACCAGCAGACTTCATCAGATGGGTGAGTAAACATACCAGGAGGAGGAGTCATATAGGTATTCTCTTTCAGATCTCCATGTAAAATACATGTTTTATATCCATTTGATGAAGTGGCCATCTCTTGGAAGCAGCAATTGCCACAAGGGTTTGTATGGTAGTCATTTTAGCCAAAGGACAAATGTCTCCTCGTAATTAATACCGTATGCCTGACAATTTTCAAGAGCCACCAACTGTGCTTTATACTGTTCCACAATCCCATCAGGTTTGAATTTAATAATGTATACCCATTTGCATCCAATCGGTTTGATTCCGGGAGGACAAGAAACAATATCTCATATGTGATTATCCTGAAGAGCTTGAAGTTCCTCTGTCATGGCCTGTTGCCAGCAGTCTTGGGTAGAAGTCTGAGCATAAGTCTTAGGCATAAAAGCACTATCAATAGTAGTTGCTGAATATCCATACCTGTTTGGGGCACGTGAAACTCGAGTTGATCGTCTTAGTTGAGGGGCATGATCAGATGTCGGTTCCATGTCCGGAAAGGGCAAAGTGAATGGTGGATGACGTCTTTGATATACAATTCCTGGCTTAAAATGTTCAAAGGCATAAGATAGACTATCATCATCAAATGTAGGAAGCTGGATAGGAGTGGATTCTGTTGAGGGACAAGAAGGGAAAAAATTCTGATTTTCAAAGAAAATCACATTTCGAGAAATACGAATTTTATGAGTATTTGCGTCATAACACACAAGCCCTTTATGAGAATTATTGTATCCTAGAAAAGCATAGCGAGTAGCTTGGGCTGAAAGTTTATTACGTTCAGTAAATGGTAAGTGAACAAAACAAACACACCCAAAACATGGAGAGAATCATACTTAGGAATAACACCAAATAAAATAGAGTATGGAGATGCAAATTTTAGAACTTGGGAAGGCAAACAATTAATTAGATGAATGGCTATTGACAGAGCTTCTACCCAAAATCAAGTAGGTACATATGAATCAATTAATAAGGTGCGAACAATATCTAAAAGATGACGATTCTTACGCTCAGCAACTCCATTTTGTTGAGGAGTGTCAGGACAAGATTTTTGAGAGAGAACCATTTGTTTTTGAGATATTCCTGAAATGTTTTGGACATAAATTGCCCCCTAGAGTCAGATCATAGAAATTTAATATGAGCAGAAAATTGATTTTCAACAAATGCAACGAAAGCCTGAAATGTGGAGAGCACATCAACCTTAAATCAGAGAAAATATATCCAAGTGAAACGACTAAAATCATCAATAAATGTGACAAAATATTTATATTGAGCATGAGAGAGAATAGGGCTCACGCCCCACACATCAGTATGAATAATGTCAAAACATTTAGAAGCGCGACTACCATGTGAAGGAAATGATAATGCTTTGGTTTTACCCAATTTGCAAGAACTACAATCCAAAAATTCCATTGAAAAAAAAAATTTATTCCCCAAATATCCATGTTTCATAAGATGAGTCTATACAATAGAATTGGGATGCCCCAATTTCTTATGCCAAAAATTGGGATTATTAATGACAGTAAAATAAGCACAGGTTTTAATACTAGGAATAGAAAATTGTATTGGAAATAAATGTTCCATTTTAGGCCCCTTTGCGATCACCTTTCCCAACACTTGATCTTGCACACAACAACCATTACGATCAAATTGAATTTTACAGTTATTTTCTACCATTTGCGCAACAGAGATTAAACTTGTAGATAATTTCGGTGACACAAAAATATTTTCGAAATGAGACCCTAAATTACCAATTTATGAAATCAAAAGATTATCACCATTTGCTACTTGTATATGCTGATTACCCATGTATTTTCGCACATTATGCAACCCATTTTCACTACTGGTCATGTGATTCGATGTTGCCGAATCTATTAACCATTGTTTATTATGTGCTGAATCCAAGGGAAGATTAAGTTTATATTTCTTACCTGAAATCCCGAGTGTTGAGAAGGCAGATATTATCATCTGCTGCACCATCTTGGGAGTAATAGACGACGAAGAGCTCACCGACAATGAGGATTCTGGAGTCGATGGTGATGACACAGCTGCAACAGCCATAAAAACAGCCCCCAATTTCGACTGAATAGAAAACCCTTGTCGATTCTGTGGTCGCAGACAACATTCCTTGATTACACGACCTTCTTTCTTACAACAATTGCAGAATTTCTTATTGTAATTTCTGGCAATGTCCCCTAATTCCTTGCAATTAAAACACTGCACACCCACACTCCTCTGTCATCCCCTTCCTTGAGCCATGTAAGCCACAATCATCTCTGTGACATTGTCCTGAGTCAACTCTTAAGTGGCGAGCTGTTGTTCTTCCTGTAACAATTCCCCCAAACATTCATCCAAAGTGGGTACTGGACTTCGGTTAATCAAGCTAGCTCTCACGGCCTCAAATTCTGGCCGGAGCTTCATCAAGAACTGGTCCCTCTGGCTCTCGGCATGAACAAGGTATAGTGCCTCTAAACTCTCATTCCGTATTTTAGAGTAAATTATGCTAGTATATTCACTTCATACATTCAGAAATCCAGCATAGAATTTTTCAATTGGGAGATTACCTTGTTTTTAATTAGCAATACCCATTTCGACTTCAAATTTTTTAGCCGAATTGTTCTAGGAATAGATGCGTTGGAAGTAGTCCCAAATCTCCTTCATTGTGTGAAACGATCGAAGGTTATTGATCATATAGGGTTCAACAGACCCTAGTATCCAAGAAACAATTTTTGCATCCTTGGTAGTCTATACACTCAGCTCTTGTGGATCAGTTGGTGCTGGTGAAGACCCATCAAGATGCCCCCACAATTCCTTCCCTTTAACAAACATACGAAACTGAAATCCCAACTGGCATAATTTTTGTCATTGAATCGAGTAAGAAAAGCCTCTCTAAAGATTATAGGAACCCAAAAAAAAATCACCAAATACTGACGAATTCAATCTGTAAATTGAAAAAAATCAAAGGTCTAGATCAGAATGATTGGCTCTGATACTTGTCACAAATATCAATTTTTTGTGTAAATTTATTCTGTATTTTCATTGCTTTACAGAGGAGGAATTCAGTTCTCTAAATACATGTAATAATCTCTAATTTATAGTCTATAATCCTTGATTTGTAGTCCATAATAAATACAAAATTTTCTGTTACAATTGAGTTGCCATATACACTTACACTTTCCCCCCTTTATCACAGTCAACCTCATAATATCGTTTTAGTTTTCTCTTTAATGGGAATATATTATTTTGAAAAACAAATTAAATCCTTATAATTGTTGTATTAAATCTCATCTTACATATGATCAAATTAACTAAATTGAATAAGTTGAATTTAATCCGTTATTAAAGATAACTAGTGCTGTTATATATCAAAATTTTACTTTGAAAAAATTATTTTTGATACCAGTATATCGAAAGATATGCAAAAAAAAAAAAATTAATTTAAAACAAAAACAAAAAATAAAAATCTAAATATTTTAAAAAATGTTTTTCATAAATTTTCAAGTAACCCCAATTGTGCATTCAAGAAGTAATGTTCGGTGATATATTCATACGATTTTGTGCATACTGATGATTATTTATTTATTTTTAATTATTAGACCATCCAAGCTAGAAAAAAAATAATAATTATATAACAGCTAATAAGATTTAATTAAGCTGTACCTACTTTATACAACACAGATCCTAGCCTTCCGGTAGCAATTAATATAGAAATCTAACCTTTTAACATAATTAAAACATTATTTCACACTGCTTTTTAAAAACATTTTTGGAAACAAAATATTTTTTATTTTAAATTAAAATATTTTAGTATTATAGATTATTTTTATGTGTTGATATAAAATAAAATTAAAAATATATATATAATTTAAATGCATTTCACACTTCAGCAAAAAAAAACGGAACATCCCTTTGTTCTTCTGTACCGACCTTCAGGTGTTGAGAACGACGGCGTTTGTATTCTATTCCCAAAAATGAGCATAACCCATTTCGCTTTTTCAATCCTCCTCAAAAGTTGGCTTTTTTGCAAAGGCATTTTGAACCACAAAGGAGAGGGTCTCTAATGGACTGCTATATAATTACTAGCCACATGTTTTTTGATGTATGAAATTTAATGCCACGTGTTGAAACTTCAATGGTTAATATTTGAGAAAATAGAGAACGCGTATTTAATTCTCAATTAAAGCAAAGTATTTCGCTTTTTAAAAAAATGAAAGGACAGGAAAAAAACCATACACTTGGGACTAACTCCAGTCCACATGTTTGGGATTCTTGTTTTGTTTTTTCAAATTTTATTTTTTAATATAATTTTTATATTTAATTGTATCCTTCAATATGTGTGTGTGTGTGTTTTAATGACATTTCCATGGGTTTTTTTAATTGGCTTTATGATTTTTTTTTATTTAGTATTGGGGTAATGATAAATTGATTTTTGTATTTTTATTATTTAATAAAAATAAAAATATTTTTAATTCTTTTGGGTTTTTCTGACCGATTTTTTATTTTTATTTTATCTTTTTAATATATATTTTTATTATTTTAATATTTGATTTTTTTTTATCTATCTAATGAACAAGCCCACATCAAGTTAAGTCTTCTACAATTTAAATTAGAATTTAAACTAAATAAATAATCAAAACATAAATTTAAAATATAAATTATTGCACCAAATTTCAGGAGAATAAAAAAATGATATTTTAAATTTTTTTTTTTTTATATTCCAAAAAATCTATACCCTATCTACAATGAATACACGAGCAATACACTAGCCTACCACTAAAAAAACATAAGCTATAGTGATTTCTAAAATCCTACCACATGATTTTTGATACTTTAAATGCTTTTACTAGCTGGTCTATTGACATTTTTGCCCCTTGCTTTATGGCGTTCGTTGCTTTGCTTTAAAGCAAAGCACTTAAAGTAAGAAAATAAGGGCAAGAGAGGCTGGGTGGTTCATCGTTATCTTCTTCAAATGTTCTCTTTGCATTGTTTGTGTATACTCGAATCACATGATGTATTTATTTAATTTATTTGTTGATAATCATTTAATACACGAATAAATCTCCACCTTACTTTTTATAATAAAATTTATTGTGAACAATGGAAATGTTGTGAAATAAATCTCTACTTATTTAGGTCTTTTCCGGTCATTGGTTTCTATTCAATTTTTTTTTTTTAACTCAAAACAATAAAAAATAATTATTTTTATTCATCCATATTAATAGTTAATTTTAATTCATGACTCGAGTCTTATCTGAAATTAATCTTCAAGTTGAGTTCTAAAACTATAATAATAATTTTATTATTATTTTTAGATGTTTCAGTTCTTAAACAAATAAAAGTTTTTTACAATTATATTTTCTTTAAAAATAATAAATATTATCTTAAACTATGTTACTTAGCTATTTAAAATAAAATTGTTTTTAAATATTATCAGGATTCCAATTATGATTGTGGAGGGGTTCAAAACAATTAAAATATAAGATTGAAATATAAAAACGTAAGATCTTACAAAAAATATTATATAAAAAATAAAATCATATACATTCAAAATATTTCAATAAATAGTTCTTATAGATAAAATCATATTCATAAGAAGTGAAAAAACACAAGCATACTAGAAAAGCAAAAACTTCTCGTAATGTTTTTTTTTTCTTACAAAACAAGCTTATGTAAGAAAAAAAATAAAACAAAATAAAGTAAGAAGAAAAATTGTTATGTCCAAAACACATAATATTATTCCTTATAATCATATAATTACTATATTGCCCTTTGTCTATTAAAACATTGAACTAATTATTGATGAAGATATTAGTTATAAAGGGATCCTTGCACTTATGCTTAGACTAGAATCAATAAGAATGTTTTTAGCTTTCATAAGCCATGATAATTTTATATTGCTTTCAAATGGATGTCAAAAATGTGTTTTAAGTTGATTATATCATAAAATAGGTGTGTGTTAAACCACCTTCAGGTTTTTAAAACTTTCATTTCTCTAATCATGTTTTCAAACTAAAAAAAGCTTTACATGGTTTAAAACAAACACCTAAAACATAATACGATATATTAAAATCTTTTCTTATTGAAAATGATTTAAACATTGGCAAAATTGACACCACCTTTTTTACAGAGAAAAAAGGTAAAGATATCTTGCTTGGACAAATATATATTAATGATATTATGTTCAGTGGTTCTAATGATTTTTTTTGTAAGGAATTTGCAAAATAAATGTTGAAAATAAGCATTATGGGAGAACATCAATCAAGCTTGATATAGATGAAAATGATGAAAATATAGACATACCCAAATATCAAGATATGATCAAATCTCTTTTGTATTTAACTATAAGTAGACTTGATATCATATTTTATGTTTTTCTATGTGCATGTTCTTAAACATGTTCTAAAGAGTTCTATGTTAGTGTTGTAAAACATGTTTTTCAATATTTGTATGATAAAATCAATTTAGGGTTATGGTAATTGAAAGGAAACTAGTTGAATTTGATTAGCTAGGTGATGATTTTATCAGGTGTAAGGATAATAGAAAGAGTATTATTAGGATTTGTCACTTCTTAAGATCATCACCAATATCTTGATCTAGTAAGAAATAAAACTTTGGAGCTTTATCGACAACAAAGTTGCTTCTATGTTAAGATGAAACAAATCTTAGAGCACTTTGGATTTTTTTTTATCATATACCTATTAAGTGTGATATCATTTATGCAATAATTCTATCTAAAAATTTCATTTAACACTTTTGTACAAAACACATAGAAGACATCATTTCCAATGGGATTGTAATTGTCATAACTCATTTCTAGGTTATTCTCTAAAATCTACAAAAATAAAAAGGAGTTGGTGTTGGTGAAAAAATTAAGGTGGAAATTTTGGAGGGATTTAAGAGTCAGATCGTACCTCTATTGTGTCCAAAAATGAAAAAAAAATGCAAATTCAAGGCTAAAATAATTTATTATTGGATTGATTTGCTTAATAATTAAGTCAAAAGACATGATTATATTTTTATAGGCAAATTCGTTTTGATCGTGAGCCAATTTAAAGTATAATTATATTTAGTAATTAATTTAGGGTCAAATTAAAAGATTTAATTAAGTGAAAGTACTTAATTATATTTTAAATTGATCAAATTAATTTTATCAAGGGTTTAATTAGTGAAAAATCAAGTTCAGAAGCCTAATTCGGGTTTAATTGAGAAGATTGGAATTTCCGGAGACCAAATTCAATTTTTACCAAGTCAATTGGATGAAATAAGGGATGAAATTGAAGAAAATTAAGAGCTTAATGATCAATTAAGGGTCAAATTACATAAATCCAAAACAGAGGACCGAAGTAAAAAGAGCACATAAAGTTAAGATTGTTATTAAAATTTTAGCAGGGATAAAATTGCATAAATATAAAAGTTTAAAGCTAATTAATGGTGCAATTAAAATAATTATAAATCAATGGACCAAAATGCATTTGTGCCTATATAAAAAATATGCAGACGTGACTGTACTGTTCAATTGTCTGAACAGTGCAAGCACGCCATCGTGGAAGAGACAGAGACCACCTACAAATTGTTATCTGCATGCAATGAGGAAGTGAAGAGTCGTTTCTGTTTCTATAAAGCTGCAAAGGAAAAGAAAAATGGGGAGGGAGAACAAACAAACGAAGGAAACAAATGAAAAAAACAGAAAAAACAGTGGACAAAGGGGAGAAAAGAATGAAGGAGGCTAAGACACGAATGAACAAATACAGAACACAAGACACGAATGAACAAATAACAAAGGCAAAACAAAGAGTATAACAAAAAAACTATGAGCTGATCATCGGCAGCACCACCAACAACCTTTTCTTCCCCTTCCACGACAACGTCGACAACACTTACAACTCCTTCCTCTCCTCTTTATCGGCAATACCTGCAACAACTCTTCTTCTCCATCGACAACAGCTTCCTCTTCCCTTTCGGCAGCAACAACTGCATTTCTCGTTAGCAGGATCTGCAACAACACTTTCTTCTTCCTCAACACATACAACTTGTTCTTCTCCTTTGGCCACACAGCAGTGGTTGCACGCAGTTGCAACAGTCATTGCAACACTTTCTACCTCCTCTTTTGACCATCACATGCCACCATTCCTGACGCTGCCACCACCGATAGAACCAGCTCGACCTTCTCTACACGGTGACAGCGATAGGTAACCTCCTCCTTCTCCTCTATTTTTTACTATTCACTTGCATGTGAACAGTAAGAAGGGCTGGACATTCTGTCTAACGTCAACTCGAGAGAGATATTAGGTCGACACATTTCGTTGATCCTGGTCCACTTTGATTTTAAAAAAATATATAAAAATTGCATTTTAAAAAAAATAAATAAATAATGTGATGTTTTCATGCATACGATTAAATTCTAAAATTTTCTAATTATATTTTTTTTGTAAAAAAATTGCATCTTTTCTCATTATTTTAAACCAAAAATAGGGTGTAAAATTATTTGTTAGATTTTGGCCAAAATATCAAAAACCTTTCAACAATCTTTTTTTGCTTAATTTTTTTTTTGTTGCAAACGCTAATTGTTGGGGTTTAAAACTACATTATAAAGTAAACCATCGATATTAAAGAATAATAAATGCGATGTTAAAATTCAGATCCATGAACGGATATGTTTCGATCCAATGAGGTATAGACTCTCTCACAAAGAAAGATCTACTTCGAGCCTTAGAAAAGACCAATGAATAAAAATCTAGCTTAGAAAAATAATCAAACAACAATGTAGTTTACCTTAGGTAGGGTGCACTATGGATGATGCGTGTTCTCCTTGCACAACAAGTCTCCTTCCCCAAACTCTTGCAGACCATTAGGTTTTCTAGTGACCTCAATACTAGGTGGAGACTCCCAAGAATTATAGTTGTAATTTTATGATTAGAAGAAAACCCCTCTTTCCCACATGTCGCTTCCCCTTACCAGGAATGGTAGTGTGCGAGGCGAGCAAAAAAAACATCACTGTGACAATAATTATAAAAGGTGATGTTGTATTTGGATCTATAAGCATAGAACACCAACTAGTTGAAGCCTTTAGATACAAATTATTTTTTCCAATCCGCGATAATAATATTTATGGTTTACCTTTTCATATGTGTACATCAAAGAAAATAAGTTTGACATATTTAAGTTATGATATATATATATATATATATATATATATATATATATATATATATAGACACACACACACACACACACACACTATGTATACGTGAAAATTTTAAAAAAACATTGTATGTAGCAAAACTTATGGTATCTTTCTAGGTTTAAGACAAATCGATGGATCAGTTTGCAATGACTAATATTAATCAATAAGTGGTTAAGTTAGGAAAACAAAGGTCTACTATTAGATGAAAAGTAACATCTTGAGATTTCAATTAGAGTATTTTTTTTTAGTCTACAAGCTCGACAAAAAAATGTATTTAAACTCATTAAAAGATAAAATAGAAAAAAAGTTTGAGGTTTATGTGAATTGATCGACCATTTAATACAACTGCATCAATCAACTATTTGATGAAGTCATAACAATATCAGTGTGGCTACTACCTAAAATCTCATATTTTGCCCCCCTAATTTATTTGGGTTTTGAACATAATTTTTACATAGAAATAACCTTTTTCTAAGTTGATAAGAAGGATCAAAATACAAAATTATAAAATTCAAGGTTTAATTTCAATCGGTTGAACTAACTTAAAGCAACTGGTCAATCCACTTTTCAACTATATATATACATATACATATATACACCTATCACTTTTAAAACAACCATTTCCCCCCAATTCTAAGAATCTGAAACCCTAATCTCTATTCTCTCAAAATCTCACCAAATTACTTCAAATTAAACACATTTTGAGCTATCTTTTAAAGATATTGGAGCAATAACACCAATAATCCCACCTATCATCAATATGATAATGTCCAAATGTTTATAAATTCTTTTGTACATAGGTTAATTTCTATAAAATATAGATTAGGCAACGATTTATAAGCATTTGATATTAAATCCATTTTTTATGATATGGGTTGTAATACAATATATCACATCAAGAAATCTAGTTATCCTAAATTAATTATAATGCTCCATACTAATGAGGATAATTATAGAACTTAGAATTATTAGAAATCTGCAAGATAAGAATATAGAATTTAATTATTCTATATTATTGATATTTAAGGTATTATAAATGATGGTCATCATATGATTAAAATGAAGATTATTCCTATTATTGAGGGATTTGTGTATGATAAGGTTGTAGTGATGTATATTGGTCAACATAAATTTGCACTTAGTGTTAAAATAAAGAGTCAAGACTTGATGTGTATGCCTAGATTACTACATAGGATTATATCACATAATATTCAACCTAAAAAATATCATTTTTATGAGGTAACTATATGGATATATGCTTAATTGATTGTATGATTAGGAGAAGGCAAATAAATTTGCCACACATTATGATCAGGAATATAATTAGTCACACAATTAGAAGTTAAAGCTTTTTCATATGGTTAGTGTCTCACCATTGTTTTTTAGCATTTTGGTATTCTTTTGACAGGTATAGATAGGAACTATACACCGAGAACATGGATGTAGACACAAAACTCTTCACCAAGATGGGATATGTTCTAAATAAAGATGATGTTTGGGTTCCTAAAGATTAGATGGGTGTTCACTTGGAGGAAATAATGAAAACGATGAACAATATCAGAATAACAATGTTGAATTTAAAGCTATGTTTGAATCACCATCATCTACTTCATCACATGAAGTAACTTTATCAAGTTTTTGACAATCAAGGATGGAAAATTGAATAACACAACTTGAGATGAATATGCGTTATATTCAAGACACATAAGAGAATATAGTCGGTGATGTTATAGAGGTCAAGACAATGATGGCTAATCAATTATTTTGCTATCCACCACCATAATGTTTTTATTTTTTTTCTTTCAATTTATAATGGATATTAAACTTTTTGAAGATTATATAATGTTATTATATTCAATTTCCTTATGTTTTATATTGTTTTCTATATTTCTTTTCATTGATGACAAAGAGGAGAATTGAAAAGAATAAAGAAAATAGATATAAAATATATATTAAGAGGGAGAAATAAAAGTTTTAGATTGTTTATAATTGTTAAAGTCTCAAAGATATTATATTGTAAAATACATGAGCATACTCATTTTTTATATCTATATTTATACATTAATTGTCATCATAAAAAATAAAAAGATTTTTTTACCTTTGGGTTGTATATTAATATTTATGTATATTTTAATGATAATAATTAAAAAATAGGATATGAAATAATAATATTCTTGGTTGAGAATAAACTCAAACAAATTTATATAAACATCATCAAAAGTATGAAAGATTGAATGAATAAATCAATCAACAAGTCAAATATTCAAAGTAAATAAAAACTTAGTCTTTTAGTATTCATCATGGTGCTATATGTATAAATCTGTATTTCTTACCACAATTAAAATAAACTCACACACTTCACATAGCATACATTATACGATTGATATATTATTTGATAAGATCTAGATTTGTTGGTTCAAGATTCACCATATTTAAAACTAATGAAACTAGTATTCTGCAAAAATCGGTCGATAGTTTAGCTATTCTTAGTGAACCTATTGTCCAATTGTTAATCAGGGATAAATACCTAGGAATTTGAAAGAATTGGTTGACCAATTAGTTTGACCAATATGAACCGATCAACCGTTTGAGCTGTTAGTGGGGTTCTAACGATTAGAAATAACTAGTTTCTTTTGGAAACTTATAAATAGCTCTTATTCTTGTGAAAATGTAAAAGGATTCCACACATACAATATATAAAGGCTATTTCAAAAGACAATATAGTTACAAATCATCAATCCTAACATATTTTAGTGTTGCTGTTAGAGTATAATATAATCATATTCTGGGGCCTCACCTATCAGCTTAAGTTTTTAGGTGAGATGGTTCCTTAACATGGTATCAGAGCCTTGTTGACCCAGCGGTCACGAGTTCGAATCTCACCATCCCCATTCTATTTGATAAAAAAAATCAAGCACAAGATAATGTGGGCCTGTGCAAGTTTCAAGCCCAAAGGGCTTTCACTTGAGGGGGTGTGTTAGAGTATAATATAATCATATTCTGGGGCCTCACCTATCAGCTTAAACTTTTAGGTGAGATGGTTCCTTAACAGTTGCTAAATTGAACATTCATATACTAGTACAAAAATATAAATTCTCACACTGATTATAGTTAAACACTTTCATACATTCTAAATATTATCGAGTTAACTAAATAGATTCAATTGTGTTATCTAGTCTTTAAGATAATGTTGTCATCAATCACAAAATTATAAACCTTTGAGAGCTTAAGTGAGAAACTCTTAGTCATTGGTGAGGGATATCACCAAGGTGAAAATCTTAAAAGAAGAGTTATTTTTCAAATGGTGAAAATAAAGCTTATTATGGATTCATCAATATATTATACTCTTAATATTAGATTAGTAAAGAATTTAATATTCAAGTATGATTTGGTAAATGAGGTGTGGATGTAAGCTTGTCAAACCACGATAAAAATCAAGTGTGCAGTCTATCTTCCTTATCCTTTTACTTCATGTTATTTAATTATATTATTTGATAATTACATGTAATTATTTATTTAAATTGTCACTTAAACCAATGACTCAAGACTTGGATTGTTTTAGCCTAGCACTTTTATTATGTAAAACAAATTGCTTAGCCTATATCGTAGTGTGGACAACAAATCTAGTATGTACTAAAATAATATTAGTAAAAACCTATTTAGATGAGAAATCTTGAACTTACCAAATCAAGTCAAAAGTAATTTTCTCAAATAAAAAAAAAAGAAAAAGAAAGTGTGAGTATTGCTAACTCAAATAAATGTTAGAAATATATGCTCACATAAATCCAAGACTAAACTAGAAAGTTGATAGATATATTAAATTAGTAATTTATATGCAAATAAATGTTAGAAATAGTTGTTAATTTTTTTATCCAATTATTATAAAACAAATTAGTAATTTAAATTCCATTAAAATAAGATAATTTCCTAGTACAATTTATTTTTCTTAGTTAAAAAATAGTTTTTTTCTTAGCAATGTACTATAATAAATAAAAATTCAAAAGAGTTAGAATGATGCAAAATAAAACAAATACTTTGATTTAATTAAAACATTTTTATTCTATTAATATGATTTTTTTATATTTATTTACCCAAGTATTTATTTTATGAAACAAAAAACTTATCAGAATAAACAAAGAAAATTAAAAAAATATTTATTTTTATGACGGTATTAAAATTATAAAATAATACACTATAGTATTTTGAATTTTGTATGCAATAATGCGATACTGAAAAAAAAAATCCAAAAAAAAAAAGAGTAAAGACGAACCATGTTTTCACCTTTTTTTTTAAAATCTAAAAACGAAATATCAAAGAAGATGAAGCATCATTTACTTGTCTAATTTTTTTTATCACAGTTGAAAAATAAAGCTGAGATGTGTTTTATTTAAAAAATTATTTTTATTTAAAAACATCTCAGGAAATTTATGGTAATTTTTCTTAAATTTTATTATCAAAACAATTACGATAAATTCTCAAGGTGAAAGCATAGATAATAAGAAACCATCTCATTTAAAATTTTAAGTTTTTAGATGAAGTTCCAGAATATAATTTATATTATTCTTTAACAATATATTCCTATTATAGAAATGTATAAGATTGTCTTTTTTTTTCTTAATTGCAAATTTATAACTTTTGTTTTTCAATTTTGGTTGATTTATAGATAATGTTAGAGTCTTTCTTACTCACTTGTAGATAATGGTTATATTGTGGAGACAATTTAAAAATTGAAATTGTTTTAATTTATACCATAAGTTAATATAAAATCTGTTTCACATTGTGTTTAAAAAGTATTTTTTAAAAAAACTTAAAAATTTATTTTTTAATTTAAATTAAATATTTTTGATGTTTTAGTTTATACCATAAGTTAATTTCATTTAAAGCATGTTTTACATTGTGTTTCAAAAATATTTTTGAAAAACAATTGAATTTTTTTATTTTTTATTTTAAATTAAATATTTTTTATTCTGTTAGATTATTTTCACATTTTAATGTAAAAAATGAATTTTTTTCAAAGTCATTATTTTAATTATAAACGAAAAACAACTTACAATTAATTTGAAAATTCTTGAACTTCTACTTTCATTAGTTGATAGGCAATCATTTCTAAAATCTATAAAACACCGCAGAACATACTCTTGGCTGAGGAGAAGACTCAAGAAGTCAACGTTAGAAAGGTAATTCGCGGGTCCAGCAAAGGAACAATTGCTTTGGCGGAAAGTGGGGTCTTGGTCTAGCGGTTGAAGGGATTTATTTTATTTCTCTGTACCAGGGTTCAAGTCCCACCATGCACGTTTATCATTATCGCGGTGTCTTATATGCTCACTGGGTTTGCAGGATGTTCAGTGAATCTAAAGATTAGTTGTGGTGCGCGTAAATTGACCCGGACACCCCAGTTATATATATATATATATATATATATATATATATATATATATATATATATTGCTTTGGCTCAAAAGGCTTGTCGTCGACCTAGCGCATGCTTCTTCTTCTTTTTTTTCAAAGGAAGCTTCCCGTCCAGCCGTCGGCTTTTGGGTTTTTGAAAGCGTGGTTGAGTTTATTTTTTAAAATATTGTAATGATATTTTTTTAATTTTTAAAATTATTTTTTATATTAGTATATAAAAAAAATATAAAATCATAAAAAAATTAAAAATATTTAAAAAAAAAACATTTGTAAGAGACAACAAAAAACAAACGATTGAAATTGAGGATGAGATTGCTCCGTCATTTACCACCATGGGCTTTCAGATCCTTTTCTTGCTCCAAACCTAGGCCACACATTCTGGTCCCGCACAGAAAAGCGGAGAAATCCACCAATTATTATAAATAAAATAACTAAGCCCTAAGGTGTTTTTACTGTTTACAGTGCATTATGCATTCTCTCGCAAATTATAGAAACAATTATTATTTTTTCTAAATTATCCTTACCTTTTTTTTCACAAATCAACCCTTTTAATCCCAAATTGATACACAATTGCTTATTTTTTTTTAAAAAAATGTATTGAAAGATAAAGAACCAAAATAAAAAAAAAAGTATAAGAAATAGATGGCAACTTTGAATGTTTAACATAAAGTTTATTTTAGTCCCTCTTCCTTTTTAGTTAAAAGTTAAAAGGTAATCAATTCATTTAGTCGTTGGAAATTCAATTTTAGTATAAAATTTTATTTTTCTGTCCTTGACTTGTTTCAAGAGGGAGAGAGAGTTTCTGGATACTATAGTGTAGATGGAAAATTGTCGTCTACACTTATTTCGACCATTAAAAAGATTGAAATTGATGCCAATAGGTTTAACTCAGTAAGGGAAGTCATATAGTAAATGTTTTAAGAATTAAATTCAAGATTAAAGAAATTCATTTGGTTTGATTTTGTGATTTAGTTTTTTTTAAGTTTATTAGGTTGATAAGTTAGTTTATAGATGTTATAAGAGTGTTTGTAAGAAAGTTTTTGGGTTGAAATGAGTTCAAAGTGGGGTATTGGGGAAAAATATATTTTTTTTATGATTTTCTAGCCATCACAATGGTGGTCATAATCTAAGTTGGTAGATGATATGTTGTCTTTTTAAAAAAAAAAAAAAAACAATAAGCTGTATGTTCCTTAAAAAATAGCCCATAAGCATGGGTCTAGGCGCTTTTTTGCCCTTTTTATTTATATATTTAGGTTAAATATAGATTATAAAAAAAATTATTAAACCTGATTGAATATATAAATTTAATAGCAATTTGATAGGCCGAGCCATAACATTCAGACTATTTTTTATTGTATCTTTGTCTCTCATTTAAAATATAACAAAAGAATACAATTTCATTATTTATTATCGATAATCTATTTTTCCATTTAGTTTAAAACTAAAAAATTGCAATTTCACCATTTATTGTCCATTATCAACTTTTGATGTCTCGAGGCAACGTGCTTGTCATGAATTTTTTCTATAGTTGATTAAGATTTTATAGTTATGGCTACGAACAAGAATGTGCGGTTACATTGTGTTGATTTATAAGTGATAATAAAGGCTACAAAGGATAGGTATATGTGGAAATAAATAACCTATAAGTTGCTTTAATTATGTGTCATAGGCACATCTACAAACAATCTCAACCTGATGATCATTTCAAGGATCATTCCATATATATAAACTCTCACTCACACACATAACAACATGACCTAGACAAGTAAAGAAATATATTATAAGTTAAGGAATTTATAATTTATATAAATAGATTAATGATGTTGAGTTGTAATATATATTGATAAACACTAATCCTTATGATTACCTAAATGCCAACTAAATTCTAGAATCTTGTGATGGAGAAAAGAAATTTGTAATCAAGATATTAGTATGTAATATTGAAGATTTTTTCTTTGTAGGAAAAATAGTTTGGGCCCGATCAAAATCAAAACTCAAATAAATAAGGTGGAGTATGTGAAAATGTTTATTGATAAAAGAGAAAAAATGTTTGTTGTAAGTTTAGTTTTGTAATTATTTTAATTAAATTCATCTTTATTTACATTACTAGTATTAGTTTTAGATTTTAACTTTGTTTTTAGAAGACATGACTCCAAAATGGTTTCTAAACATGAAGAAGATGTTTCCAATCATCCTCATCATGATCTTCAATTATGGTTGGAGGTTGAGCAATTAATTTATAATGTGAGCATGTCCTAACTCAAGAATAAATTATTTAAATGAGGTCATAACTAGATAAGAAATAAATTTCGAACAAGAAAATAGAGGAAATATGTGCGAATTTGGCTTTACATTTTCCTTACATGATATTTTCCTCCCCTCCACCTTTTTTCAATAATTTTACATTTTAATATAATTATTTTCAAATAATATTGTGGTTTTTTTTTTATTATTGTTGTGAGTTCCTTGAATATAATCCCAAATGTATTGTGGAATCTTTTTTTAGATGCGAGGAGGTTTTATTTCTCAGAAAGCACATTGTATGGGTCTAGATGAACGAATAAAACTCTGGTTATCCTAGTCTCTTACAAGGGGTGCACACTCTAACTCGAACTCGAGACCTACTGTGCATATTGCAAACTCTCTGTCATGACGTCACACCCTTTGAGGACATATTTTGGAATCATAACAGCCAAACGACACAAAAAACTATACAATTTCAATGGAATAGCCGATGAAATTGAATAATCCATCAATGATTTTGCTGGCAATTAAATAATCCACATTTAATTGGAAACTTGTAAAAGTTTTTGGAATTTCTAATTGAAACATTGATGGCATATTTCATAAGATTTTCAATGAAAAATGGTTCATAAGATTCTGATGGAATAGGTGACATGTAATTTTTGATAAAATAAGTAACAAATATTACATCCACATATAAAAGTTATTTTTGGTGGAACATGCAATGAAATATTTTGTTGGCAAATAAGGTTCCTGACAGAGTTGTCGATGGAAAATAAAAATAAAATCTATTTTTTTAGCATGAATATTTTGTCGATGATACTATTGGAAAAATAAGTTTATGGTAGGATCAACTATACAACGTGTATCCTTAATGAGTATATTGCCGATGTCATGTTTTCATTGACAATTCTATTTGTATAGTAATTATTGATATAAGTTTATCCTTTATACAGATGAAATAGAATTTATATTGGTGTTTTGCAATTATTTTTTTGTAGTGGTTAAAATATATATTTTTAAAAATGCTTTTTTGATGATCTAGTATAATGAGCATCTTATGTAGATAATACTTTTAAATCTACATTTGAAAAGGAAAGGTTTAAATCAAACTTTGCTTTAACAAGACAAACTAGTAACCAAAGGGGAAAAAATGGAGATGTAGGGACTAAATTGAATAATTAAAAATACAAGAACCTAAAAGATAGTGGAAGACTATGATAGCGTTTGTTTATTATCCATGAACAAAACAAACAAAAACAACTAAGATACAGATTGTGAAGGGAGACAAGAGATGAAGATGAATAAGACCAAACAAATTATAGAAATGTTTGTTTACTAATTAACATATTTACTACAAACTTAGAAATTTGAAATGGTAAACATAAATCATTATATCAATTAGTTTATAATGATAATTTCTTTACTCAACAAAAATCATTTGAAAAAATGTAAATATAATTTATTTCTAAACAATAATATAATTAGATTTATAATTTACTTAGACATTAAATAATTTCTTAAAATATATTTAATCATAAGTAATTAAATCAATTATATGTTAAATAAAATACTCACTAACACAAAATTAATTGTAAATATAAAATAATAATTTCACCATAAATATATATTTCTTTGTTTTTATTCAATCCTTATTTCTTCAATGTTAAACCTGATTTATTTGAAAACATGGTTGATTTTATTTTTTATATATACATATTAATTTATATTGAATTTTCAATAATTATGTGTATTATTTTTATTATGTTAAACATACTCACTCATTTGATAAAACAATTCTTCTTATATTTTTTTTTAATAAAAACAACTCTTTGTACATTAATCTTATTCAGTTCAGAATTTTTTTTACTCTAATCTATTTGTTTAGTAATTACTAAAAATTATGAAATTATATTAAAAAAATCTAGTGGTAGAACACACGAATGTTTTCTATTTTCAAGTTAGGGCTATAAGATATATTTTTTTTCTAGTTAATTTTAATTTTAATTATTTTTCTTGTGTCAAATTTATACCATGTATAAATAGTTTTTTTATTTTTTTTATTGAATTATAAACTTCAAAATGAAATCTTAGAATTTAAAACCCTTAATTTTTATTCTAGCTATACGCCTCATAAATACACTTCTCTTATGATAAAGCATCCAAGATGATTAATTTTATAATCCAACAACATAAGATCGAGGACTTTACACTAATATATTTTGAAACCCTTCACTTTACTTAAATAGTAAGTATACAATCGAAAAAGAGAAAAAAAAAAGTACCTTTACATCCCATTAATAAAATATATAAAATAGAAATTCACCATTTGTGAAGAACAATCTTATCCTTTGCAAGCTAAGCTAGCACTTGTCACCCACCATAACAATTTTAGTGATAGTTTAGAAGTGTGAAAGTGTTATTAATGTTGTTTTTCAAAGTATTTTTTGTTCAGAAATCTATTTAAATATTGTTTTTTTTTAAGAAAAAAATTATTTTTGATATTATCACATTAAAATAATCTAAAAACACAAATTTTTTTAATTTCAAATAAAAAATAAAAATAATTTTATTTTATTTTTCATAAACGCTTTTAAAACGTAGTGACAAACATCACACCAGCTAAAAAGCTTGTATGTCAGTGATTGATATTGTTTTTTAAAATATTTTTTATTTAGAAATGCATTAAAATGATATTTTTATTTTTTAAGAATTATTTTTGATATCATTATATCAAATAATAAAAATTATAATTTAAAATAATTTTTTAAACTATTTAAAAATATTTTAGAACATCCATTGATTTTATTCAATTACAAAAAGGAAAAAAAAGAAAAAAGAAAGGTTCTTCTTTGTTAAATATATTTCCTTGTTTGATGACGTGTACGGCCTAAGGTTTCTTAAGTTTTCTAACGTTGGGCCACAGAAGAAGAGAAAAAAGTTCTTTTTGCCTTTTGCTTTTCTTTCTTTCCTGCGTCAGCTCCATCCACAGCCACTACTTCTCTTGGACAGTATGTGACTCTCTTAGCTGACGTGGATGCCAACTGTCACCACACCCCCATTTCCTTTTGTCTGAACACTTTTCATGTCGGCGATCCTCGTAATACTACTATCGTGCATGTTTGAAATGGAATTAAGTGATTTTTTGTACTCCAGTTTTATTTTGAAATTGTTTTCTTATTTAAAAATATATGAAAATAATATTTTTTTTAAAGTTATTTTTGATATTCATATATCAAAATAATTTAAAAATATCAAAAATATTTAATTTAAAATAAAAAAAATTCATGTTTTTTCAAAAATGCTTATGAAACACAATGTCAAACACCATCTAAGATTTTTCTTTAAATTATTTTTTATTTAATTTTTAAAGATTATTTTTAATATTTTAATATTAAAATGATATAAAAATATTAGAAAAAATAATTTAAAATAAAAGATAAAAAAAATAATTTTTTTAAAATGTTTTTGAAACACATGTAAGCAGACAACAAATAGTACTTCACCTTATCTATTTATTTATTTTTGGATTATATAAGAAGTTTGACTGGAGTTTATTTTTTAGACTTGCCTTCTATTTTGTAATTGAAAGCAAGATTAACTTTATATCAATTTAAATTAAAAAAAAAAGATTATTAGTGATATTCTAACAAGGGACTAGGGGTATGTGTATTTTATTTACAACTTAATAAAGAGGATTAGTTTAAGTTGATCTCTTTTTCATAAAAAAAAATAAAATACATGCTATTTCTTCTTCTTTTTCATTTTTAATTCTTCTTTCATTTTTAATTCTTTCATTTTCATTTTTCTTTAAATTAGTGATGGCCGTTTCTCAATTCAATGAACTAACTCAACTTAATTTATAATAATGAACAAATTGTATATCTGAAAAAATAAAACTTCTGATGCTTCACCTCTGGGACTTTTTCAGGGTGGATTAACTTTGAGAGGGATTTTGTGATTTTTTACTTTTGAGTGATACAGAGAAGGGCCCTTAACTTTATAAAGCTTGTTACTCCCTAGAAAGAAACGAAGAAAGCCTATCCTTTTCCATCTCTATCTCTTTCTCTTTCTCAATCTTTTATAACATTCCTTTTGCTTTACATTGTTGTACTAATTTCTATATGGGTTTTGGTGTCACTATCACTACTCTTCAAAGTTTGCAACTTTTATTTTGATACAGCGAAAACACGATGAAGGGCGACTCCAAAGATCCAGCTTTCAAGCTCTTTGGTAGACAGATTCCGGTGCCTGACACTCAGTTTCCGGCAGAAACACTAGCCAAGGTACACCCACATCCAATGATATTCCCATTTTGCAGTTTTGTTTTATATTGTTTTTGAAGAGGGTACTAAGTTAAGTTTCATAGCTGAAAGTCTTGAGATTTTACCTCGGTTGTTGGATTTGCACTAATATGATGTTTTAGGCTGTTGTTTTGGTCTAGTTTGATCCAAGAAACAATGAGCTTGAGCTTAAATCAATCTTGAAATTAATATAATAGAAACTGTATTTTGTTGTTTCGTGTTATTGGTTTTTGGTTGAGTAAACACTGGCATGAAAAAGTGGACATTTCTTGATGGGAAATACTGAAGGTCCTTGGTTTATATGTCATGTGTTGTTCGAAGAAATATTGTTTTCGGGAAATCCTGTTCATAACCCATGTTCTGTTTCCTCTGTTGTTCAAACGTGAAACCTCCTTTCCTCGTATGCTTTTCTATTTTCTCCTGCTCCTTTATTTGTTTACTTTTTTAGAAGGCATTTACTTGTTTGAGGAATGATGTAAATGCAGCTAAGATTTTTTGGAAAATAAATTGGGCCCAGAATTTTCTTTCGATGCCAGAAACTCAAGTTATGAGTTTTCTGTTTGCGTGATTTTAGCTCGATCGTGTACATCTTATTACAAATGAGTACTTTCATTACAAATATGAAGTTACTTTCTCTAGGAAAATCTATGAACTAGTGTTTTTCATCTTTTATAATGAGAAAAGCTCTGTGAAAAGAGGTTGTATGTTGGATTTGATCTTCCTTGTTTATTTTGAAATAAATTCTGAAATATTCTCATATTTGATTCTAGTTTCATTGAAAACTTGAAATTATAGACTAACATGGTCAAATACTTAATGTTATGATCATAATTAGTCATGTGATTTTGGTTTTCCAATTGATTGGTAGTGGGGCTAAAAATGAATAATTCATCGTAGTTCTTCTGTTGCATCAAAAGTGATTTCATCATGGCAATCATACTCCCAACTGCTCCATTATTTTCTCTTGTAAGTTTAAAGCAGGTTGATTTTCAACTTTGTCTCCCATTCTATGCATAATATCAAAAGCTGCCTTTTTGAAAATAAATATTCTTGTTTGTAAATCATGCTTTGATGTGGTAACCTGCATGTTTGGTGGCTGAGCATGATCCCTTCAAGGCACGCTCATTTTATTTTATTATACAAATCTGATGGAGGAAGAGAAAAAAGTAGCAGGAAAACTGGAAAAATCGATTAGTCTTGTTTCGAAGTGAACCGAGTTATCATTTCCCCCCCTCTTTAATCCTATTTAAGTTTTTTCAATAAAGCTTTTTCGTAATGTGGTGAAGATCTATTGGTCCCTTAATTCCATTTCAACTCTGCTAATCTATTTTTCTCCCTTAGTTTTGCAATTTTTCTCGACTCTAATGTTCTTTCGTTTAATATCAGGGCAGCTGCGGCGACATAACAAAATTAGAAACTAAGGGTCCTGGTGAAGAAAACTCAGAAAAACCTGAAATCTTATCTGTTTTAGGACAAGGTGAGGAGAAGATGCCAGCTGCAATGCAAGTGAATGAGACAGAAGTAATTGCTAAGCCTATGGAAGGTCAGCTAGAGACTAATGGCGCAGACAAAGAGAGAGTCTTCAAGAAGCCAGATAAAATTCTACCGTGTCCACGATGCAACAGCTTAGACACAAAATTCTGCTACTTCAATAACTACAACGTCAACCAACCTCGGCATTTCTGCAAGAATTGCCAAAGATATTGGACAGCTGGTGGAACGGTGAGAAATGTTCCTATCGGTGCTGGCCGGCGGAAGAATAAGCACTTAGCTACTCAATATCGTCAGATATTAGTATCTTCTGATGGAATGCCTATTGCAAGGATGGAAAACTCAGACTCAGCCGGTCACCAACTTCCTTCTTCTGTCGAGTCTGCGACCACCTTGAGGCCCTCAACAACAAATGGGATGGTTCTAAAATTTGGTCCTGAAGCTCCTCTCTGTGATTCCATGGAGACCGTGCTTAATCTTGGAGACCCGAAAAGATATGAGATGAGTCCAGTCAGTTATCGAGATAATGGAGAGGAGCCGCCCTCATGTGGATCATCCAAGGCAGCCTCCATTGTTCGTGAAAATGAATTGCCTGAAAATATTACAAAGGAGCAAGTTGATCTGCCAGCATCTTCTAACAATCTCGGCGCACCGCATTCTCTGCATTGTTATCCTGTTCCTCCATGGGTTTTTCCTTGGAATCCAGCCTGGAATAACGGTACTTCCATGGCTGCAGCTCAGCACTCCTCTGGCCAGGCTTGCATAACAAATGTTCCGACGCAAGTTCAATTGTGCCCCACACCAATGGTGGCAGTTCCCAGCATTTGTCCGCCCAACATTCCTTTACAATTTGTACCTGCTTCTTACTGGGGTTGCATGCCCACATGGACTGCTGGAACTGGAAATGTACCGTTGTGTGGATCGAATGCCTGCCTTTCTCCATCATCTTCAACCAGCACCAGTTGCTGCTCAGGAAATGGCTCATCACCAAAACTAGGCAAGCATTCTAGAGATTCAAAATTTATGGATGAAGAAAAGACAGAAAAATGTATATTGGTTCCGAAAACTCTGAGAATTGATGATCCAAGTGCGGCTTCAAAGAGTCAATGGGCTACATTTGGTCTTCCTCCTAACCAGAAGGATCCCACATCAAAAGTTACTATATTCAAGAATTTTGAAACCAGAGCAGAAGGCCGTGTTCATGTATCTGATGCCATTAATGTACTGGAAGCAAACCCGGCAGCTCTCTCTCGCTCTCATACTTTCCAGGAAAGTGGCTAAAGGACACCTGCTGAAATTTCGCACGGTGAACCTCACTCCCATGATCCTCTCAGATTGATTTCCTTCAATTTGCATGCAACTTCTGCTGGTCTAATTCTGATTCAAGCCTGAAAGATGTGCTCTTCGGAATCAAGTGTTGCAATATAAGCAGCAGCATTGTAAATAATAGAGGTTGTTAATTGAGTTGTTGTGGTCTGCAGCTTATTTTAGATTCGAGCCATGCACATGCCTCTCTTACTGCTTAGATTCAGATGAAGAATAAAATGAAGCTCCGCCTTGTTTGTGAATTAAAGCCACCATTTATTATAAGGCTAACCAATGTTTTCTGAAATTCTGTAACTGTGTTCTTGTCTGCTATATCTCAACCACGTCGAGCGGAATGGTAAATCTCTTCTGTGGAGTTGTGCTATTTTGCACTTGTTTCCTGAATCTTTTGGTGCCGGAGTTTGTAAACACCAGAGTTTTAGGACTTGGTAGTGATTGGGAATTTTTTGGAAAATATTTTTGAAAAAAATAATTTTTAAATTGTTTTTTTGGTATTTTTAGATTATTCTGATGTACTGATGTTAAAAATGATTTTTAAAAAATAAATAAAAATATCATTTTGATGTATTTTTAAACGAAAAATACTTTCAAAAGTAACCTTAACCACAATTCCAAATAAACACTTCATCTAAGGTTATGACTTTTGAGTAAATTTGACTTGAAGTTCTTTTAGCTTGCTAGCGTGTTATTAAACTTGTTATCAAAGAGCGTGGTGTGATGACAAAAGACTTGTAATCTGCACAACAAGTCTCAAGTTCAAATCAGGGTGTATATACTTTGTAAGAGTCTGAAACAACCAGAGTTTTATTCGTTTTACAAAATACATTTTCTAGAAATAAAGTTGACAAGAAAAATAAAAAATAAAAACAATATTAATTTAATATCTTTTTAAATATTGAAAGATTAAACTAGATTAAACTAGGTTAAATTGGTTTTTTATTAGCAACATATTTAATTAAATAAAATTTAACAACAATTAACTTTTTAACTATTCTCTCCTGTTTATCTTTTTTTTTTATATAAATTAATAAATAAAATTTGATGCTCTCTCTTTTTAAGTTAATCTATTTGCCAAGTACGTGCTTTCGTTAATCACAATAAAGCTCATCTTTTAACCCTACTTATATTCCTTCTTTTTCCAGAAAAAAAAGTTCCTTTCCTATGGAAGGAATGATTCACCACTCCCAAGGAATATGTTCCTTATTAGTCATTTCAGTGGAGGTAGTGGTTTCAATTACGAAAGAAGTTATACTCTAGCAATATATAATTTATTATGGATTATAATAGTATAATTATATAATTATAATTATAATTATATAATTATCCTTGTGTTTTTCTATTAAAAAAGAGTTGCTGTCAATATTAGGTGTATTTTTGATTTTTTCATTACATTTGTTGTCATTAGCTAATTATTTGGGTGTGTTTGAGTCTTTTCCGGCTTTTCTTTCATATTGAAACTATGAAACAACAAAATATTGACTGAGTAAGGGTATTATTAATTTTTCACATTGTTGATAAACAGTAAAATAATCATTTGTAGACTTGGATAAGACAAAAAAATGAGTCCCAGTAAAGGTATTTTTGGTTTTTCAAATTCAATGAACAATACAAATACTGATGTGCCCTCATAAAAGACAAAAGTGAAGAGTTAGTGTTTAGGGGTATGTTGCCATTTTCCTATGCATTTTCTCTGCTATTATCACGGCTCCGAAGGGTGTTCTGGTAATTTAATATATATTTTTTTTTTTGAAAAACAGCTGACACGTTGGCTTGACGCGCTGATAGTTGTCTTTTGCCCGCACCATACAGATTGCGTGTGAGGTGTCATGCAGTGGTGGAAAATGATCTCCCGCCATCTCAGCAGATTCGCGGCCATGATCTCTTCAACATGGTGGTATGCGTGTCTTCTAATGGTGGGCGGAGACTTTCCAGCAGTCGGTTAATATTTTTCTCTTTTTTCTCTCTTCTGCAGCTGAAAATACATGGAAGTCCTCTTTATTTATAGTTTTTGCATTTCAGACCTTAGTCTTTTGATTGTTTATTTTTGTCCTGATTTTTTTTATGAAGTTTTGGTTTGTTTCAATTTTTTCCTTGAATCAAATAATATTTTTTTTATACAAATAATATTTATTTTGGTTTTGTCTTCAATTATAATAATAACAATGAGAATAATCATTCAAATAATTTATCATTCGATGTTGTATTTATTAAGAATTTTTTAATATAAGATATTAATATAAATTAAACAAATTTTAAATGGATAAGAAATTAATTTATCAAAACATCTCTAATTCTCGTGTTTTTTTTTTTTTTTTAATAATGGTAACTTTTAGATATCTCGAATATGAATTATAACATATACAAATTGTACTATTTCATTAAAGTTTTTCAAAATATGTTATTTTTCTAATATTTTATATCAACAGTTCTTGTTTTGTTTTTTTTTTTAAATAAAGAAATCTAGATTTTAATTGTAACATACAAAAGTCTGTCACCGCTCAAAATGGAGATCCAAGAAGACCTTGTAAAGGTGACAGAAGCCGTAACAAGCCAATCTTTCACAGACCACATGCTACAACATTTATATAATAACGTTATTCTTTTCTTGTCTTTTTATTTTTATTTTTTTTGGTTATAGGATTTGCAGAATTTTTAAGAGACACCGACCAACATATGGTTCAGCTTTTAGGGCACATGTATTGAGCATTTTCTCTTCCATCTGCTTGACATTTAACCAAACCATCAAACTATCCGGTTCTTGGGCTTCTTTATAATACTTTTTTTTTTTTAATTCAAAGAAACCCCATCGCATTTGGACACTTTTTATGGACCCGAGCTAAACGATTAAACCCTAACTATTCTAAATTCTTACAAGATAAGTATATTTTGACTTGAATCTGGAACTGCAATGTAGATTTCAAATCTTTTGATACCATGGCTCACCCCTTGGGACTTCACAGTATCTACTCAACATTTAACCAAACTATCAAACTTTGCGGTCATGTGCTTCCTTATAATACAATTGTTTTTGGATTCAATGAAACCCATCTTTTTTAGTTATTCTTTACAGATCTTGGTTGAGCAAGTAAAATCTCGATTATTCTAGATTTTAATAAAATGAACATGTTCTAATTTGACTTCGAGACCTGCAATATAGATATCAAGCTCTTTAACATCATGTCCAACCTCTTGTTACTTAAAAGTATATGCGAGCACCTTTGACTTAAGAGTATCAAACACCGGAAATGTGTACATGAAGAAGAGGGAAAATTTACAACTCAGAGCCAGAGAAATCAAGAACGTACCTTATAATACTGTTCTTCCTTAACCAGCATCAACCATTGTCTTTGTCTTTGTGTTTTACCTTTTCTTTTTGCCATCATTGTTGGTTTAATTTTCTTTCAACGTAATAATGGAATGTTGGTAAAAGTGAACTCATGTTTGAACCCTAAGAAAGCAAGTCAATGTGCCTACCTTCATATAGATGACAGCCAATGGTTACTACTAGCTGACTCATTATAAAATCAAACAAGTAGCTAAATTTTAGCCCATAAACTCTTGGATGAAAACTTATGTCTATTTTTGAAAGATTTTGACTCATCCAAACTACTTCCTAGACTAGGACTTGTCAATAGGTGTTTTGAGTTAGGCTAACCCAATTGAGAAAAACTTCTTCTCAACTTCATTGTCCAAAATTAAACCTTTAATTCAAATAAAATTTATACTTTGAATATAACATCATAACTAATATATTCATTTCCTAAACATCATTTACTAATGCTTAAACAAAATTAGTCCTTTTAGACTTTTTATGAGAATTAAAAAATCCATTAGGGACATCAATTGGGTCTTTTTAAAGTTTTAAAACTAAAAAGATATGAGAAGAATTGATTTGAATGATTCGGGATATTTAGTTTAAAAAGTTGTAAATATTTTAGATTAGACTGTTGTATACTATTTAGGCCATGTATGAATATATAAATAGAATTTTATTTGCCATTTAAGTCGAACAAGAAATTAGAAATGTCAACCTTTCAATACATATATGGTATTTTTAGTAACCATTAAACAAGGAAAATTAATGATTGTTTTCCATATGATTTGTGGATTCTTATAAAGCAATGATTGAATTACATGTGAAATTCTTGTTTTACAAGGATTATTTACTTAGCAAAAAGATCAAATAGGAGACTATTTATTTTTCAAGCATTCCTTATGCAACAACA